>CM070590.1:8225000-8553139 GCA_036346355.1 Rhipidocladum racemiflorum | reverse complement strand
ATCATAAAGATATGACGCAGCCCCCGACTCTTTGCCCGCGAACCGAGTCGAGCAAGAAGTGAAGCATCGGCATCAGGAATATTTGTTGTGACTCTTGACCCCTTATTCGATAAACGTATCGACTGAGAGTGGAACCAAATACCAAAGAACCGAGCAGGGTAGCCCCTAACCTTTTACTCAATGAGAGCATCGACCGAAAGGTTGACAATGTAGCCCTCGACCCTCAACTCGATAACTCCATCGAGCTAGGAAGTAGAGCATAAGCATCGAGGATAATAGCCCCTGGCCATACACTTCGAACGGCCGGAATAAAGATTTCCAATAATTGGGTATTGCTGTACCTTTTGCATCCATTTAGCTCCCATCTAGTGTGTTATCCAGTCTGCGTCATAATTTGACGCCTCCTCGGTTTCTACAATTGTATTTAATGGACGCCTTGTGAACTGGAAACGCACCAGATTTTGACCAAGCCATAACCATAGCATGACCTGCCTATAAATAAGCGCGACGCGTAGCCATCCGCCACAATCCACTTTTCTTTCTTACTTTCCACTCGAAGAACACCAGTCTTTGAAACGCACCCATGGTCTCCACCCCATCATCATCTACATCCATGGAAGTCATTGGGGATTCCTCTCCCCCAATACCACTAGCCATAGTCTCTTCGAGCCAGATCATCATTTCCTCCGACGAGGAGGACGAGATCGACTGGACGCTATTGAGAGGGAAGTGTGGCCGGATGAGGAAGAGGAAGAAGTTACCAGCAGACTGAGAGTCGACGTCGATGGGGAGACTATTGAGAAGAGGTCAAAACAAGCGCTTCATCGACCCGACGCTCTCGTCTCTCGCCGGAGCGAACGATGGCGCTCTCACACGAGGAGAATAAGGTGAAGTTGTTGCTCGCCTTCTGGGCTCCTCCAGCATGTCGAGGCTTCTGACGATGGAGAGGCCGTCTTCTCCATCAACTAGCGGACAAGCCTCTGCCCGTTCCTCCGGTCCGTACCAAAGGCGAAGGCCTATTCCTGGGACCCTCCTTTTCCAGATCAATGACTTCGAGGATGTCGGGACCCGAATGTGCAAATTCGAACCCTCTGTGTATTCATCACTAGTCTAGGATCACGCTAGTGCACACAATCTCAACATTGGTAAATACCACAATCATACTCAACAAAATAGTAAAATACTTTATTGAAAAGGGAAATATAACCGGTTGCTCGACCTTATGGTCAAGTTACAAAAGTACGCCTCTGTAACACCCCAAAATTTTTGCTTTTATTGAATTCATGTGTGATTTGGCACTTGGGTGAATTTTTGGAATTTGCTGGAATTTATTTGGATTTATTTGGAATTTATTTGAATTTATTCCATTTTGAAATAATTAAAGAATTTAATTTTGCAAATAAAATTTTGTTGGAAATATTTTATTTGAGTCCAAAATAATCCAAAATATTTTCCAATTTTTCTCGAGTCATTTGCTATTTTTAATGAATTAAATGAATTATCGGGAATTATTTTAAATATTAAATCGCTTGAAAATTCAACTCGGGTCGAGCATCGCTTCATCCGACTCCGAAGTCAATCCGAGCCTGACTCGAGTCCGACCCGAGCCGCTTGACTCGACCAAACCAGCCCCAACCCTAATCAATCCCAACCGCTGGATCAAGATCCAACGGCCGAGATCCGCCTGCACGGCTCGAGCCGTGATCCGCCCTGGATCCGATCGCTGCCCGGCGATCGTGGGCCGCTGATCGCGCACGCGGACGGCCAGGCGTCGTCGCTCCGCCGAGACCGAGCCGATCGCCGCCGCGCGCCGCCGTGTAGAATTAGGTTTCGCCTCGCACGAACGCCGAGGCTATTTAAAGCCCTGGTCACGCCCGAGGTTGCCCTCATCCTTGCGCACTGCTCCCCGAGCCATTCGGCCGAGCGCCGCTATGGTTCGCGGCGAGCTCGCTGTAGTTGAGCGCCACTCCGCCGCGGTTTTGCCTCGCTCGCCGCCGTCCGCTGCCTTCCGCTGGTAAGGAGCCTGCAACCGAACCCCTGGCCAGGCGCACCGGAAGAGACCACTTCACTCACTTCGCCGAACGACCCTCGAGCCGCCGCTTTGCTCGGGCCGTCGCTTCCGCCTCCGGTGGTCGCAGCCCGCCGCCGCCATCGCCTCTCGCTGAACTCTGGCGCCGTCCGATCTTGGATCGTAAGCTGAGGTGTGAGTTCACGTGTTCCAAACCCGACAGATTCGGGACCGCTGGATCAAGATCCAACGGTTCACAATCGCCACGCGCCGTGGTAGTGATTATTATAGATTAGATCCGACCGTCCGATCTAGATCGAACGGCCCACGATCATCGAGTAGATTCAACACGTTAACCCTGGATCTAATCGCCGCCGCTGAATTTCAAATCACCCGGCCGAGATTGCGCCACGCGTGTCGGGAAGTTGGACCGACGCGGCGCCGCCCACGCTGCTGGCGTGTAGGACGCCGACACGCCGGCCCGCTGTGTCGTAGGGCCCGCATGTCGGGCCGACCCAGCCTAAGCGCCGACGCCACCCATGACGCCATCGGTGGGTCCCACTTGTCGCCGACTGGTCGAGCCTCACCGACGCGACGCCGATGACGCTACCTCGAGCGGGCCCACATGTCGGGCCGACATCGAGTCGTGGACCGAGTCCACTGTGAGACCCGAGCCGAGCGTGGACCAAGTCCATGGATCTACCGACGCCACCAACCAATCGAGGTCTGCCACGCGGTCCTCGCCGACGCAATAAATGATTTTCCGAAAAAAGAAAATGATTTAATAAATCTGGTTTAATAATTGATTTGAATTTCAAAACTTCAAACGCTTATAACTTTTTATGCTTCAACTCCGATTTGAGTGATTCAAATTTCTAAATTTGTATAAAATTGAGATCTACCTAAATATGAACTTTATTTAATTTTTGGACTAAAGTTTTCCTCTGTAAAATTATTTAATTGATTATTTAAACTTTAAATAATCATAACTTTTAAGGCCTTAACTCCAAATTTGATTTATTCCAGCTTTCTAAAATCCATAAAATTATGTTCTTTCTGTTTATGGATTTTATTTGGATGTTTGGACACTTTTTGCCTATTGTTTATTTGTGTATTTGCTATTTGCACGCTTTTACGAGTAGACGCTGAAGTGCCTAAGGATTCAAGGAGAAGTATTGACTCAGATCCAACTCAAGACCAAGAGCAAGTACTTTTGAAGGCAAGTTATGCTTTGACCATATTGATCCCATTTTTGAAACCTATTTTGATTTAAACTATTGCATGCTAGTTCAATTAGAAAAATACTTGGTTTAAACATGGGGTTAGATAAGTACCAATTTGGCTGTATGACACCTTGATTATTTAAGTATGTGCCATGACCCTTGTCACCCTAGTTGTGGATTACTAGTTGGACATTATTAAATTGCCAACATGGGTTATAGACCGCTGTAGTATACCGCTTAGACCTCAAGCTACGTGCTCATAACATGATTTTGGATAATCAAATGCTAATATTGACTTAATGATATATTGAACCTGCTTTTGGAAAAGTATCATGTGATGTTGATGGCACGTGGTGCATGGTAATCAATCGGGGTTTGATAAACGCTGACCGGGCATGTGGCAAGAGTAATCAGTGTGGGCACTTGTGGCGTTGGGGATGTTGATTTGGTTCTTGGGTAGTCTTGCCCTGGTCACCCTAAGGACTTAACCTTGCAAGCCTTTTGAATCGGGTCTAACGTGGCAACCACATGTCCGTAATGGGACGGACCTAGTTGACTAAGTTGCTAATAACGCACTGTGGGACCTCAGGAGGTCAACTACACCCTTTGTGTAAGTTGTAGACGGGGAGCGCATCGGGCCGAGAGAGGCCAAAATTCTGCATCTAACGCTGATTGGCCTAGACTTCGCCTTTAGCGAAGGGAAGGGTTAGTGCGCAATAACCGGAGGACCACTTGTATTGTTAGAGGTTTCCGAAAGACTTTGTTACTGAACTCGCCTTTGTGGTGTTTGACTCAGATCTTGTGGGTAAAGTGCATAACCTCGCAGAGTTTAGAATCTATTCGAATAGCCGTGTCCGCGGTATTGACATCGCCGAATTACAATAAGGGTTAGTTTTTCTCAAAAATAACTTTGGTTTGAAAAGTTGGGTTGGTTTAATAATGAAGACGATGGTAATGTGGTTAAGGATGGGGAAAAATGTTGATTAAACTTCTTGAAAAGTTATTTACGCTTTACTTATTTCTACCGCTGAATCTACTTATATTACTTGTCAAAAGTCAAGCATCGCAAATATACCTTGAGCTATTCCTTTGTACCAAGCCATGCATATAGTATATTAGCTTGCATTCTCAGGCATGACTTGCCGAGTACCAAGTACTCACCCTTGCCTCAACACAACACCAGCTTGAAGAGGAGACTACGCCACTGGAGGAGGAATTCCAAGAGGATCCGTCTACTTAGGGGATGCGAGCCCACCGCTTGCCTGTGGTATACCGGATGGCGCCACTAAGCTATTTGATTTTCCGCTATTATTTTTCTCTGAATAAGTTTCGCTTTGCAGGCATATATATTTGTAACTTGGCCATAAGGTCGAGTAACCACTTTGGTTATTTAAATAAAGTACTTTGATAATATCGAATGGTATGATTGTGATATTTACTAATGTTAAGACTGTGGTGCACTAGCGCTGCCTTCTGGACTAGTGCCGAATACACAGAGGGTCCGGATTTGCAAATTCGGGTCCCGACAGAGGTGGTATCGAGCCATACTTGATCGTAGGCTCAACCCTAGCTAGAATGGTCGAGTGAGGATAAAACCTATTTTCTAAAAGCTAAAAAAATTGTCAAGATAAGAAATGACATCTCGACTTATCCCCTTCTCTCTTTTCTTGTCTCTTGCTGAAATTTTCCCTTACCTTGTCACAATTTAAAAATTCCGAGTTCTTACGTAAAGCACTCTTGTGACAGATGGAGGAAGAGTTCAACCACGTTGATCCGGGAGTTGGTCACGCCGCTGAACTTTGGCATATGCTCTGCACTCTCTGAGATTTTGAGAAGCCCCAATACCAAGTGGAAGTGATCGGACAAGCGGGATTGATCAAGGCTTGTGACGTGAGGATTGAGGTACCGCTAGGAAAAAGGGCCCAGTAATCGCCTCGATACACCGTGACCGCCAGAGATCTACAATGCAGATGGGTATCCAAGAAGTATCACGACGAGCAATGCGGCACATTACCCGTATCTACGCCAGAGAATTGGAGAGTACGGTGTTCTGCTACCATCCACAAGAGCGATAACCTTCTTGGACCCGAAGGCGATTCAGATGAGGATGCCACTTACACAGCTTGGCAATGATTTGTCGTCGCCAGTGAGGATGTACTAGATAATACAAGCAAGGAGCTACGTAAGGCTGCAGGAGATCACGCACAGAGAAGAACAGATGGCGGGAAGCTCAAGAGTATGTGGCACACCTTCTACGAAGGATTGACGAGTTGAGATGACCTTGTACGGACTGCACTCCAGAGCCAAGATTGAGCTACACGAGCCAGATCCAGAGGAGTCGATCTCGATGAGGACACCGCTTCTTCGACTACCATAGAGGACACAGCTTGCCGGACATGGCGATCAAGTTTCGCGCCTATGCCACAAAGACCTGCACTGTGCCGTGGAGGTTTTCTCGTTGAGTGAGCATAGGTTCTATAGTGAGACTCCTTCGCCGAGTCACTGGCCATAGAATAAAGAGTCACCCTTTAGGCGTTAGACTCCAGAGTTAGTTCGATTTGGATTTGCTTTGTTTGTCGAGTGTGCAAGATGTGTTGCAAGGCCCTTAGGCATTGTAAGCAGCCATACCAAGTTATTAATAATAAAGTTGGACCTTAAAGTTACCCCCTTTCGCCCGCATAAGTTCCATATTACTTGTCTATTCTTGTTTCTCTCATCTCTAAACCTAGAGCAAATCGACAGATGGTGAACACCGTGGAAACTTTGGAAGCAATGGGAGTGGTTCTCGCCAAATAGAAACCCCAATGATGGAGCACCAAAGACCGCCACCGATATGCAGAATTTCTGAGCTTTTCTTGCTGCCTGCACTCGATTGATGCATGCTATGATGCAACAAATGCAGCACGTCACCGCCAGGCCATCGCTAATCAAGTTAATCATGGACAACGCTGTAATACAAGACTATCGAGAGTTCATGAGAACTCACCCACCCACTTTCTCTCGGGAATGCCAATCCATTGGAGGCCGATGATTGGTTAAGATCAATCGAGAGGAAGCTACACATAGCTCAATGCATAGGAAATGAGAAGGTACTCTACGCTTCTCATTAGCCGAAGGAACAAATTACGAATGGTGGGAGAACTTCGTACACGCAAGAGAACCTCAAGATATCACTTGGGAAGAGTTCACACCGCATTCCGACAAAGATCACGTGCCTGAAGGAATCATGGACCTTAAGAAGGAGGAGTTCAGAGCATCAAGCAAGGTAATCGCCTGGTCGACTACCTCGAACAAGTTCACACAGCCTAGCACGCTACGCACCTCGAGGATGTAGCGATGCATAAATCCAGCATAGCCTCGCTTATGAAGGGACTTAACTCAGATTGCAAGTAGGATTGATCACCCACACCTTCCAGATTTCCAAGAGTTGGTGAATAAGGCGCTTATTCTTGAGGACAAGCGCAAGGAACCGGATGAGAACAGAAGCGCAGGATGCAACAAAGAAGGATCACACCAGGAACGCAATAATACCGAGAGTTGCACCAAATCAATTCTTCGATTCCAACCACGTAATGCAACAAGGACACCATCCCCAAAGCACCAAGACTCGCCAATCGTAACTACTGCACCTCACCCGCTAGAAACACTACCTGTGCAACAAGAAGGAACAATGAGACGCTGCTACAATCAAGCAACGAGCCAGACACTTTGCCAACAGCTTGTCCAAAGAAGACAGCAGGAGGACCTCAGATTCGCTTCAACCTAGGAACCACCCCGCCTAGGACGCCAAAGACTGTGAGCCACACCCTGCATCGTGGTGAGAGGCCGAGTCAACCATGTCACCGCAGATGCACTTCAGTAATGCTACTGACGTCAGATCGGGTAAGTTACTTGTTAACTCAAGACTGCAATCAGCTTTGTTTGACTCGGAGCTTCAGATTCGCTTGTTTCGCAAGGCTTTGCTACTAGAAATGATTTGAGGATTGCAAGACTTAAGTGCATGCTTTTAGTTCAAACCCTCGGTTCCGAACTCCGAATCGAAAGTAGGATGTTCCGGGTGAGAATAATCGATAGGTGGAATAGAGTTCCTAGCAAACCTTATAATTTTGGAGACCTGCATCTTAGACGTCATATTGGGAATGGATTGGTTATCCAAGCACAAGGCCGTATTGGATTGTGGACTGAGGACTATCTCGCTTGAGAGCCCGTGTGGGAAGAAAGTAGAATTTCAAGCCACTGCAGCTAGAGATGGACGAATGATGGTTAACAGCATTCAAGGCAATCAAAGATAGAGGATGTCCCGGTAGTGAATGAGTACCCGATGTTTTTCCCCGAAGATCTACCTCGTATGCCGAGACAGTGGACATAGAATTTGTAATAGAGCTTGTACTGCACAAAGACCGAGTAGCAAAGAGACCCTATCGGATGTCCACCGAGGAGTTGGTAGAAATGAAGAAACAAATAGAAGAGTTAATGGAGAAAGGATTTATCGACATCGAGTTCGTCGCCGTGGGGAGCACCGCTTTTGTTTGTCAAGAAGAAGGACGGAGTTTCAGGATGTGCATTGACTACCGTGCACTCAATGAAGTCACCGTGAAGAATAAGTATCCGCTACCCAGGATTGATGATTTGTTTGATCAGTTGAGAGGAGCCGAGTTTTCTCCAAGATTGATCTCGAGATCGGATACCATCGCTTGAAGATCCGATCGTAAGATATTCAAGATCGCATTCTCACAAGATATGGACATTACGAAGTTACATAGCTATGTCCTTTTGGGCCGATTTAACGCGCCAAATTATTTCATGAATATGATGAATAAGGTGTTCATGGAATATTTGGACAAGTTTGTCGTCGTGGTTCATAGACGATATCCTAATCTACTCCAAGACAGAGGATGAACATGCCGAACACTTAAGGCGAGTTTTGGAAAAGCCGAGGAACGGCAACTTTTCGCCAAGTTCAGCAAGTGTGATTTTTGGAAGGACAAGGTGGAGTTTCTTGGACATGTAATGACCGCAGAAGGAGTCGCCGAGATCCAAGCAAAGTAGAAGTCGTGTTACATTGGGGAGCAAACAAGACTGTGACCTGCATTCGAGTTTCCTGAATGGCAGGATACTACCGCTGCTTTCATCGAAGGCTTCTCGACAATTGCGAAACCTCTTACGCAATCGCCAAGAAGGAAAAGAAGTTTGCATGGACGCCGTAATGTGAGAAAGGATTTCAGAGTCAAGAAGCGATTGACGCCAAGACCGTGTTAGTTCTACCTGATGTTGCTCAAAGCTTCGATATTTATTGTGACGATCGCGCCAAGGACTTGGATGTGTGGCCGATGCGTAATGGAAAGGTCGCCGCTTATGCATCAAGGCGCTTGAGGCCGCATGAGGAAAATTATCCGACACATGACTTAGAGTTAGTCGTAGAGTGCATGCTTTGAAGATATGGCGTCACTATCTCGATTGGAAACAGATGTGAAGTATATACGGATCATAAGAGTTTTAAGTACATATTCACCAATGGATCCGAATATGAGGCAGAGGAGATGGTTAGAGTTGATCAAAGACTATAATGTTGGAATCCATTACCATCCTGGAAGGCCAACGAGTAGCCGATGCCCCGAGCCTGAAAAGCCATACCGTGAGTACGTTGCTAGCCACAAGTCGATGAGTTATGTGAGGATTTTCAGAAAATGAAGATTGAGGTTGTACTCTAGCTGATTCTTGGCCGCATTAGAAGTAAAGCCTACCCTAGAGGATCAGATCCAGAAGGATGTATGATGATGACAAGATCCGCAGGATTAAGTCCATCAAGGAGGAAGGCAAGGCAGAGGACTTCAAGTTGGATGAGCAAGGCACGTTGTGGATGAAGGATCGATTTGTGTGCCTAACAAAAAGGAGTTAAAGCAATCGATTCGGAAGAAGCCCATGACTCCAAGTACTCAATTCATCCCGAAGCGCCAAGATGTATCAGATCTCAAGGAGAGATTCGTGGCCGAGTATGAAACGTGAAGTTGCCGAGCATGTTGCATTGTGCGACGATGCCAGAGAGTCAAGGCAATGCATCGTAGACCGCAGGATTGCTACAACCGCCGAAAATACCTGAGTGGGAGTGGGAGGAAATCGAATGGATTTCATTACGGCTTGCCAAAGACTCAAGGAGGTTATGACTCCATATGGGTTATAGTGGATCGCTTGACTAAAGTAGGCCATTTTATCCCCGTGAAGATCACTTACTCGGAGATAAATTAGCGTAATTATACATGATCGATTGTCTGTTTGCACGGAGTGCCAAAGAGGATTGTATCTGACAGAGGTACCCAATTTACCTCAAGGTTCGGAATAAGTTGCATGAAGCCATGGGAACCCGCTTGAACTTCAAGATGCCTTATCATCCACAGTACGGACGGACAGACCGAAAGAGTCAACCAGATTCTCGGAGGATATGTTGAGAGCTTGTGCATTAGCTTATGCTACTTCTTGGGATAAGAGTTTACCGTGATGCCGAGTTCGCCATACAACGATAGTTATCAAAGGCTAGTTTACGATGTCACCTTTGAGGCAATCAGATGGTCGACTCGCTTGACGCCATTGAATTGGAATGAGACCCGGGCGAGCGCCGTGTCTTTGGGCCTGATATTCTTCAAGAGGTCAAGAGCAGACGCCATGATTAGGGAAAGGTTGAAGGTAGCCCAATCTCGACTGTAAGAGTTATGCCGACAATCGTCGCGAGATTTGCGTTTTGAACCGTAAGACTTTGTATACCTCAGAGTTACGCCTCGTGGGAGTTAAGAGGTTCCATGCCAAAGGGAAACTCGCACCTGCTATGTTGGACCATTTAAGATTTTGAGTCGCAGAGGCGGTTGCTTATCACCGGAGTTGCTACAATCGTTGGCGTGAGTGCATGATGTATTCCATGTGTCCCGATTGAAGAAGTGCCTCCGAGTTCCCGAGAGAATGCACACCGCTAGAGTTAATTGAGTTGCAAGAGGACTTGACTTATAAGGAGCATCCCGTGAGGATTCTCGACACAATGGATCGAGAAACTAGAAACAAGTCAACCCGCTTCAGAGAGTTCAAGTGGAGCAACCATGAAGAAAGCGGCGACTTGGGAGCGAAGAGGATTTGAAGAAAGAATTTCCAAACCTATTCCTTTAGTAAGCCCCGAATCTCGTGGACTAGATTCTATTAAGGGGGGGAGGTTTGTAACACCCCAAAATTTTTGCTTTTATTGAATTCATGTGTGATTTGGCACTTGGGTGAATTTTTGGAATTTGCTGGAATTTATTTGGAATTTATTTGAATTTATTCCATTTTGAAATAATTAAAGAATTTAATTTTGCAAATAAAATTTTGTTGGAAATATTTTATTTGAGTCCAAAATAATCCAAAATATTTTCCAGAATTTTTCTGGAATTTTTCTGAGTCATTTGCTATTTTTAATGAATTAAATGAATTACTGGGAATTATTTTAAATATTAAATCGCTGGAAAATTCAACTCGGGTCGAGTACTGTTCATCCGACCGAGTCGGAACCCGAGTCGGACTTTCGAAGTCCGACCCGAGCCGCTTGACTCGACCAAACCAGCTCCCAACCCTAATCAATCCCAACCGCTGGATCAAGATCCAACGGCCGAGATCCGCCTGCACGGCTCGAGCCGTGATCTCGCCCGGATCCGATCGCGCCGCAGGCGATCGTGGGCCGCTGATCGTGCCACGTGGACGGCAGGCGTTGCCGTCTCCGCCGAGACCGAAGCCGGATCACGCCGCGCCACCGCCGTAGAATTAGGTTTCCGCCTCGGCACGAAACGCCGAGGCTATTTAAAGCCCTGGTCACGCCCGAGGTTGCTCTCATCCTTGCGCACTGCCGTCTCGAGCCATCTCGCCGAGCCGCCGCTGGTATTCGCGGCGAAGCTCGCCAGAGTTGAGCGCCACTCCGCCAGCGTTTTTGCCTCGCCTCGCCGCCTGGCCGCCTTCCGCCGAAGGAGCCTGCAACCGAACCCCGGCCAGGCGCACCAAGAGACCACTCACTTCACGGAACGACTCGAGCGCCGTCGCTCGCTGCCGCTCTCCGTCTCGGTGGCTGCAGCCTCGCCGCCGCCATCGCCCTCGCGAACTCTCAGGCGCCGTCCGATCTTGATCGTGCGGTTGAGGTGAGTTCACGTGTTCCAAACCCGATTAGATTCGGACCGCTGGATCAAGATCCAACGGTTCACAATCGCCACGCGCCGTGGTAGTGATTATTATAGGATTAGATCTCGGACCGTCCGATCTAGATCGAATCGCCCACGATCATCGAGTAGATTCAACACGTTAACCCTGGATCTAATCGCGCCGCTGAATTTCAAATCAACGGCCGAGATTGGCGCCACGTGTCGGGAAGTTGGACCGACGCGCTGGGCCGGCCCACGCTACAAGGCGCAGTGACGCCGACACGCTGGCCTGGCGTGTCGAGGGCCCGCGATGTCGGCCGGCCGACCAGCCTAAGCGCCGACGCCACCCATGACGTCATCGTGGGTCCCACTGCCAAGACTGGTGGTCCGAGCCTCGCCGACGCCGGGCCGATGACGCTACCCGAAAGGGCCCACATGTCGGGCCGACACGTAGAGTCGTGGACCGAGTCCACGAGACCCGAGCCGAAGCCGTGACCAAGTCCATGGACCTACTGACGCCACCCAACCAATCGAAGGTCGCCACGTGTCCTCGCCGACGCAATAAATGATTTTCCGAAAAGAAAATGATTTAATAAATCGGTTTAATAATTGATTTGAATTTCAAAACTTCAAACGCTTATAACTTTTATGCTTTCAACTCCGATTTGAGTGATTCAAATTTCTAAATTTGTATAAAATTGAGATCTACCTAAATATGAACTTTATTTAATTTTTGGACTAAAGTTTTCCTCTGTAAAATTATTTAATTGATTATTTAAACTTTAAATAATCATAACTTTTAAGTGCCTTAACTCCAAATTTGACGATTCCAGTTTCTAAAAATCCATAAAATTATGTTCTTTCTGTTTATGGATTTTATTTGGATGTTTGGACACTTTTTGCCTATTGTTTATTTGTGTATTTGCTATTTGCACGCTTTACGAGTAGACGTTGAAGTGCCTAAAGGATTCAAGGAGAAGTATTGACTCAGATCCAACTCAAGACCAAGAGCAAGTACTTTTTGAAGGCAAGTTATGCTTTGACCATATTGATCCCATTTTGAAACCTATTTTGATTTAAACTATTGCATGCTAGTTCAATTAGAAAAATACTTGGTTTAAACATGGGGGTTAGATAAGTACCAATTTGCTGTATGACACCTTGATTATTTAAGTATGTGCCATGACCCTTGTCACCCTAGTTGTGGATTACTAGTTGGACATTATTAAATTGCCAACATGGGTTATAGACCGTTGTAGTATACTGCTTAGACCTGCTACGTGCTCATAACATGATTTTGGATAATCAAATGCTAATATTGACTTAATGATATATTGAACCTGTTTTGGAAAAGTATCATGTGATGTTGATGGCACGTGGTGCATGGTAATCAACTGGGGTTTGATAAACAGCTGACGGGCATGTGGCAAGAGTAATCTGTGGGCACTTGTGGCGTTGGGGATGTTGATTTGGTTCTTGGGTAGTCTTGCCCTGGTCACCCTAAGGACTTAACCTTGCAAGCCTTTGAACTGGTCTAACGTGGCAACCACATGTCCAGAATGGACGGACCTAGTTGACTAAGTTGCTAATAACGCACTGTGGGACTCAGGAGGTCAACTACACCCTTTGTGTAAGTTGTATGGGAGCCGCATCGGGCCGAGGCCAGGTACCCATCTAACGGTTGATTGGCCTAGACTTCGCCTTAGCGAAGGGAAGGGTTAGTGCGCAATAACCGGGAGGACCACTTGTATTGTTAGAGGTTTCAAAGACTTTGTTACGGGAACTCGCCTTTGTGGTGTTTGACTGTATCTTGTGGGTAAAGTGCATAACCTCTCGCAGAGTTTAGAATCTATTCGAATAGCCGTGTCCGCGTATTGGACATCGCCGAATTACAAATAAGGGTTAGATTTTCTCAAAAATAACTTTGGTTTGAAAAGTTGGGTTGGTTTAATAATGAAGATGATGGAAATGTGGTTTAGGATGGGGAAAAATGTTTATTAAACTTCTTGAAAAGTTATTTACGCTTTACTTATTTCTACCGCTTTCGAATCTACTTATATTACTTGTCAAAAGTCAAGCATCGCAAATATACCTTGAGCTATTCCTTTGTACCAAGCCATGCATATAGTATATTAGCTTGCATTCTCAGTGCATGACTTGGTCGAGTACCAAGTACTCACCCTTGCCTCAACACAACACCGCTTGAAGAGGAGACTACGCCACTGAGGAGGAATTCCAAGAGGATCCGCTACTTAGGGATGCGAGCCTACCGCTGCCTCGTGGTATACTGGATGGCGCCACTAAGCTATTTGATTTTCCGCCGCTATTATTTTTCTCTGAATAAGTTTCGCTTATGCAGGCATATATTTGTAACTTGGCCATAAGGTCGAGTAACCACTTTGGTTATTTAAATAAAGTACTTTGATAATATCGAATGGTATGATTGTGATATTTACTAATGTTAAGACTGTGGTGCACTAGCGCTGCCTCGACTAGTGCCGAATACACAGAGGGTCCTGATTTGCAAATTCTGGGTACCGAAAGAGGTGGTATCGAGCCATACTTGACTGTAGGCTCAACCCTAGCTAGAATGGTCGTGAGTGAGGATAAAACCTATTTTCTAAAAGCTAAAAAAATTGTCAAGATAAGAAATGACATCTCGACTTATCCCCTCTCTCTTTTCTTGTCTCTTGCTGAAATTTTCCCTTACCTTGTCACAATTTAAAAATTCCGAGTTCTTACGTAAAGCACTCTTGTGACAGATGGAGGAAGAGTTCAACCACGTTGATCTCGGGAGTTGGTCACGCCGCGGAACTTTGGCATATGCTACAGACTTCTGAGATTTTGAGAAGCCCCAATACCAAGTGGAAGTGATCGGACAAGCGGGATTGATCAAGGCTTGTGACGTGAGGATTGAGGTACCGCTAGGAAAAAGGGCCTGTGCAATCGCCTCGATACACCAGACCGCCAGAGATCTACAATGCAGATGGGTATCCAAGAAGTATCACGACGAGCAATGCGGCACATTACCCGTATTCACGCCAGAGAATTGAGAGTACGGTGTTCGCTACCATCTCGCAAGCGATAACCTTCTTGACCAAGGCTTATTCAGATGAGGATGCCACTTACATACAGCTTGGCACGATTTGTCGCCGCCAGAGGATGTACTAGATAATACAAGCAAGGAGCTACGTAAGGCCCGCAGGAGATCACGACAGAGAAGAATGAGATGGCGGGAAGCTCAAGAGTATGTGGCACACCTTCTACGAAGGATTGACGAGTTGGAGATGACCTTGTACGACTGCACTCCAGAGCCAAGATTGAGCCACACGAGCCGATCCAGAGGAGTCGATCTCGATGAGGACACCGCTTCTTCGACTACCATAGAGGACACAGCTTGCCGGACATGGCGATCGCTACGCTTATGCCACAAAGACCTGCATCTGTGCCGTGGAGGTTTTCTCGTTGAGTGAGCATAGGTTCTATAGTGAGACTCCTTCGCCGAGTCTGGCCATAGAATAAAGAGTCACCCTTTAGGCGTTAGACTCCAGAGTTAGTTCGATTTGGATTTGCTTTGTTTGTCGAGTGTGCAAGATGTGTTGCAAGGCCCTTAGGCATTGTAAGCAGCCATACCAAGTTATTAATAATAAAGTTGGACCTTAAAGTTACCCCTTTCGCCCGCATAAGTTCCATATTACTTGTCTATTCTTGTTTCCTCTCATCTCTAAACCTAGAGCAAATCGGACAGATGGTGAACACCCGTGGAAACTTTGGAAGCAATGGGAGTGGTTCTCGCCAGCCAGAAAACCCCAATGATGGAGCACCAAAGACCGCCATCGGATATGCACTTTGGAGCTTTTCTTGTCGCCTGCACTCGCTTGATGCATGCTATGATGCAACAAATGCAAAGCACGCCACCGCCAGTGCCATCGCTAATCAAGTTAATCATGGACAACGCCAGAATACAAGACTATCGTGAGTTCATGAGAACTCACCCACCCACTTTCTCTCGGGAATGCCAATCCATTGGAGGCCGATGATTGGTTAAGATCAATCGAGAGGAAGCTACACATAGCTCAATGCATAGGAAATGAGAAGGTACTCTACGCTTCTCATTAGCCGGAAGGAAACATTGAATGGTGGGAGAACTTCGTGCCACGCAAGAGAACCCTCAAGATATCACTTGGGAAGAGTTCACACCGCATTCGACAAGATCACGTGCCTCGAAGGAATCATGGACCTTAAGAAGGAGGAGTTCAGAGCATCAAGCAAGGTAATCACCAAAGGGTCGACTACCCGAACAAGTTCACACAAATAGCACGCCACGCACTGAGGATGTAGCGACAGCATAAATCCGCATAGCCTGCTTTATGAAGGGACTTAACTCAGATTGCAAGTAGGATTGATCACCCACACCTTTCCAGCATTTCCAAGAGTTGGTGAATAAGGCGCTTATTCTTGAGGACAAGCGCAAGGAACTGGATGAGAACAGAAGCGCAGATGCAACAAAGAAGGATCACACCAGGAACGCACAATACCGAGAGTTGCACCAAATCAATTCTTCAGATTCCAACCACGTATCGCAACAAGGACACCATCCCCAAAGCACCAAGACTCGCCAATCGTAACTACTGCACTTCACTTCGCTAGAAACACTACTCCGTGCAACAAAGAAGGAACAATGAGACGCTGCTACAATCGCAACGAGCCAGGACACTTTGCCAACAGCTTGTCCAAAGAAGACAGCAGAGTGACCCTGGGCTTCGCTTCAACCTAGGAACCACCCCAGCTAGGACGCCAAAGACTGTGAGCCACACCCTGCATCGTGGGTGAGAGGCCGAGTCAACCATGTCACCGCAGATGCACTTCGTAATGCTACTGACGTCAGATCGGGTAAGTTACTTGTTAACTCGCACTGCGCTTTTGTTTGACTCGAGCTTCAGATTCGCTTGTTTCGCAAGGCTTTGCTACTAGAAATGATTTGAGGATTGCAAGACTTAAGTGCATGCTTTTAGTTCAAACCCTGGTTCAACTCCGAACTAAAGTAGGATGTTCCGGGTGAGAATACCGATAGGTGGAATAGAGTTCCTAGCAAACCTTATAATTTTGGAGACCTGCACCTTAGACGTCATATTGGGAATGGATTGGTTATCCAAGCACAAGGCCGTATTGATTGTGGACTGAGGACTATCTCGCTTGAGAGCCCGTGTGGGAAGAAAGTAGAATTTCAAGCCACCGCAGCTAGAGATGGACAATTGATGGTTAACAGCATCAAGGCAATCAAAGATAGAGGATGTCCCAGAGTGAATGAGTACCCGATGTTTTTCCCGAAGATCTACCTCGGTATGCCGCAGACAGGACATAGAATTTGTAATAGAGCTTGTACTGCACAAAGACCGATAGCAAAGAGACCCTATCTGATGTCCACCGAGGAGTTGGTAGAAATGAAGAAACAAATAGAAGAGTTAATGGAGAAAGGATTTATCGCATCGAGTTCGCCGGGCCGTGGGGAGCACCGCTTTGTTTGTCAAGAAGAAGGACGGAGTTTCAGGATGTGCATTGACTACCGCGGCACTCAATGAAGTCACCGTGGAAGAATAAGTATCCGCTACCCAGGATTGATGATTTGTTTGATCGCTTGAGAGGAGCCGAGTTTTCTCCAAGATTGATCTCGAGATCGATACCATCGCTTGAAGATCCGATCAAGATATTCAAGATCGCATTCTCGCCAAGATATGGACATTACGAAGTTACGCTTATGTCCTTTGGGTCGATTTAATGCGCCAGCTTATTTCATGAATATGATGAATAAGGTGTTCATGGAATATTTGGACAAGTTTGTCGTCGTGTTCATAGACGATATCCTAATCTACTCCAAGACAGAGGATGAACAAGCCGAACACTTAAGGCGAAGTTTTGGAAAAGCCGAGGAACGGCAACTTTTCGCCAAGTTCAAGAAGTGTGATTTTTGGAAGGACAAGGTGGAGTTTCTTGGACATGTAATGACCGCAGTATGGAGTCGCCAGAGATCCAAGCAAAGTAGAAGCTGTGTTACATTGGGAGTACCAAGATCGTGACCCGTAATCGGAGTTTTTGGAATGGCAGGATACTACCGCCGCTTTCATCGAAGGCTTCTCGACAATTGCGAAACCTCTTACGCAATCAAGAAGGAAAAGAAGTTTGCATGGACGCCGAATGTGAGAAAGGATTTCAGAGCTGAAGAAGCGATTGACGCCAAGACCGGTGTTAGTTCTACCGGATGTTGCTCAAAGCTTCGATATTTATTGTGACGATCGCGCCAAGGACTTGGATGTGTGCCGATGCAGAATGGAAAGGTCGCCGCTATGCATCAAGGCGCTTGAGGCCGCATGAGGAAAATTATCCGACACATGACTTAGAGTTAGGCCGTAGTGCATGCTTTGAAGATATGGCGTCACTATCTCGATTGGAAACAGATGTGAAGTATATACGGATCATAAGAGTTTTAAGTACATATTCACCCACGGATCTCGAATATGAGGCAGAGGAGATGGTTAGAGTTGATCAAAGACTATAATGTTGGAATCCATTACCATCCCTGAAGGCCAACGTAGTAGCCGATGCCCCGAGTCGGAAAAGCCATACCGTGAGTACGTTGCTAGCCACAAGTCGTGATGAGTTATGTGAGGATTTTCGTAAAATGAAGATTGAGGTTGTACCTAGCGGATTCTTGGCCGCATTAGAAGTAAAGCCTACCCTAGAGGATCGATCCGAGAAGGACAGTAAGGATGATGACAAGATCCGCAGGATTAAGTCCATCAAGGAGGAAGGCAAGGCAGAGGACTTCAAGTTGATGAGCAAGGCACGCTGTGGATGAAGGATCGCATTTGTGTGCCTAACAAAAGGAGTTAAAGCAATCGATTCGGAAGAAGCCCATGACTCCAAGTACTCAATTCATCCTCGAAGCGCCAAGATGTATCAGGATCTCAAGGAGAGATTCTCGTGGCCGAGTATGAAACGTGAAGTTGCCGAGCATGTTGCATTGTGCGACGTATGCCGAGAGTCAAGGCAATGCATCGTAGACCAAAGCAGGATTGCTACAACCGCTGAAAATACCTGAGTGGGAGTGGGAGGAAATCGGAATGGATTTCATTACCGGTTTGCCAAAGACTCAAGGAGGTTATGACTCCATATGGGTTATAGTGGATCGCTTGACTAAAGTAGGCCATTTTATCCCCGTGAAGATCACTTACTCGGAGATAAATTAGCGTAATTATACATGATCGATTGTCTGCTTGCACGGAGTGCCAAAGAGGATTGTATCTGACAGAGGTACCCAATTTACCTCAAGGTTCTGGAATAAGTTGCATGAAGCCATGGGAACCCGCTTGAACTTCAAGATACCTTATCATCCATGCATCTGACGGATTGCATCGAAAGAGTCAACCAGATTCGGAGGATATGTTGAGAGCTTGTGCATTAGCTTATGCTACTTCTTGGGATAAGAGTTTACCGTATGCCGAGTTCGCCATACAACGATAGTTATCGTGCTAGTTTACAGATGTCACCTTTGAGGCATCAGATGGTCGACCTCGCCTGACGCCATTGAATTGGAATGAGACCTGGCGAGCCGTGTCTTTGGGCCTGATATTCTTCAAGAGGTCAAGAGCAGACGCCATGATTAGGGAAAGGTTGAAGGTAGCCCAATCTCGATGTAAGAGTTATGCCGACAATCGTCGCGAGATTTGCGTTTTGGAACCGTAAGACTTTGTATACCTCAGAGTTACGCCTCTCGGGAGTTAAGAGGTTCCATGCCAAAGGGAAACTCGCACCTGCTATGTTGGACCATTTAAGATTTTGAGTCGCAGAGGCGGTTGCTTATCACCGGAGTTGCCACAACGTTGGCGAGGAGTGCATGATGTATTCCATGTGTCCCACTTGAAGAAGTGCCTCCGAGTTCCCGAGGAACACACCGCTAGAGTTAATTGAGTTGCAAGAGGACTTGACTTATAAGGAGCATCCCGTGAGGATTCGACACAATGGATCGAGAAACTAGAAACAAGTCAACCCGCTTCAGAGAGTTCAAAGTGGAGCAACCATGAAGAAAGCGAAGCGACTTGGGAGCGCGAAGAGGATTTGAAGAAAGAATTTCCAAACCTATTCCTTTAGTAAGCCCTGAATCTCAGGGACGAGATTCTATTAAGGGGGGGAGGTTTGTAACACCCCAAAATTTTTGCTTTTATTGAATTCATGTGTGATTTGGCACTTGGGTGAATTTTTGGAATTTGCTGGAATTTATTTGGAATTTATTTGAATTTATTCCATTTTGAAATAATTAAAGAATTTAATTTTGCAAATAAAATTTTGTTGGAAATATTTTATTTGAGTCCAAAATAATCCAAAATATTTTCCAGTAATTTTTCTCGAATTTTTCCGAGTCATTTGCTATTTTTAATGAATTAAATGAATTATCGAATTATTTTAAATATTAAATCGCTGGAAAATTCAACTCGGTCGAGTATCGCTCATCCGATCGAAGTCGGAACCCGAGTCGGACTCGAGTCCGACGAGCCGCTTGACTCGACCAAACCAGCTCCTAACCCTAATCAATCCCAACCGTTGGATCAAGATCCAACGGCCGAGATCCGCCTGCACGGCTCGAGCCGTATCCGCCCGGATCCGATCGCGCCAGCGCGATCGTGGGCCGCTGATCGTACACGTGGACGGCCAGGCGTCGTCGTCTCCGCCGAGACCGAAGCCGACTCGCCGCGCCACCGCCGTAGAATTAGGTTTCCGCCTCGCACGAACGCCGAGGCTATTTAAAGCCCTGGTCACGCCCGAGGTTGCCCTCATCCTATCCTGCGCACTGTTCTCGAGCCATCTCGCCGAGCCGCCGCTATTGGCCGGCGAGCTCGCGTGAGTTGAGCGCCACTCCGCTGATTTTGCCTCGCCTCGCGCCGTCCGTCGTCTTCCGCCGAGAAGGAGCCTGTAACCGAACCCCTGGCCGCGCACTGAAGAGACCACTCACTTCGCCGGAACGACTCGAGCGCCGCTGCTCGCTGCCGCCTCCGCTCTCCTGGTGGTCGCAGCCTCCGCTGCCGCCATCGCCCTCGCGAACTTCAGGCGCCGTCCGATCTTGATCGTGCGGTTGAGGTGAGTTCACGTGTTCCAAACCCGATTAGATTCGGACCGCTGGATCAAGATCCAACGGTTCACAATCGCCACGCGTCGTGGGTAGTGATTATTATAGGATTAGATCTCGGACCGTCCGATCTAGATCGAACGCCCACGATCATCGAGTAGATTCAACACGTTAACCCTGGATCTAATCGCGCCGCTGAATTTCAAATCAACGGCCGAGATTGGCGCCACGTGTCGGGAAGTTGGACCGACGCGGCCGGGCCGCCCACGCAGCGTGCGTAGACGCCGACACACGCGGCCTGCGTGTCGAGGGCCCAGATGTCACGGGCCGACCAGCCTAAGCGCCGACGCCACCCATGACGTCATCGCGGTCCCACTCGCCAAGACCGTGGTCGAGCCCGGCCGACGCGGCCGATGACGTCACCCGGTGGGCCCACATGTCGGGCCGACACGTAGAGTCGTGGACCGAGTCCACCAGTAGACTCCGAGCCGAGCGTGGACCAAGTCCATGGACCTACCGACGCCACCAACCAATCGAGGCTGCCACGTGTCCTCGCCGACGCAATAAATGATTTTCCTAAAAGAAAATGATTTAATAAATCGGTTTAATAATTGATTTGAATTTCAAAACTTCAAACGCTTATAACTTTTGCGTTTCAACTCCGATTTGAGTGATTCAAATTTCTAAATTTGTATAAAATTGAGATCTACCTAAATATGAACTTTATTTAATTTTTGGACTAAAGTTTTCCTCTGTAAAATTATTTAATTGATTATTTAAACTTTAAATAATCATAACTTTTGCGTCTTAACTCCAAATTTGACGATTCCAGTTTCTAAAAATCCATAAAATTATGTTCTTTCTGTTTATGGATTTTATTTGGATGTTTGGACACTTTTTGCCTATTGTTTATTTGTGTATTTGCTATTTGCACGCTTTTACGAGTAGACGTTGAAGTGCCTAAGGATTCAAGGAGAAGTATTGACTCAGATCCAACTCAAGACCAAGAGCAAGTACTTTTTGAAGGCAAGTTATGCTTTGACCATATTGATCCCATTTTGAAACCTATTTTGATTTAAACTATTGCATGCTAGTTCAATTAGAAAAATACTTGGTTTAAACATGGGGGTTAGATACGTACCAATTTCTTTGTATGACACCTTGATTATTTAAGTATGTGCCATGACCCTTGTCACCCTAGTTGTGGATTACTAGTTGGACATTATTAAATTGCCAACATGGGTTATAGACCAGATTTGTAGTATCGCTTAGACCACACTACGTGCTCATAACATGATTTTGGATAATCAAATGCTAATATTGACTTAATGATATATTGAACCTGTTTTGGAAAAGTATCATGTGATGTTGATGGCACGTGGTGCATGGTAATCAATCGGGGTTTGATAAACGATTCGGCCGGGGCATGTGGCAAGAGTAATCAGTGGGCCAGTTGTGGCGTTGGGGATGTTGATTTGGTTCTTCGGGTAGTCTTGCCCTGGTCACCCTAAGGACTTAACCTTGCAAGCCTTTGAACTGGTCTAACGTGCAACCACATGTCTCAGAATGGGACGGACCTAGTTGACTAAGTTGCTAATAACGCACTGTGGGACCTCAGGAGGTCAACTACACCCTTTGTGTAAGTTGTACGGGGAGCGCATCGGCCGAGGCCAGTACCCATCTAACGGTTGATTGGCCTAGACTTCGCCTTAGCGAAGGGAAGGGTTAGTGCGCAATAACCTGGGAGGACCACTTGTATTGTTAGAGGTTTAGAAAGACTTTGTTACTGAACTTCGCCTTTGTGGTGTTTGATCGTATCTTGTGGGTAAAGTGCATAACCTCTCGCAGAGTTTAGAATCTATTCGAATAGCCGTGTCCGCGGTATTGACATCGCTCAAGGAATTCTGATCAAGGGTTAGATTTTCTCAAAAATAACTTTGGTTTGAAAAGTTGGGTTGGTTTAATAATGAAGATGATGGAAATGTGGTTTAGGATGGGGAAAAATGTTTATTAAACTTCTTGAAAAGTTATTTACGCTTTACTTATTTCTCACGCTTTGAATCTACTTATATTACTTGTCAAAAGTCACATCGCAAATATACCTTGAGCTATTCCTTTGTACCAAGCCATGCATATAGTATATTAGCTTGCATTCTGCATGACTTGCCGAGTACCAAGTACTCACCCTTGCCTCAACACAACACCGCTTGAAGAGGAGACTACGCCCGGCCGGAGGAGGAATTCCAAGAGGATCCGTCTCACTTAGGGATGCGAGCCCACTGGTTGCCTGTGGTATACTGGATGGCGCCACGAAGCTATTTGATTTTCCGCTGCTATTATTTTTCTCTGAATAAGTTTCGCCTTGCGAGGCATATATTTGTAACTTGGCCATAAGGTCGAGTAACCACTTTGGTTATTTAAATAAAGTACTTTGATAATATCGAATGGTATGATTGTGATATTTACCAATGTTAAGACTGTGTGCACTAGCGCGTTCCTGGACTAGTGCTGAATACACAGAGGGTCCGGATTTGCAAATTCGGGGTCCCGACAGCCTCGCAGGGCTTAAGTCTTACTCAAATAATCTTGCAGTGAAAAATAAAGAAAACGCGGCGCCAACTAATATGCCACAGGCAACTGACTGGGCTCACCCCTAGTTCATCGGCTCCTCCTAGAACTCCTCCTCCAATGCTGGCGTCAATTCTTCTTCAACTAATGTTTGTATTGTGACAAGGGTGAGTACTTAAAAGCACTCAGCAAGTCATGCACAAAAATGCAATGCTAATATCTACATGCATGACTTATTCCAACAACAGATTAAGAGGTTCTCTTACAATAAGCAACATTCGTAAATAACAGTAATAGATTGGAAAGCGGTAAAGCAGTAATAACAATAATAACTTTCATAAACAGTTTCACAAGTAAAGCATTTATCATCCTAAAGCATGTTCATCATTTCCCCACACCAAGTATCCACAAACCAAGTTCATTTTCATAAATTCTAACTGTCGACGATTGGGGAACAGGCCCCCGCCGAGCTTACTTGTTGGTGGAGGGACCAACCATGACCCCTTCTTGCGTGAGGGATTACTCAAGGAACGGCTCACCAGATTTCAACGAGCGTGGACACAAATAGCTTACTCCTGGTTCGGGCCTCTCAGAAAGAGATAATAGCCCTACTCCAGCTCTTGTATACTCTTGCAACGATCTCGAGTGTATGTCTCTTGTCTTACTGATGCATGTCCTATCCCCTCATGATGGGGACGCTTTATAGCTTACAAAGGATCGAACTCCATCGGCCCCACTATCCCACGCTTGGACCTCGTCCAAACGTGGGCAACCTGGTGGATCCTACAACTCCGCCACGCTCCGCTGGGAACGAACGAGCTAGCGGAAGTTACGCCGGCGGTTACTCCCACTCCCACCGACCTCGAGATCACGTTAGGCTCGCCGAGAGCCGACCGAGCTCGTACATCTTACGAACTCGAGCCCGAATCGACCGGAATACGTGGCATCCCGAGTCCCTCCCGAGCCCGAGCTCAAGCAGCCGAAATACATAGCCTTCCAGGTTCTAACTAACCCGGCCCAGGGTAACGACCTCTGGTGGCTCGGCGGGAGCGAGCTTGGTCGTTGGTGGCACCGAGGTAATTTATGGGAATTACCCGACCCCCGAACTAGCCCCCGATGTTCAAGTGGTAAAAAGGTCTAAGGAAGGCATTCCCCTTGGGCCTACTGTTCAAAGAGCATATCGGTTCTGCCGATGCGAACAACTGCCTCGACCAACGAGCTATTAAACTTCTCCGGAAACGAGCTTGTTGCTCGGCTCGTCGCGTTTGCTGAGCAGTGGGCCCCTCTCAACGGTTCCTTCTCCGGAAGCCTCATTGGGAAGTCCGAACCGCCTTCTCTCGCAGACGGTTTCGATTTGGCGTGCTCCACGTGTCATTTCCTGATGGCGAATGCCTTAACTGCCCTCTGTGCCTCTAGGGTTTCCTCGATCACAACGGCGGGAAGTCCCTTTACTTTCCCGTTCCCTGGAGGAGTTTTCAAAACACTCGAAGAGAATCTTTTAGACTCACTTGGCCATTTTGCGATTGCTGCGCCTCATACTCTTCTGCTTCGGCGCTCATCCTCCTCTTTGATCGTCTTCCTCATCCTCATGGCAAAGTTCTGGCGTCGAGAAGCTCGACGGCGCAAGCCGAGATCCTTGAGCTGGCGAAGTACCTTGACGCCAAGACATGGAGAGCTGGCGCCGAGGAGAGCCCGCAATGAGGAGGGGGAGATCGTCTCCACCGAGCTCTACGCCATGAACGGGCTCCTGACGCCCGAAGCGAGTTCGTCGAGGCCGCATTTGCCTTCTGCGAGTGCGAGATCGTTCACCTCCACCCCAACTCTATTCTCATCATGGCCATCTTCTCCCATCTATGTGAAGGGTTCGTGGGCGTCGAGCCCACTCCCAGCCTCTTTTTCCACTTCTACACCCTCTCGCACGTAAGACGCCTTTCGCAGCCGGGCCGCTCTACTGCCGCCTTCTCGACCCACCCGCCCATACGAGTATCCGAGCTTCACGCCAAGGACTCGGTGTCGGGTGGGCCGACTCTTGGTTCTACTCGAGGAAAGCAGAGGGCGGCTCGCTTCCTACTCGGTGTGAGGTCGCGCTGCCGAGACACCGACCGCCCGTGGAGCCCGAGGAGGAGAAGGTCCTCATGCTAATCAACGAGCTCACGTGCTTGGGGCTGACCGGCGGGCGTTACCCGACTACGTCAGGAACCGGAAATCGCCCCAAAGTAGGAGGGAGCATCCCGACTTCAAGGTCGAGGGGTTGCAGGACATCACCCGCGAAGTCGCGTTCAGGTATGTCATCACCCCGATCTTCTTTAGAGCAGAGGATGCCCGCTTCACGACCTCTTCTTTGGCCGGTACGCAGCCCGCCAGAGGACTCAGGTGGACGCGAGGGTGTCCGAGATGTTCGGCACCCCTAAAGGCAAGGAAATCATTGAGGGCCGCCAGATCCCGAACAACGCCCTTAACCTGACCGAGGCGGTAAGTCTCGGTCGGACTTCTTTTCGAGCTTTTGTCAGGACAGTTTTTCCGGGGCCTTCCGACCTCATTCGAAGTTTTCTTTTTTTTTCTCTTTTAACAGGAGAAGGTTGCCTCGGTCGCCGTGGACTCGGTGGGATCGCGGTTGGCATGGACGGGTCAAAGACCAAGGGACAAGCGGGTCGCAAGCGCCGTGCTCGATCTCCGTCGGCCACGCCGTCCCCGCCTAGGCGCACACGCAGGCGTCCCGGCCCGGACGACCGCTCACCCCGCCAGCACTTGGAGTATGCAGACCGGCAGGAGGTGAGTGAACTAAAATTGTGGATGGACGAGTACACCAGGGACAACCCCGAGCTGATGGCTCGTTTGCGCCAGCTTGCCGCGCGGGCGAAGAAGGAGGCCGCTGCCGCGGCTGGTCCGGCGCGAAAGGTTGAACTGGAGGGCCAGATCGCAGCCCTTCAAAGTGAGCTTCGCGGGTGAGCTCGAGCCCGGCTCCCGGGGACCGCGAGGAGGAGAAGGACGAGCTGGACCCCGCCCCCTTGGTCCCGAGGTCCCGCAGGTCGGCTGCCGCGCCTCAACCACGCCCAGCGCTGACCATCTCCGAGGCGGCTTGGGGAGGTCGACCCCTGGCCGCCAGGGCCGACAAGGCGCTGGCGAGGACATGGCCGCCTCCTTGTCCGCGCCGAGCTCAAGGCATGACGCCGAGCGAGGTCGCCTCCTATTCCCTCTCGTCTCTCTTCTCCCAAGACCACACTAACCCCACATCGCCTATATAGTGGGGGTGGCGGCCAGTCTTGAGTTATGGGATTTCAAGCAATGGTCGACGATGTTCTTGACCTCGTGCTAGAGAGGGAGCTCGCCTGGCCGCCGAGGTCGTCATGGGCGACGAGGCCGGGCGGGGGCCGAGGCTGCGGAGGCCCAATCCCCACTGGCGCACGGTGGCAGCACGACGCCGAGGTGGTGGAGTCACGCCGCGGAGCCCCCGGGACTCCGAGGTCGTGTCTCCCGAAGAGGAGGCACGGAGGAAGATCGCGCCGCCGATGCCCGAGCCGCGACGGAGGGCATCCCCACATCATAGTTGTGGAGGACGACGGCTCGGAGGAGTCGATGGTGGTGAGCAAAGCCGAAACTCCCGGCGAGGACTCTGCCGGCGCCAATGACATCATCACCGCGACTTTAGGAGATCGCCGAGGTCTCTCCTCGGCTCACGACGCCATGCCGGGTCCCAGCCACGCCTCGCCTGGCTGAGGGGACCCTAATCCGACGGAGCTCGCCTTGGCGAGGAAGAGACGGCTAGCCTGGCTGGTTTGGAGACGAGCCCGGCCATCGCAGCGGGCCGGGAGCTTCCAGACGAAGGGATCTGCCGGCACCGAGGCCACTCCAAACGAGACCGACCTCCCACCCGCCGACCCTGCTCCCCGGCCGACCCTCGTGATCCGAGATGCCGCCGCAGCCAGGGCCTCGGACGCCGAGGAGGTGGAGCCCGGCGCAATCTCGCCTCGGGAGGAAGAAGAGCGGGAGGTGATCCTCGCTCTTGAGGCCGTCCCTCTCCAGGAGGCGGAGGTTGTCCCCCAGGGCAAAGGTCCTTCGCCTTCGGGGGACGAGGGAGCTCGGGCTCAAGCCTCCGCCTCCGATCAAGGAGAAGGGACCAAGGCGGGGGATCCCTTGCTCGCCTGCAACGAGGCGGAGGACCTCGCCGAAGTTGTTCCATCGTACCGGAGGCCCGGCTTTGTTGGGTAAGTACTCCTGACTCTTATGTGCTTTTACCAAAAACTTCGATCACGACCTGAAAACGCCTTGCTGCGCAGGTGCTGGAGTCCACCATGAAGGACTTCCATGCCGCGACCGTGCCGCCAGAAGTTGTCGCGAAGCACCAAGCCGAGCAGGACGCCAAGATCGCGGAGCTCGAGCGCCGGGTTGCCGAGCTGACATCTTCTGAGGCCGAGATCCGGCGGAAGGTGGAGGAGTCCGTGCGTGAGCTCCAGGAGCGCCTCGACCGGAGCGAGCAAGCAAGGTCGGGCCTGGAAGCCACGGTGGCGACCTTACGCGACGCCGAAGCGCCGAAAGGACAATCGACCAAAGAACGGAGGAGTCCAGCGGCCGACGAGCGGCAGCGAAGGTCGTGAGGCTCGCCGGCGGTGCTCGACCTTGAGTCCGAGCTTGACTCGGTGCGGGACGAGCTCGCCGCTCTGCGGGGCGAGAAGCGTGCCGGCCTCTGTAATTTTCTTCTTCTGCCTTTACCTATAAAAACTTGAGGAGAAACCGCCCAGTTGAATATAGAAAGAGCCTTATTTTTAATGGACGTCTTTTGTTTTTCTCCGAGATGACAACGATTTGTTTCGTGCCGTGGTTCCTTACTCGGCGGAGTTCGGCCTTACGTGACTTAGCAGTCAATCGTACGAGGGAGTGACTACCTGGCGCGAAAGTTGCACGAGGTCGTGGCCACATGGTACCCCTATGGCCCCCCGCCGCCAACGGAGGTCGTGGGCGTAGACTGCGAGCACGACCTCGTTGGCGGAGTAGAGTTCTGCGGAGACCGTGTGGCCCTTAGGGTACGGTGCGTTGACGCCTCCCACCGGCCGACCTGAGCTCGGAACCGTTCAGAAGGGTGTCCTGTGCGAATCTTTACTTGCGGCGGAGGTCTACCGCGAAAAAAGATGGTCGTCTTACGAGGAAGGAAGCCCTCGAGGTCGAGCTCTTGTCGTACGGTGTTTTGCCCCAACGACCGACCTGCCCCTGACACTTTTGTCTGGGTCGAGCTTAATCGTAGAATTTTAAGTGAGGTAAAGGGGAAAGAGAGAGAGAAAGAATGGGAGGGTAAGGTGACAAAGTTTATTAAAAAGGTAAAAGCGGGTGTGGTTAGACATGGAACTTACGCAGTTGGTCGATGTTCCAAGTACTAGCTAGTTCTCGACCATCTTCCATTGCGAGGCGGACAGCCCTCAGCGTCTTGTTGAGACGACCGTGTAAGGACCTTCCCATCTTGGCGTTAGCTTGTTGGCTTTTGACAGGTCTTGGACCCGTCGCAGTAACGAGATCGCCGACGTGCAAGGTCCTTGGTCGCACCGATTTAGCGGCGTGCTCGCGAAGAGCTTGCGTGTAAACCGCGGATCGCAATGTAACCCGTTCACGAGTCGCCTCCGCGAGGTCGAGGTCGAGAAGGCGCCGCCTTACTGCGTCGATGCTATCGGCCAGGTTCACCCTTGGGGATCCTAGGACAACCTCGGTGGGTAGGACGGCTTCGCGCCATATCTGGTGAAAGGGGTCTCCCCGTAGCTCGGCTTCGTCGTGGTGCGGTGACCGAAGAGGACGGGGTAGCTCGTCCCACCCAGGCCTGACCATGCCTATCGAGGCTCTTGAAGACTCTCTTCTTGATTCCTTGGACGATCCTGCCCGATTCGCGGCGCTCGCCCCATTGCTACGTGGGTGGGCCCACGGATCTGAAGCATATCTTGGTCCCGACCTCCTCGCAATAAGCTCAAACACCTCGCTTGTGAACTGAGTGCCATTGTCGGTAATGAGGCGACTTTAACGCCAAAGCCGGTTACTACATTATTGCGGAAGAACCTTTTAGCCGCTCGTGCGAGATGGTTGATATAGGCTCGGCCTCGATCCATTTAGTGAAGGTGTCGATTGCGACGAGCGTGTATTTACAACCCCTCCTTCCCCTGGGAAATGGACCGAGTATGTCGATGCCCCAAACCGAGAACGGCCAGGTTAGCGGCATGGTCTGTAGCGCGTATGCCGGCTGATGGACCTTCCGAGCATGGAATCGGCAAGATCGGCAGAGGTCACCATTGAGCGTCGTCGGCCAGGCCGTCGGCCAATAGTAACCCAATCTAAGGCTTTGCTCACCAAGGTCCTAAAGGACGAGTGAGCTCCACACATCCCGTCATGGATATCCTTGAGGAGATATTTGCCTTCCTCTTGGGTGATGCACTTGGAGAGGACGCCAAGCGCGCCTTTGCGGTATAAGAGGCCCTCGACCATTTTATAGGTCGAGGCGCCTCACTAGCCGGATTTCTGGCTTCCTCCTCGGCAAAGGCTGTCCTGCGGTGCACGGCGTATTGGATGAATGGCGTCATCCACCTCGCATCCTCGCTCGAGGAAGGAGACGGTACCACCTGCCTCGGTTGCCTCCTCCCGGGGGTATGGAGGAGCTTATAGAGGTGCTCGATGAGCACCACGAGCGAAATCGGGCGAACCGACCTTCGATAGATGGTCGGCCAGGGCATTGTCCTTCCCGGGGATGTATAGTACTTGAAGTTTCAAGTACTTTTCCATCTTCCTTACTTCAGCCAGGTAAAGCGCCATTGAGTCATCGAGCACCGATACTCCTTGTTAACCTGGTTGACGACCACCGCGAGTCGCCCTTCGCAGATTAGTCGTTGGACTCCGAGCGCTTTGCATGCCCGAAGCCCTGGCTAGCAGACCTCAGATTCGGCTGCGTTGTTTGTTGGCGCCAAATGCGCTTGGAGGGCGATCGATCCGCTCCCCGAGGGGATTCGAGACCACTGCACCCGAGCAATCGTAAGCTCGGGATCCGTCGAAGTGCATGACCCGCGACCGTGCTCGGCTGGTTGGGTTCGGGTTCGGACGGCGGGGTTTGTCCATTCGGCTAGGAAGTCCGCTAGGACTGAGATTTGATCGCGGTTTCAGCCGAGAATTCGATCTCGACCGGCGAGCTCCATGGCCCATTTCGCGATCCGCCCGCTATGCCCCGATTCCCGAATTTCTCTCGGGAAGTTGGTCGGGACTTGGATTTTGTGTGCCTGGAAGTAGTGTCTTAGTTTCTTCGAGGCCACGAGGAGCGTATAAAGGAGCTTACGGACCTCGGGTAACGCTCCTTTGGTCCGTGGCAAAGACTCGGCCGATGTAGTAGATCGGCGCTGCACCCCATCCCGTTCTCTGCGTGATGACGGCGCTTACCGCATGGGGTGTGGCGGCCAGGTAAAGCAAGAGGACCTCTCCTACTCTTGGCGTGGTCAAGACCGGGGTCTCGACAAATATAGTTTAAGCTCTTTGAAAGAGCTGATGCCGCTTCATCTGTCCAAGTGAAACCGTCGTGCTTCCGAGCGCCTTGAAGAAAAGGTAGGCCACGTTCCTCGAGCCGCGAGATGAAACGACTTAAGGCCGCCATTCTCGGCCAGGACTGGACCTCCCGAGTGCAAGTCGGTGGTCGCATGTTCTCGATGGCTTCTATCTTCTGCAGGTTGGCCCCGATTCCTTGTGGGCCGATCATGTATCCGAGCACCTTGCCGGCTTGACCCGAACACACATTTTTCAGGGTTTAACTTTATTCGATGCTTATTGAGGTTATGAAAAGTCTCCTCTAGATCGGATACATGGTCCGAGGCCATCTTGCTCTTGACGACTATGTCGTCTACATACACTTCCAGTGTTCACCTATTTGGTTCGAGAAGGTTTTACGCATGAGGCGCCGGAAGGTCGCTTCAGCCGTTTCCTTAGACCGAAGGACATGGTCGTAGCGTAATGTGCCAAACGGCGTGATGAAGGAAGTTTTCTCCTCGCCGTCGGGCGATATGCCGATCTGGTGATAGCCTGAGTAGGCATCCGTAGAAGCTCATCGCCGAGTCGGCCGTTGCGTCGACCAACTGGTCTATCCGAGGTAGCGGGAAATTGTCTTTCGGGCATGCGGCATTCAGCCCCGTGTGATCGACACACATGCGCCACTTGCCCCCTTTTTTCATCACGATAACTGGGTTGGCCAACCAATCGGAATGGTCGACCTCCCGAATGAAACCGGCTTTGAGGAGCTTGTCCAGTTCCTCTGCTACCGAAGCTTCACGCAGTGCTTTTGTCGCCGAATCGCTAGCTTTGTGCTCGACGACCTCCCTTGGGACTCCGGGCATGTCGGACGGTTCCCAGGTGAAGGATCATTGTTTTTGATCCAATTGTTTTTGATGATGAGTATTTGAAAGGAGTTGAAATTGATTTGATTATTTGATAAGATTTGAAAGTGGTTTGATTATTTAGTGGTTGTATGGATTAATGTGAGTCAAGTCGCGGACTTGGGCTCGGAAAATGTTTTTGTGTTTTTGTTCACGTGCAGGTGTTGCTTGAGGTCGAACATGGTCGATGACGGGACCAAGACTAGGTTCAGGGAGGAACTGAGGTCGTGAGGGTCGAGGGTGTCATGCGAGATGTTTCGGACTAGAGAAACGGTGCACGTGAGGTCGAGATCATTGCAGCGCAGCGGCAGGAGCTCGCGAGGCCGACGTGGCAAGCTGACGGCTGGCGGCCGACGCGGTAGGCACGGGCGCGCTGCAGCTTCGAGCGGCGGCTAGAGCGGGCTGGCAACCAGGCGGCTTCGTCGCGACCGAGCGGATGCGTCAAAGATGGCCGCATTGGCGACGGAGTCGATGGCGTCCAAGCGGCGACGGAGTTTCATTGGCGGGCTCGGCTGAGCGGCAAATGCCCGACACGGCGTCGGCGCCCGATCGCAGCGCTGTGGCAGCAGTGGTCGTGACGCTGCGTGTGTGCTTACTAGTGTGTGTGTGTGTGTTATGCATGGTGTGCATGCATGTGAGTGTGTGTACGTGAGTGCATGGCGTGAGTTGCATCACGTGTGTGTGTGTGCATGCAAATGCATGAGTGTGTGCATGGCATGCATGTGTGTGTGTGCATGCTAGTGTGCGTGAGTGCATGGCAGGAGAGAGTGCGTGAGCTGCATGCATGTGTGTGTGCGTCGGCAGGAGGGAGTGCGTGAGTTGCATTTGCATTGCTGTGTGGTGTTTGCATGCTGTGGCGTGCATGTGCTGCGGCAGGAGTAGTGAACCGAGTACAAATCGGAAGATCTCGGCCAAGGCTGCCGTAGAGTGCAGCGACGGCTTGCCGTGTCCGAGTGGAGTACAGGCGGCAGACCGGCTGAGTTGCATGCCGTGTCCGAGAGGCAGCAGTTGTTTTTTGTTTTGCTGCCGTGTCCAAGGAAACGTGCGCTGGCGGGCTGCAGAGCTGTGGAGACAGCGAAGCTGGAGCAGGCCGTGCAGGAGCTTTCGTGCCGTGTCCGAGAAGGAGGCAGGAGCTGTTCGAGTTTGGCAGGTGTGGTTGCTGTCCAATTTTTGATCCGTATACAAGAAGGAATCAACTGCTTTGGAGCCCTTTAAATAGGGGGTTTTAGGGGCTTAAAAATCAATCCAAGGCAAAGGGCAAGAAGCAAAAGGTGCCTACAACAAAGAAGAGCTTGTGTGCTCTATCTAGTTGGTTTATAGTAGAGTTTTCTAATCTTTTGAGATTAGAAGATTTTTGGTGTCATCATGTGGAAGATGGCTTTGGAATAAAGAAAAGGGTTATACAATTCTTTTATCCTTTTTGCTTTGATTCTTGATTAGAAAATTTGTTCCTCTTTTGTTAGAACTAGTTTTGATTTTTGTTCGTCTTGTCTCGCTAATTAATCTAGGGTTTTGATCTCTCAATATTAGATATTCTTCCGTTTTTAGGGTCTTTAATTTTCCGAAAGAAATAGTTGAATTTTATTCGGCATCTATTCACCCCTCTAGTTGCCTACTCGGTCCTACAAGTGGTATCGAGCTGTGCTCTACTAATCCATCTTAACAGGTGATTAGTAAAGCGGTAAGTTATGGCAACAGAGAAATACTCGAACAAACCGCCGATCTTCGATGGCACAGACTTCCCCATCGGGCGGATCCGGATGATCGCATACCTTCAAGCTCAAGGTAACGCGATTTGGCGCAAGGTAAAAATTTCGTCATTTGAGCTTCCTTCTAATGATGATATTGATAAAATCGAGTTTGAAAAAGATGTTGAAAATAATAATAGAGCTAGAAACATATTGCTTCAAGGACTTGCTAGAAAAGAATTCGATAGAGTCTGTCATTTACTCCTTGCTCATGAAATTTGGAAATCTCTTCAAGATTATCATGAAGGCACCGACTCATCAAAGAGGCTAGAGCAAGATCAATTTAAAAGGAATACACTAGATTTGAAATGAACTCGAGAATCATTAGATGATTGTTTTGCTCGCTTTAATAGAATCTTAAACAATCTTAGAGCTGTTGATGTACAATACCTTGACTCTGAAAATGCTAGACATTTCTTATCTTCTCTTGATCTTAAAATCGGCAAATGAAAGTAATCGCTTTTAGGGAGGCTCACAAGATGAGTGAAATGACATTGGATAAACTTTATTCTAGTCTCAAGACTTTTGAAATAGATATTGTTTTAACATCCAATGATAACTCTTTGGCTCTTAATGCAAATTCTTCTTCATGTGATAATGCTACTAGTTCTTCATCATCATATTCCATTTCGCCTTGAGTGCTCTTAGTGATGAACAGCTAGATCAAATACCGTAAGATACACTTGCTCTTCTTTCCAAGCGTGTCAATGCAGCGTACATGAGATCAAGGGAGAGAAGAGGAGCCTCCATCCTTTGCTACAATCAGCAAGGCAAGGGGCACATCCGTGCTAATCGTTTCAAGAACAAAACAGAGAGGAGAAGGAGCAAAGCAACTCCTCCAAGTCCTTCCGGCCAAGAGAGAGCAAGGATAAAAATAAACAACGGACAAAGAAGATGCTCAACAAAGTCTTGAGGCAATTGGTCGCTTAGACTTAAGCGACATTGATGACTCAATGAAGATGAGAAGGAAGCGAAGCAAACAAAGCTGAATGAGAAGGATCTCAGGACTATGCTTCATGGCAAAAGGGAACACTAGTGATTCTAGTGACAACGACAAAGACCTCCAAATGACGGTGATGAGGTAATGCCTTCGTATGATGAGCTTTGTGAAGTTTTAGTCATATTGAGAAAATCTTTAAGAAAATCTTCACTCAAAAATAAAAGCTTAGAAAAAGATCTATCCATGCTAAAAACTGAAAACTTTGATCTTAGAAATTCAAATTCTGAAAATATTTGTGATACTTGCTTAGATCTCAAATTGGAAATTAAGTCACTAAAAGAGGAACATGTGATTAAACTAGAACACGTTTATGCCGAACAATTGAAAAATGAAAAACTTGTGAAAAATATTGGTTGCTCTCATCGATAGTTTACATGATCAAATTGCTTGCTCTAAATGTTCTATTCTTGAGTTGAAATTAAAAGATGCAAATTGTAGAGTTACCCAATTAACAAATGACATGTTCACTCATGAAATTAACTCGTGTTCAAATTGCCGTAAGCAGAAAGCTAAAATTGACACTCCTTGTGATAATTGTTTAAATCTTGCTAAAAAGGTTGATTACTTGCAAGATTCTCTTTCTAGGTTCACTAAAGGGAAGAAAAATTTGAACATGATTTTAGATCAATCTAAAGTGAGCTTCAACAAACAGGGTTTAGGTTTTAACTCTCATGCTTCTACTAAACCTGTTGAGAGCAAAAATGTGAAAATTGATAATGAGTCTAAAAGAACTTTGATTAAATCAAGCAAGACTCTATCTCCCACTATTTCAAGTGCAAAAGTTACTTCTAATGCCAAACCATATGTTAAGTACAATTGCACTCATTGTGGGAAAGATGGTCATTTGGTGAATTTCTGCTTTAGACTAGCCAAACAACAAAAGAAAGAAAGAACTAAGGCTAGGTCTAATTTCAGACAGGCACGTTTCATTTCTCATTATGTGCCTAGGGTGATGCAAACACTTCTTGTTGCTAAGAACACGAAAAGACAAATCTGTTTTTATGCATAAGAATGCTCGTGTTGTGCCAATTGTTGTGCGTCGTGTGTCTCGATCTTGGATTCCTAAACATCTTATTTCTAACCCGATGCAGAGACCTCGACACTTTCTGCTTCTATGTAGGCTTCTCACGCAAGGAAGGAGAACATATGGCTAGTGGAATTCGGATGCTCACGCCACATGTCCGATGATAAGAATTGGTTCTCCTCCTTCACTCGTGCCTCTCGTGCTAAAAGTGTTATTTTCAAGATGCTCCTTCCACCTTTGTTTTCGCAAAGCCACTAGTCCAAATAGTGCGGTGCACAGTGCATATGTTCAGGGGAGAGTATCTTTGTTGATGAAGATGATGATGATGATGATCTTTGTTGAGGATGAGATAATTGGAGTTCTTTGTGTGCTTGTGTCCTCGTTTTCAAGCTTCCCCGCGTGCTTCACATCGACAAGCTATCAAGAGGATTTTAAGGTATCTCCGTGGTACTCAAGATTTTGGCATTTGGCTTTCTGCTTCCTCATGCATTAGTTTAAGAGCTTTCTTTGATGTTGAATTTGGAGGATATAGAATTGATAGAAAAAGTACATCTGGTTCATGCCACTTCTTGAGTAATTCTCTTTCTTGGACTCGTTGACATCAGATTTCACTTTCTTAGAGATCTTGTTGAAAAAGGAGCTATTGAACTGAAATTTGTTGATTCGGGTGCTCAACTTGCTGATATTTTCACTAAACCGCTTGATTCTTCTCGTTTTGCTTTCTTACGCGGTGAACTTGGGTTCTTTCATCCCCATGGGTTGATTTGAGGGGGAGTTTTGATTTTAACTCTTTCATTTGTGTTACTTGACTTTGGTTACTACAAGGAGCTATTTTGTCGTTACACTTAAAGAAAACTCCCCTGTTTTCATTACATCATGTAGTACAAAGCTTTGTTGACTATTCTTGTGTATATAGTCAAATTAATGCTACATTGCTTCACTTCTCACTAAAAGACTAAAATAATTCAATTTGAGATGCTTTTTGAGAATATTTTGGCTCTTGTTCATTATGGTATTACATTTGTGAAATAGGCTTAAAAGTTTCTTGTCATCTGGTGAAAGGCTAGAGCTGATTAGAAACTATGTGTGAGCTTTTTGTTGGACTTCAAATGATCATTATGAGTCTCAAGCAAAATCAGTGTTTTAAATGATAAAAGCAAGTTGAAAAAGATGCAAGCAAAAGCTACTTGGCTAAACACAAGTTTAGTACAATGTGCAGCTTCCTTGCCAGGATTTAAATTCAAAAGATGCAAGAAAAGGCTACTTGTCTAAACAAAAGTTCAGAACAATGTGAAGCCACTTGCCAATTTAAAGCGAGAAAGATACAAGAAAGAACTACCTACTCATACACAAGTATGGGCTAGTGTGCAGTTACTTGTCATCCCTGTTGATCACAAAGCAAAATTGTCAAACTTGCTAAAAGAGAAAAAGGAAATTCAAATTTTTTTTTTTTGAAAAGGCTTGAGACAAACATTAGTGAATTTGAAAGTCTCTCTTTGCTCATGATAGATTTCTTTTTAGCTTTGGCAAAATCAGTTTATGACATTTTACTTGTTTGCTCTAATTTGCTTATGCAACAACTATTCTATGTGTTAGAGCCTCCATATTCTCACAATTTGCTTTCTCATTGGATAAATTGATACAAAATGTGAAAACTCTCGTAAAAACTCTCCAAATGCTTTACTTTGATTATATACCTTGAATATACTTCAAAGCTTGAGATACTGCATTCATTAAGGGGGAGTTTTGAGATCTTGATGACTATTTTGTCAAAAAGGGGGAGAGCAAAAGTCAAGAAAAAGAAAAATAAAAAGAGAGGTGAATTTCAAACTGTTTGAGAACTTGGATTTACTTGGTCTTTACTTGGTCTTGGAATCTTTTGGGTCTCAAACTCTCATTTTTTTCTTTCTCTCTACTCTTGTCAAATCTTATTGTGTTTTGTCAAATTACTCATCAAGGGGGAGATTGAAGGATCATTGTTTTTGATCCAATTGTTTTTGATGATGAGTATTTGAAAGGAGTTGAAATTGATTTGATTATTTGATAAGATTTGAAAGTGGTTTGATTATTTAGTGGTTGTATGGATTAATGTGAGTCAAGTCGCGGACTTGGGCTCGGAAAATGTTTTTGTGTTTTTGTTCACGTGCAGGTGTTGCTTGAGGTCGAACATGGTCGATGACGGACCAAGACTAGGTTCAGGGAGGAACCGAGGTCGTGAGGGTCGAGGTGTCATGCGAGATGTTTGGACTAGAGAAACGGTGCACGTGAGGTCGAGATCATTGCAGCAGCGGCAGGAGCTCGCGAGGCCGACGTGGGCAAGCCGACGGTGGCCGACGCGGTAGGCACTGGCGCGCAGCCTTCGAGCGGCGGCTAAGAGCGGTCGGCAACCAGTGCTTCGTCGCACCGAGCGGATGCGGCCAAAGATGGCCGCATTGGCGACGGAGTCGATGGCGTCTACCGGCGACGAGCTTAGAGCGGCGGCGGCAGCGGCGGTACACCTGGCGTCGGCGATGGCAGCTGCGGCGGCAGTGGTCGACGCTGCGTGTGCTTACTAGTGTGTGTGTGTGTTATGCATGGTGTGCATGCATGTGAGTGTGTGTACGTGAGTGCATGGCGTGAGTTGCATCACGTGTGTGTGTGTGCATGCAAATGCATGAGTGTGTGCATGGCATGCATGTGTGTGTGTGCATGCTAGTGTGCGTGAGTGCATGGCGAGGAGAGTGCGTGAGCTGCATGCATGTGTGTGTGCGTCAGCGGGGAGGGAGTGCGTGAGTTGCATTTGCATTCTTTGTGTGGTGTTTGCATCTTTGTGGCGTGCATGTCTTCTGGCCGAGGAGTAGTGAACCGAGTACAAATCGGAAGATCTCGGCCAAGGCTGCCGTAGAGTGCGCCGACGGCTTGCCGTGTCGAGTGGAATCTGGTAGCAGACCGGTGAGTTGCATCACCGTGTCAGGAAGCGGCGGTTGTTTTGTTTTGCTGCCGTGTCAAGAAACGTCTTGTTGGCGGCTGCAGTTGTGGAGGCAGGCTGGAAGCGAAGCCGTCTGAGGAGCTTGCGTAGTGTCGAGAAGGAGGCGAGGAGCTATTCGAGTTTGGCGGGTGTGGTTGCTGTCCCAATTTTGATCCGTATACAAGAAGGAATCAACTGCTTTGGAGCCCTTTAAATAGGGGGTTTTAGGGGCTTAAAAATCAATCCAAGGCAAAGGGCAAGAAGAAAAAGGTGCCTACAACAAAGAAGAGCTTGTGTGCTCTATCTAGTTGGTTTATAGTAGAGTTTTCTAATCTTTTGAGATTAGAAGATTTTTGGTGTCATCATGTGGAAGATGGCTTTGGAATAAAGAAAAGGGTTATACAATTCTTTTATCCTTTTTGCTTTGATTCTTGATTAGAAAATTTGTTCCTCTTTTGTTAGAACTAGTTTTGATTTTTGTTCGTCTTGTCTCGCTAATTAATCTAGGGTTTTGATCTCTCAATATTAGATATTCTTCCGCTTTTTAGGGGTCTTTAATTTTCCGAAAGAAATAGTTGAATTTTATTCGGCATCTATTCACCCCCCCCCCTCTAGTTGCCTACTCGGTCCTACACCAGGCGAACGTGTCCGCGCTCCTCCGGAGGAAGGTCACGAGCTCGAGTTCCTATTTAGGATCTAGGGAAGCCCCCACGTGTACGACCTTGTCTGGCTTTGCGTCGCACAACGGGATGGCCTTGGTTTCTCCTCGGCTTGAGGCTAGCCTTGGGCGGGAACTCCTCGGCTCTTGCTCGGGCCCGTTGGGGCGATTGACCGATCATGTCTAACGCCCTCTCATCGCAGTTTAGAGCTGCTGGGCTTCCCTTGGCCGTGATCACGCCACCGGGCCGGGGACCTTCAAGCATTGGTACGTGATGAGTGGCGGCCATGAATTTGGCGGCGCTGGTCGGCCCAGGATGGCGTTATGGCCAGGCTCGAAATCGACCACTTCGAACGTGATTAGCTCCGTTCGGAAGTTGCTCGGATTGCCGAACGTTACTGGCAGGGCGATCGGCCGAGTGGCCTGACCGACGCTCGGTACTATCCGTAGAACGGGACCACCATGCTTTGATCTTGGAGCGAGGATGCGCATCTCGTCCAAGACCTTGGCAGATATCAGGTCTAGGAGCTCCGCAATCCACAAGGACCCGACCCTCTGTGGTGTTGCAGATCGTTGGGCTAACGACCATCGGAAGCCTTTGGGGTTTCGTCATCCCTGCAGGGCGATCGTCCTTGGAGAAGGTGATCGGCAGCTCGGACCACTTGAGCTGCTGAACAGGAGGCTTCCCCTGAGTGACACGGAGTACCTTGCGCGTGGCCTCCTTTAACTCCCGACGCGACCCATAGGCGGCGGAGCCCCCGAATATCACAGCGATGTGGTTTCTCGGCTCTTGGTATTCCATGTCGGTATCTTGCTCCTCGGCGGGCTTCTTGCCCTTGATGTCTCCTTCCATCTCGGGGAGCGTGGGCATGGGACCCTTACCATTGTAGAACTGCTCCAGGCGGGAGGCCCACGTTACGCAATTCGAAGGTCATGCCCATGCGCCTGGTGGAGTGGGCGTAAATAGGCACTAGCCCGTCCGCGTTGGTCGCCGCGTTCTTGGTCGCGGTTACGCTCGTTGTTCCATTGAACCTGGTCGACCCTTTCCTTTCTGAGGCTCCCCTATACGCATGCGAGGTCGGTCGTTGTCTTTCGATGGCTGCCACCATGCCGGAGACAGAGGATTTTTCTTCTTTTGATTTTTTCTCGATCGAGCTTACGCTCTTTGCTTGACGCCTTCGAGCCCTGGCCGAGGGGGCAGCTTTCCTCGCCCAAAGAGCTTCTTCCATTGGACGGCCTCGTCGCGTTGGCATAACGGTCGACCATGCGGAAACGGCATTTCGTTGGCTGTGATGTCCGGGTGAATTTCGAGGTCCTGAGTAAAGCGTACGTCTCGGACCCCGAACTTGAAAGCCCGGACGACCGCCTCGTCCGAGATGCTTGGGATGGAATTGCGCACTTGCATGAAGCGCTGGACGAACTGGCGCAGGGTCTCGCCCTCCGTCTGTATCAGACGCTCAAGGTCGCGCTCCTTCCCCGGGCGGACGTAGCAGCTCTGGAAATTAGCTCGGAGAGTGCTGCTCAGCTGGGCCCAGGACCGGATCGAGTTTTCTTTCTGGTTGAACAGCCACGTCCGAGCCGGCCCGTCCAGGACTGTGGGCAGAAAGTTAGCCATAACCCTTTCATCACCCCCGGCAGCTAGAATGGCCGTGGTGTAGATCGAGAGAAACTCGTCGGGGTTCTGAGTCCCATCGAATCTCTCGATGTGACCCGGCTTGAACCTTGTCGGCCAGGTCACACGTCGTAGCGACGTCGCGAACGCCCTGCACCCGAAAACGGATCGGACGGCCACCACGAGCGGCGGTCGGGCGATCCCCACCACCGAGCCCGAGGTTAGTGGGCCCAGGCGAAGAATATCTCCCTACGCTGTAGGATGGAGAGTGGCTCGATGAGGAATGTTCGGCCGGCACGCCGTGGCTCGATTCGCTGGTCCCGGGAGCCTCGAATTGCTCCGGTGCCCTCCCGAGCCTTCGGCCGCGCCGGCTACTCTGAGTGCGGCTGCGTGAGTCGCTTGGTGGCGGCAGCCGGACGCGGCGTGGCGGCGTTCAGGAATTGCTCGGGCGCCCTTTTCCTCGGGAGGCCTCCGCCGCTTACGTTTGTGGCGATTTCCTCGAGGTCGCCGGCCACGGCCGCGCCATGGCTTCTAGGTCGACTCGCTCAGAAACTCTGAGGTTGCGTACCACCGTGGCCAGGGCTTGAAGGCGTTCCCGCTCGGGGAACGCGGGTGACGAGCTCGTTCGTCGCCGCGACGGGCTCCCGAGTCCGTGACGCTGCGGAAATTCTCACGAACTTCGCCCTGGTCTTATCGGTCAGGCCACCTCGGACTTGCCGGCGTAAGTCGCCGGCGTCGATTCAGGGATACTGCGGTGCTCCTTGGCCGCCTCGTAGCGGTGAAGACGCCGCTTCACCGGGATTTGCTCCGACATTTCCATCCTCCTCCGCAACGAAGACGTTACGGGATTGACGGATCGCGAGGGGACATCACGGTGTCTCCCCGTGAAGCGGTCCCCTGGTCGAGCTCGAAAGGTCGGGATGTCCAGACCATCGTAGAGCTCGTCATACTGCCGTCCCGAGAGGGCGTCCGAGCCGAGCGAAAGAATCGCTTCCGGCAGAGCGGCTTCCAGGGAAAAGCTCCGGAACCGTCATGATTCTTAATCACGGCGACGCCGCCCCATTGTCGAAGAATCGCTTGTCCTCTTCCTCGATCTCGGGGCGAGGCCCCGGTGGTTCTGGGATTACGACATTCTTCGATTCCTCACGAAAGGGAAAGTCGGTCCTCACTGACGGGCGCCTTGTCGGCGATTGGGGAACAGGCCCCGCCGAGCTTACTTGTTGGTGGACGGACCAACCGTGACCCCTTCTTGCGTGAGGGATTACTCAAGGAACGGCTCACCAGATTTCAACGAGCGTGGACACAGCAGTTTACCCTGGTTCGGGCCTCTCAGGAAAGAGATAATAGCCCTACTCCAGCTCTTGTATACTCTTGCAACGTATCTGAGTGTATGTCTCTTGTCTTACAGTCTGTGTCCTATCCCCCTCATGATGGGGACGCTTTTATAGTGTAGGATCGAAGTATACGAATATAGCAATCAGAGGGGGGGTGAATGATTGTGCGGAAGCTAAAACCAAATTCTTGATCTATTAAAAGTTCACCCCAAAACAGAACCAAATAATTGCCTCGTTTTCGACAAAAACAGAATGACAGAGGTTCAGTAAAACGCAACTTCCTGGAGATCCAACCATCGGAATGATCGGAAATTTGGACACAAGAAACTAGATTCCAATACGAATCAAACCCAAAAAGAATAAGCTCGATCGGACTTATGGATCAAAAGTTATGAGCTTCGCAAGCTTGCTGATCCAGAACTTGACGAGAATCAATCTAATCAAAACTTCAAGACGAAACAAGATCTTCAAAAGATTAATCAACTAGACTTTGAGAAACTCTAAATCAATACCCTAGAACGGTTTTTGATGGATCAAATCAAGATGAAACTCAACGATCAAAAACCAATCTAGAATTAGAACAAGCATGCAAACAAGAACCAAAACAGAAAACATCAGAGCGACGTGGTTATCAGAGCACGCAAAAATCTTGGAAGAATTGATCTTTATTTCTTTTGTCTAAAATACTCTCATCAAAAGAGTACAAACCCTAAAACCAAGCTCAAGGCTTGATGCGCCAGCTCTACTTGATTGGATGCCCTTCAACAGGAGACAACCCTCCTATTTAAAGGACCAACCCACAAGGAGTTACGAATACAATTCCTATTCCTAGAAGGAATCAGATCCAACACAACTCTACTTGGCCCAACCTGGCCGAGTACAACTCTTGCACGCCAGATGGCAACCCTACCATACTCACGTGACTAACACTTTGCACGCGTATGGCCACCTGCCATACTCACGTGACTAACACTTTGCACGCGAATGACCTCCTGCCATTCTCACGTGACTAACCATTCTTCATGTGCACCATTCTCTTAGCCCGAACGTCCCGCATGACATCCTTGACCACCAAGACCTCAGTTCCTCCCTGAACCTAGTCCCGAACCTCAGTTCTTCCATGAACCTAGTTCTGGTCCCGTCATCGACCACATTCGTCTTCAAGCAATACCTGCACATGAACAAACCACAAAACAAATCCGAGCACAAGTCCACGACTTGACTCAATGTCAATCCATGCAACTACTCACATGAGCATTGCATAAAGTCCACTTCAAAGAAGTATCATGAAATTATCACAAATTTCATAATCTCAAAATCAAATTCAAATTTCAATCTCAAAATCGCTCAAAAACCCATTCACGACGGACCAAAAATTTGGTCCTACATATGTAAAACTTAATGCTTTTCAATAACTTGGTTTGGCACAACAACCTTCAAAACACATTTACGACAGACCAAAAAAGTTGGTCACGTACATATGGGAAAACGAGGTTGTCAAAAGCATGTTTACAAAGGACCAAAAAAGTTGGTCTGTTGTACATGGGAGAATGAGGTTGTCAAAAGCATGTTTACAAAGGACCAAGAATAAAAACCCTAGAAAAAGTCCATTCACGACGGACAAGAAATCTCTGTCCGGCGTACATGTGAAACTCTCAGTTCCAAGAAGAAAACATTCCTAGGTGAAAACACGCTCACAACGGACCCAAAAACTTTGTCCGTTGTACATAAAAACAATCCTCAAAAAGCCATTCACGATGCACTCCAAAAACTTTGTCCGTTGTACATGTGAAACTTAATGGTTTCTTGGAAAATTGAGTTTGGCTCAGAATCTCAAAAGCATGTCCACGACGGCACTCCAAAACTTGGTCCGTCAGACATGGGAAAGTGCCAAAACATGTTTACAACAGACCAACAAAGTTTGTCCGTCAGAGATGGAAACTTATCGCTTTCTTTAAGTTTGGTCCGGCGCCAAAGTGAAACTTACTGTTTCTTGTCAGATTGTCAAAACACATGAACAAACACATTTTTGCAAATTCAATTCTAAGTTAATTTTTCAGTTCAAAGCCAATTTTTCAACACATGATTTCACAATCTCCCCCTTGATGAAAACATTGGCAACACCACTTTAGAATTGAACATTTGGCATTCACTTTACAAAAGATTTTGAAATCCAAAGGATCAAGGACCAAAGTAAGAAAACACAGAAATCCCTCTTTGACCAAAATGCAAAACAAAATCTCCCCCTGAGAATGAAAATGTGTGTGAATGTGCAATGCGCCCAAAAATTTCAAAAATTCTCCAAACTTCTCCCAAAAAATTCTCAAATTTCCAAATACAACTCTCCCTTTTTCTTTAAACTTTTTCAAAAAAAGATTTCCAAATTTCTCCCCCTTTGACAATGGATTCATCAAGAGTAAAAGAGAGAACATGTTCAAAATTTTTCCTGAAACAATGATTTCACCAAGAGAAACAAGGGAGTGCCAAGATAGGAAAAGATGAGCTCATTCGATCATATAACCTTATATATCACATAATATGCAAAATACATGATCTTGATGTGATTTTAGCAAGTTAGGAAATGACATGCATCTCAACCTCAATTCAGTCAACTATAGCCAAGTACTAAGCAAAACCTTTAGTAGAAAAACAAAGGCTCAAAGTTGAAGCAAATAACAAATCAGGGCGAGCAAGTAGTTTCAACTCCAATCTAGTGGACCAATTTAATCTTTAAACAATAAATCGCATGTGGCATGCTTGAAGCATACTTCTTTTATTTTCTAGGAGTGGCATGCTTGAAGCATACATCTTATCTTTGAGGGAATGGCATGCTTGAAGCATACATCTTATCTTTTAGGGAAAGTATCCTGAAGCTCATAACTTGAGGCTTTTGCTTTAACAACCCTTTTTATTGATTCCCTTTTCTTTTCATTTTTCTTTGATCATAAACATGCAAAAGTGATTAAAAGGTCTTATGAAAGAGTAAAGTTGAAACCACACTTGCTTCATTGCCCAAATTTGTCAAGAGGATTCAATATCAAGCCTAGAAGAGTAAGATATCACAGAGTATTTAGCTATAGGCAATCAGATCAGGGAATTCCGCAATGTCATTCTTAGTTCAAGTGAGACAATTTAGATTATCATATATTAGCTCAATTATATAGTATATAAAGAAATATGATAAAGTGAGCTCATCAAGTGAAAGAACTTGGCAAAGAAACTCCCAATCAAAACATTCCCATTGGATGAACAATTCCAAGTTCTCCCGAATAAAAGCAAAACGAGAAGAAGACAAAGGTTTTGTGAAAATGTCTCGCCAATTGATGTTCAAGATCCACATGATGAAGCACAATGTTGCCTTTTTCAACATGATCTCTAAGAAAGTGAAATCTGATGTCAATGTGTTTTGTTCTAGAGTGTTGCACGGGGTTCTTAGCAATGCAAATTGCACTAGTGTTATCACACAAAAGAGGAACACTATCCAAATTAACCCCATAATCTTTAAGTGTAGCTACTATCCAAAGAATTTGAGAACAACAACTAGCAAAGCGACCACATATTCAGATTCAGCAGCTTGATTGTGCAAATGAAGATTGCTTTCTAGATGACCATGCAATGAGAGAATTTCCCAAGAAGTGACATGAACCAGAAGTGCTCTTCCTATCAATTCTACATCCTCCAAAATCAGCATCGTAAAAGATCTCAAACTAATGCATGAGGAAGCGTAAAGCCAAATGCCAAAATCTTGAGTTCCATGAAGATACCTCGAAAATCCTTTTGACAAATTGTCGATGTGAAGCACGTGGGGAAGCTTGAAAACGAGCACACAAGCATACAGCAAATTGTATATCCGGCCTTGATGCGTTGAGGTACAAAAGTGAACCTATCATACTTCTATATTCCTTTTGATCAACCGGCTCACCATCTTCATCGTGGTCAAGTGCGCAAGTGCTCTCCATGGGTGTCATGATCGGCTTGTCGTTTCCATTCCAAAGCGATGTAGCAAGTCTTTCGTGTATTTGCTTTGATGTACAAAAGTACCATCCTTCGCTTGCTTGATTTGAAATCCCAAAAAGTATGTCAACTCACCCATCATACTCATCTCAAACTCCTTCCTCATTGTTTCAAAACTTAGACACTAAAACATGAGATGAACAACCAAAGATAATATCATCAACATAAATCTGAACGAATAGTTGATCATTGCCTTGCTTGAGTAAAAAGAGAGTTTTGTCAACCTTTCCCATTAAAAAGCCTTTTCAAGTAAAAGGTTTTTAGCCTATCATACCATGATATAGGTGCTTGTTTCAAACCATACAAAGCTTTTGATAGTTTGAACACATGATTTGGAAACTTTGGATTTTCAAAACCAGGTGGTTGCTTGACATAAACCTCCTCATTTATGTAGACATTAAGAAAAGCACTTTTCACATCCATTTGATACAATTTGAAACCTTTGGATGCAGCAAAAGCTAAAAGGATTCTAATGGCTTCAATTCTAGCAACAGGAGCAAAGGTTTCATCAAAATCTAAGCCTTCAATTTGAGTGTAACCTTGAGCAACCAATCTAGCCTTGTTTCTAACAACAACACCATCCTCACTTTGTTTATTTTTGAAAACCCATCTAGTTCCAATAACATTAAAATCAGGAGGTGGTGAGACAAGTTTCCAAACTTTATTTCGCTCAAAATTCTCTAATTCTTCATGCATGGCATTGATCCAAGATTCGAGATAATGCATGAGATATATCTTTGGGTTCAAAAGAAGCAACTAAAGCGAGAATGAGCATGAGTGTCGAATGAATAAACCTGGATCGAGTGACTCTCTCATTTAGGTCTCCAATCATTTGTTCAGATGGATGCATTTGTTGAATGTGCAAGGGAGCATTGGCTTTTGAGACTTCTCCTTCTCCTTCTTCATTTTCTAAAGCATGTCTGAGATGATGTTGTAGCTTGAGGATGGTTAGTGTAGGTGATGTAGTAGTAGGTGCCAAAGGTGCTACATCTTGTTGTGCATTAGAGGAGTCAAGACCTCATCTTCAACATCATCATCATCTTCAATGATTTTCTCCCCGAATGTATGCGCTGCACTGCATCACTTGGACTAGTGCCTGGACTAGCCTCATCAAAAGTAACTTCACAAGTTTCCACAATTTTGTTAGTCTCCAAAACAAGCACACGATAGCCACGAGTATGAGCGGGATATCCAAGAAAAACCATCCATTGATCTAGCTTCAAATTTATCAAGATTTCAGATTTCAAGACAAAGCATTTGCATCCAAAAACTCGAAAGTGAGAAGCAGAAGGTCTATGTCCAAACCGAAGCTCATATGGAGTCTTACCCAATTTTGATCTCAAAAACACACGGTTTGAAACATAACAAGCAGCTTGAAATCGCTTCACCCAAAAATTTCTAGGAGTGTGATGCTCATCTAGCATAGTTCTAGCCATTTCAACTAACGCTCTATTTTTCCTTTCAACTACACCATTTTGTTGAGGCACTCTAGGAGATGAAAATTGATGATCAATTCCTTTTTCAAAGACAAAAGAGATCAAATGAAGCATTTTGAATTCGGTTCCATTATCATTTCTAATAGCTTTGAGAGCTCCTGGATGGTCATGAAAGCCTAAGAACAAGACTTCTAAAATGACTAAAAGCCTCATCCTTAGATGCCATAAAGTATACCCAAGAGTATCTAGAAAAATCATCAACAATCACAAGCACATACCATTTGCCTCCAAAGGATTGAACTCGAGATGGTCCAACTGTATCAAGATGTAGAAGCTGTCCTGGAGCGTTTGTCATCACCATGGTAAGAGGTGGATGTGAACCTGCAATCATCTTACCATGTCTACAAGAGGAACATACTAAAATGCTATCACCCTTAAGCTTAGGCAAGCCACGTATGAGATCTAAACTGCTTACACGAGTAAGATGATCAAAACCAACATGACCAAGTCTACGATGCCAAAAGAATAAATCTTTTAGAAACATTGGCAATTAGACACCTATGTTTAGAAAAAGGTGATGCATCAAAATCAGCTTTAAAAACTCTTCCAAAACGAGAAATCTTGAACACAAGATCACCTGAAGCATCTAGCACTTTGCATTCATTTTTCTTAAAGCTTATCTCAAGATCTTCATCAAGCATTTGTGAGACAGAAAGCAAGTTATATTTCAAGTTTTCAACAAGAGCCACATCCTTGAACATAAACTTGTCACTTACCTTTACTGTACCTTTTGCCACAACAGAAGAGGAAGAAGCATCTCCAAAAGTAACACTTTCAGCACGAGCTGCACGAGTGAGGGAGGAGAACCAATTCTTTTTACCAAACATGTGGCGTGAGCATCCGGAATCCACTAGCCATATGTTCTCCTTCCTCGCGCGAGAAGCCTCATTGAAGTCATTTGCCGTGGTCGTCCTCGGTGAAGCTATCCTTGCTGCTTGCCATGAGACATAATCCCATCAAATCATGCTTGCTTGGAGTTGCATCATCTTCGCTGCTCTCCGAGTCCACATCGCTCAAATTGACTTGTTCAAGAGCGGAAAGAACTCGGTGAACCACCTTGCGGTTGATGAAGCTCTTCTTCTTCCTATCATTTGACGAGAACCTTTTCTTCTCATTCCTTCTGTCGTTGTCCTTCTCCTCCTTTGATGTTTTTCCTGCAAGCTTAGGACAATTTGTGCGAATATGGTTGAGGTCACCACACTCATAGCATCTTGGAGGACCACCTCTCTTTCTCATTCTCACATTCTCGCAAAGCTTTGTTAAAGCGAGAAGAGAGTAGTGCCAGATCTTCTTCGGGAAACTCTTCAAGTTGCTCATCCATTAAAGAAGACATGGAAGACAAGGCAAAGCTAGAAGAAGAATTTGCATTTAACATGTTAGGGTTGGAGATCAAAGCAATTGATTTAATGTTACCCTTCTGGCAAGAACATCCAACTCATGAGTTTTCAACTTAGAGTAAAGAACATCTAATGTGAGTGTGCTCATGGTAGTAGATTCTTGTATAGATGTTACTTTCATCTCCCACACCGACATGTCCAAAGCACTAAGCAATTGTCGAGCATTTTCAGCATCAGTGTAGCTAACTCCAACAAAGACGTAGATTGCTAAGAATTTTATTGAAGCGTGCAAAGAAGTCATCTACTGATTCACTAGGTTTCATCTCAAAACGCATGTATTCTTTTTGTAAATATCTTGGCGAACCTCTTTGTGATGTTAGAACCCTCATGGTAATCACAAAGAGATTTCCATACCTCATATGCGGATCGAAGATGAACCACACGATCAAAGTCGCTGCGTCCCAAGCCTTGGATGATCAAGTTGCGCGCCTTGCTATTTGCTTCAACATGTGTGCGATTGGTGTCGTTGACGTTATCGTTTGTAGGGACTTCATATGGCTTGTAGACCTTCTCCCAAATTGTGAAGCCCTGTGCTTGGATGAACGCCTCCATCTTGGCCTTCCAAAACTGAAAATCAACACCATCGAACACATATGGTTTTGTCGAATAACGATCCATTGATCTAATCACCGGTTAAGATAGATTAGAGAAACCTTGCTCTGATACCACTTGTAGGATCGAAGTATACGAATATAGCAATCAGAGGGGGGGTGAATGATTGTACGGAAGCTAAAACCAAATTCTTGATCTATTAAAAGTTCACCCCAAAACAGAACCAAATAATTGCCTCGTTTTCGACAAAAACAGAATGATAGAGGTTCAGTAAAACGCAACTTCCTGGAGATCCAACCGTCGGAACGATCTGAAATTTGGACACAAGAAACTAGATTCCAATACGAATCAAACCCAAAAAGAATCAGCTCGATCGGACTTATGGATCAAAAGTTATGAGCTTCGCAATCTTGCTGATCCAGAACTTGACGAGAATCAATCTAATCAAAACTTCAAGACGAAACAAGATCTTCAAAAGATTAATCAACTAGACTTTGAGAAACTCTAAATCAATACCCTAGAACGGTTTTTGATGGATCAAATCAAGATGAAACTCAACGATCAAAAACCAATCTAGAATTAGAACAAGCATGCAAACAAGAACCAAAACAGAAAATACTGTAGCGACGTGGTTATCTTGTAGCATAAAAATCTTGGAAGAATTGATCTTTATTTCTTTTGTCTAAAATACTCTCATCAAAAGAGTACAAACCCTAAAACCAAGCTCAAGGCTTGATGCGCTCAGCTCTACTTGATTGGATGCCCTTCAACAGGAGACAACCCCTCCTATTTAAAGGACCAACCCACAAGGAGTTCTGAATACAATTCCTATTCCCTAGAAGGAATCTGTATCCAACACAACTCTACTTGGCCCAACCTGGTCGAGTACAACTCTTGCACGCGTATGGCAACCCTACCATACTCACGTGACTAACACTTTGCACGCGTATGGCCACCTGCCATACTCACGTGACTAACACTTTGCACGCGAATGACCTCCTGCCATTCTCACGTGACTAACCATTCTTCATGTGCACCATTCTCTTAGCCCGAACGTCCCGCATGACATCCTTGACCACCAAGACCTCGGTTCCTCCTGAACCTAGTCCCGAACCTCGGTTCTTCCATGAACCTAGTTACGGTCCCGTCATCGACCACATTCGTCTTCAAGCAATACCTGCACATGAACAAACCACAAAACAAATCCGAGCACAAGTCCACGACTTGACTCAATGTCAATCCATGCAACTACTCACATGAGCATTGCATAAAGTCCACTTCAAAAGAAGTATCATGAAATTATCACAAATTTCATAATCTCAAAATCAAATTCAAATTTCAATCTCAAAATCGCTCAAAAACCCATTCACGACGGACCAAAAAATTTGGTCCGCTGCATATGTAAAACTTACTGTTTTTCAATAACTTGGTTTGGCACAACAACCTTCAAAAACACATTTACGCAGACCAAAAAAGTTGGTCTGCATGCATATGGGAAAACGAGGTTGTCAAAAGCATGTTTACAAAGGACCAAAAAAGTTGGTCTGTTGTACATGGGAGAATGAGGTTGTCAAAAGCATGTTTACAAAGGACCAAGAATAAAAACCCTAGAAAAAGTCCATTCACGACGGACAAGAAATCTCTGTCCGGCGTACATGTGAAACTCTCAGTTCCAAGAAGAAAACATTCCGGTGAAAACACGTTCACAACGGACCCAAAAACTTTGTCCGTTGTACATGCGAAAACAATCCTCAAAAAGCCATTCACGACAGACCCAAAAACTTTGTCCGTTGTACATGTGAAACTTACTGGTTTCTTGGAAAATTGAGTTTGGCTCAGAATCTCAAAAGCATGTCCATGACAGACCCAAAAACTTGGTCCGTCGTACATGGGAAAGTGCCAAAACATGTTTACAACAGACCAACAAAGTTTGTCCGTCGTAGATGGGAAACTTACTGTTTTCTTTAAGTTTGGTCCGGCGCCAAAGTGAAACTTACTGTTTCTTGTCAGATTGTCAAAACACATGAACAAACACATTTTTGCAAATTCAATTCTAAGTTAATTTTTCAGTTCAAAGCCAATTTTTCAACACATGATTTCACATATAGCTTACAAAGGATCGAACTCCATCGGCCCCACTATCCCACGTTTGGACCTCGTCCAAACGTGGCAACCGGTGGATCCTACAACTCCGCCACGCTCCCGCGGGGAACGTAACGGGCTAGCGGAAGTTACGCTCGGGCGGTTACTCCCACTCCCACCGACCTCGAGATCACGTTAGGTCGGCCGACAGCCGGCACCGAGCTCGTACATCTTACCCGAACTCGAGCCCGGAATCGACTGGAATACGTGGCATCCCAGGTCCCTCCCGAGCCCGAGCTCGGAACAGGCCGAAATACATAGCCTTCCAGGTTCTAACTAACCCGTCCAGGGTAACGACCTCCTGGTGGCTCGGGCGGGAGCGAGCTTGGTCGTTGGTGGCACCCGAGGTAATTTATGGGAATTACCCGACCCCCCGACACTAACCCTTGACTGTAATCACCAAGCAAAATCCAATACCGTGGACTCGGCTATTCGAATAGGTTGTACACTCTGCAGAGGTTATACACTTTACCCAAAAGATACAACCAAACACCACCAAGGTGAGTGATCGTAACAAAGCCTTTCCAAAGTTACTTCTAGACCTGGTACTGCCCGCTAAGATTTCAACACTGATGCGCCATGTGAGCCTACCCATAAACTCGACCTCACACCACCATGATAGTACTAAAGACTAGACATCACAGTTTACTCAGCTAGGCCTGTCCCATTCCAGACTTGTGGTTGTAAGTTGGACTCAGTTCAAATTCTTGCAAGGTTAAGTCCTTAGAGTGACCGAGGCAAGACTACCCAAGGATTCACAAGTAACCAAAGTAATAAAACCAAATGCGACCTCCCAAGTGCCACACCTGACCCACCAGAACAATCTTGCCACTTGCCCCAGTCTAAATCATTTATTCACTCAGTTGATTACCATGCACCATGTACCATCAACATCATCAACAACACAGGTAGCAATTTCCCAAAAACATGTTCCATCTCTCATTAAGTCAAGATTAATTTCCGACGTTCAAAATTATATCAATAACACGATTGCATAGCTAAACTGGCTAATTACGGTCTAATTAACCCATGTTGGCTAAGTATTAGTTCCAACTATTCATCCACATCCTAGGGTGACAAATGATTCATGGCATACAATTATTGTAGATAATGTGGCATAATCAAGTAGGTCACATAACTATTCCCGGAATTATTCAAAAGCATTTTTAAATAAACTAGCATGCAATAATTTAAATAAACACAATTTTAAAAGTGGGGTCAACATGGTCAAAGCATAACTTGCCTTCAAAAAGTACTGGTTCCTGGTCTTGAACTTGCTCCTGGGTCAAAACTTCTCCTTCGAAGCCTTCGGGCAGTTCAACGTCTACGCGTATCGGATAAATAAACAAAAAATAAATAAAAACAGAGAAAAACTCATGTCCAAAAATTAAATAAAATTCACCATTAAATAGAGCTCAATTTTATAAGAATTTAGAAACTGGAATCACCTCAATTGGAGTTAAAACGCAAAAGTTATAGCCGTTTGAAGTTTGAAAAATCAATTAAAAGAATAAATCAAATTAATTCATTTATTTTTCTATTGAAAAATCCGAAATATGACATCAGCTGACGTCAGCACTCATTTTGAATTTCCACCGAATTATTTTTCTAAAGAAAAATCGATTTATTGCGTCATGCTTGCGTCATTCAGTCCATGGGCCTGGTCCACGGTTCGGTTTCGGTCCACCGTGGACCCGGTCCACAGGCGCATGTTTCGCTGACATGTGGACCCGGCTTGATGACGTCATTGCTGACGTCGGCATGGCTCGGCCGAGGGGGCGGCTGAAACGCCCCCACCGTGACGTCAGCATGACGTCACGGATGACGTCATCGTGCGGGTGGCCAGCGGCTGACATGCGGGCCCCACGCTGACGTCACGCGTGACGTCAGCGACGACTAGACGCTGACCGCGCCGGTTCGGCTCCCGGCCACGTGGCACGATCTGGGCCATTGATTTGAAATTCGACGGTCCAGATTAGATATAACCTCACACGTTTTGGATTAACGCGATCTATTTGGACCGTACGATTTAGATCGGACAGCTGAGATCCGATCTGGATCCCGCATCACCGTGGGGGTGACGTGGCCAGACTCGGTGGCTGACACGTGGCACGATATACACCATACGATCTTAATCGGACGGCCATGATCACATCTGGCGCTACAACGCGGGTTGAATCTAACCGTACGATCTAGATCTAACGGCTGAGATCTAATCTAGCGCGGTGCGGTTAAGGGGCTACGTGGCTTAATCTAGTGCGTTGGATTTAGATCCAACGGTTGCTAATAGATCTAAACAGTACCATGTGATCTAACCTTAACCATACGATCTAAATCCTACGGTTGAGATCTAATCCGATGAAATCAATGGATCGGCTACGTGGACGTACCATGTGCGTCGGATCTGGATCAGACGGCTGACAAGCTTCGCAGGTTCCGGTGATGAAGCGACGAGGCTGGGGCGCCAGAGAGGAAGATGATGACCTGGCCAACAGCGCTTCGGGGCGGTTCTGGCGAAGTGAGTGGTCACGTTCGACGCGTCTTGGCTCGGGGATCTCGGATCTGGGCGCAACCGCGGCGGAGAACGGCGGGAAACGGCGGAAACCGTGGCGGCGCCTCCAACAACTTCGGCAAGCGATTGCGGGATGATTATGGCGGCTGGAGCTCGGTGACCTAGGGCAAAACGTGCGCACGGGAGAGGAGAACACGTTGGTGGCGGCGGCGCATTAAATAGGGGCCTCGACGTCCGGGAAATCTGCGGAAACCGACGTGGCTGCATCCTGGCCGTACGCGTGTACACGATCAACGGCCATGATCGCGCGCCGCGAACGGATCCGCACGGGAGTTCGCTAGGGTGACGTGGCGCAATATCGGCCGTTGGATCAAATCCAACGGTTCAAGCACACGGGCGACGTGGCTTGATCCTGACTGTTGGATCTCGATCCAACGGTCGGCGCGAATAGGGTTCGGTCTGACTCGGACGGCTCAGGTCAGGCTTGGGTCCGGCTCGGTCGAACTCGATCGGTCCAATAGTACAAACCCATTAGGGGTTTTCAGCGTTTTAATATTTAAAATAATCCTAGAAATTCAAATAAATCGAGAAAAATAGCAAAATGCTCAGAAAAATTCCAGAAAAATTCTAGAAAAATACTTTAAGACATTTTGGACTCAAATAAAATATTTCCAACAAAATTTTATTCAAAACTTTTAAATAATTAAATAATTAAATAAAAGACTTAATTCAAATTAAATCCAAATAAATTCCAGAAAATTTCAAAAATTCAATTAAATCAATAATTAAATAAAAGAACTAATTTGGGATGTTACAGGCATCGACGATATTCATACCACATGACTTCTGGACGTGGTTTATTACACATCTTAGCCAAACACATTCCCGTCAGGCTTCATACAAAGATATAATCTCTGAGTGGTTTGTAGAAGTGGCTACCAAAGTCTGTTTGAAAGACCGCCAAGAAATAGCTGTACCGCCGCAGACAAATACAAAATCAGTCTTAATTGTGGCACTGTGGGGATCAGACAGATAGCCAACATCCATATTTTCCCCCCATAGTTAAGTCTTGGTTCTTCAAGAAAAACAATCCAAGGTCTTAGGTACATTAGAGGTATATGAGTAAAATCTTGATATTAGCCTAATATCTTCTGGTTGGGACTATACTGTTTCATGCTAGCAAATTTATTGCGAATTTAATATCAGACCTTGTGCAATTCACAAGATACATAAGTATGGGACTCCAGGTCCAAAATAATTTCTCATTTTTCATTCCTTGGTCTAAATGGGTCTTTGTCCGTTTCAAGGGATCTTACTACCATGGGGGTTTTCAAAGGATGAGATTTATCCATGTTAAATCTTTCTGATACCTTCTTGGTATAGGCAGACTGGTGTAGTAAAATTCCTTCTAGAAAATTCTCAAGTTACAGGCCTAAGCAAAATTTGGTTTTACCCAAATCTTTCATCTCAAACTCCGTCGTGAGGTAAGCATTTACTTTCTTTATTTCCTTTGTGGTTCCGATGATATTCAGATCATCGACATATACTGAGATGATACAAAATTCATTCTAGAATTTCTTTATGAACACACAGGGACAATCATCATTATTTGAATATCCCTTCTTTAGGAGGAATTTACTAAGTCAGTTGTACCACATCCTTACCGACTGTTTTAATCCTTATTCAGTGACCGATATAAATATGCGGTCACTATATCCATCAACTGTATTGATAAGTTTAAGCTTGCTGCCATCAATATTAAATTTCGGAACGTTATTTCACTCGTTACAGGAGAACAGGTTTCATCGTAATCGATGATAGGTCTCTGCTAAAACCCTTGTGCTACAAACCTCGCTTTATATCTCACCACCTGGATATTTTCATATCTCTTCAGGATGAAAAATCCATTTGATCCTACAGGGAATATTTCAGGAAATGTTCAGTCAACAGGACCAAGAACTTTTCTCTTATTAAGCGAGCGCTGCCTCAATTGCTCTTTCATTTGACCTTATATGAGTACTCCTGGCACTCTGCCATGGACTTGGTTATGGATCCAGATTTTAGCAATTTTTGGAGGCAAAGTATGTCGACAATTGTAGTCTTTCTTTATATATAATTCTCCTGCATCACTCTAGGGATATCTCTTTATTAATTTCTTCCAGCTCCTCGTGATTTCCCACAACGATGAAGTCTGGGTGTTCTGACTTCCCAGCGTTGGATTGTGCACACAAATATACGCTGGGGTTATCATCTTCAGGATGGATCACTTTAGGGATGTTACCATCTTCTAGATGACTCACTTCAGGGATTTTCTCAACATCAGGTTGAGCTTCTTCCACTGTCATGGGTAGTGTTCTCAATTGTTTTGTTCTCTATTTCTGCGGACGTCTCCACGAAATTGAGTCACGTGCACCTGGAGGCCTCCCCCTCATTTTCTCATGAGGGTCAAGAGTGGGTTCAATATCCTTCTAGGATATTTCCACTCTTTCAGGTGCATATACTACATGTATATGAGATCTTTCCACTACCTTATGATCAGTGAATGCATTTGGCAGATTATTAGCTTATTTATTGCAGATTTATTACTTTCTGAACTTCAAGTTCGGTCTCTTTAGTCCGTGGATCTAAGGACTCGGTATTCTTTATTGTGGTGCTTATCTCCCGCTAATGCCGGAAAAGTCCTTGGTATAATCAGTGTACCGAGCCGCGTACAGATCGCCAACTTCCGGTAAAGTCGCATGGTGGCATGCTATGGTGGAGAAATTGGCATGTATACAACACAGCCAAATTTTTCGCAGATGGGAAATACTTAATTCTCTTCCATGCACTATCTCCAACGGGGAAATACCATAATATACAGTTGACTTGAGTTGAATTATTATCGCGGTGTGCAACACTGCGTGGCCCCATCAACTGGTGGGTATCTATTATTCTGCAAAAGTGGCTAAGCAATAAATTTTATTCCTTTAATAATGACTCTACAAGGCCATTCTAATATGTGGACATGAGGTACTAAAAGTTATGCATTAATTCCCAGGGCCACATAATAATCATTAAATGCTTTTGATGTTAAACTCGTTAGCATTGTCTATTTGAATAGACTTGATTCTTTCTTCTGGAAAGGAGGCTCTTAAAAATTTTGGGCAATTAATTTTTGGCAAAAGCATGGTTCCTAGTAGATAAGAGGCATAAAATATCTGAAAGAGCCCAACAGGAGCTGAAAATGTCCACATATATCACTTCGAATTTTCTCCAGGAAATTCAGTGATTCCTCTAAAAGTTAGGGGATCTAACTGTAAATTTTCCTATAGCACAAACAGGGCATAAAAAATCTTCAGGTCTAGGAAAGTCTTTATGCTATGGCCAATAGAATTACTAATTATTTTATCATAATATTCAACTCAAGATTACCCATTCGACCTACAAGATCTTTAAATATCTCTGGGTTTTTATCGCAACACAAACTTCAGGTTTTATATATGCGTAGTATAACCCAGAGAAGAAGGGAGGAAGTTTTTCAACCACACATTTATTACACCCATTAAACTTAGCCATGAGTAGGTATTCATACCATCCTCTTTCTATGTCTGCATATGGGTATCATTCAGACCAATGTCTTTAAGATATAAATGAGTACAACTGGACTCAAGGTATAATATGACATTTTTCCGGTGCCAACTATAAGATCAACGCTTCTGGAGATAGTCATAATTTTCAAATCACTTAGTGTGATATAGCTGTCTTCTAGACAAATTTATTCCTCCTTCGCTGGATTATACTTTGTTCTATATTAAAGGTATGACTTAACTATTAAACAGTTATTGCATCAGGAAAAATTGTAGAATATAGGACAAGCATAGCACAAGAATGAGCAAATATTATGGAAAAACACCTTATTTTACTATTATTGATAATTGCTCAACAAGAGCATAGACCAAATATTCATGCAGGAACATAAATATTCAAACTGATAATATGAGGCTCTTAAGGAGACTCAACTAATGGAAATACGACATAAAGCAAAAAGGGGTACAAGAAAACTATTACAAATCTTCATATAATTCATGTTCCTCCTCCTAGGGAATATTTGTATTCTTCTGAAATTCCACAAGTTCAGTACCAAGAAGGTCATCTTCCTCCATGGGCGAGTCACCATATCCGAGAAGGCTTTCTTTGAACTCGATCGTAAGGTCGGTGGCGTTGTCGTCCTTCTTCCCACCTTTTTGTTTAATGAAGTGTGCCTCAACCTTTTTTCTTCTTGATTCTTCTGAAATCTCCTAGTGGATTTCATGTAATGTTCTGCTAGGTGCTTTGGGGTGCGACAGGTACGTGACCAATGGCCAACGCACCCACACCTAAAGCATGATTGAGGGGGGTTAGGTGCCTTATTGGCTGGACCTTGCTTCTAGGAGGTTCCAATACCTTTCCATTTACCATTCCATTGGGATTTGCCATTTCCCTTTTGGTTTCTACCATTCTTCCATTTATTCCCCTTATACATTTGGTCTTTTTCGCAGCCATGGCTATTACTAGCCTGTTGAGCGGTAGCATGTGCTTCGGGCAATGCTTGATTTCCATTAGCAATTGCATGATGATTCTTCAACAGGAGTTCATCATGTTTTTCTACTTCTAGCAGAACACTAATAAGCTCAGAGTACTTCTTATACTTTGTATGACGGTACTGTTGCTGTAGTATCATCATGTTGGGGTGGAAGGTGCACAAGGTTTTGTCGATCATCTCAGCATCAATAACTTTCTGGTTACAAAATGTTAATTTAGCGACAAGTTTGTGCATTGCAGAATTATAGGCTGCCACAGATTTAAAATCCTGAAAGCGTAGGAGGGTCCATTCGTGTTGTGCTTCTGGCAACAACACGGATCTTTGTTGGTTGTAGCGTTCCTTCAGGGAATTCCATAACATAAGCGGGTCCTCCTCCATCAAGTATTTGGCCTTCAGGTCCGGATGAAGATGGTGCCTATGAAATGTAAAGCAGTGCATTTTACGGGTTTGGGCACAGCAAGTGCACCAGCTTCAGATTGGGCAATAGCAACTCCAAGTGCTCTAGCTGTTAGGTTGATGTTGGCATCCATTGCCCAAGTGAGATAATTGCTGCCATCTAGGGCAAGCACAACAAATTCTCTTTTTGCGATATCCGACATATCCTATATGCAAGTAATACAAAATTTTACTACTGGTAAAATATTATTTTGCATGCATCCTTATTGAATCAATAAAGTTTTGGTCTATATCTATTCAGTAGATAATTATCACAATTCTCCCATAATTTTCCTAGCATTTAGCAATTTTCTGTTAATTATACAGCAATTTTCCATCATGACTTAATAACATAAAATAAATCCCAACATCAATTAAACGTGATATAATGCTAATTACATCTTATGTAGCTCTTGTTGGCTGGGAGTGAAAACAGGTAATGAATGTCTCTGTCAACTCGACTTATGGCCAGGTCAACCCGCCCCTACGGCTCACATGAGGGAGGGAGCACTTCCTGTTTCCGGGTGCCAATTAAAGAACCAAGTCTCATGTGTGTTTTCCTAGACACCAATTGTCTTGCATTGGTTCCTTCATTACTTGAATCAAGAACAATCTCTAACAGTAGATTATATCAATACATCCAATGAGACAATCTGCAGGATTTTGATCAGGCACGATTACTTACGTTCTTGATGCCGGATGTGTTGACTATCGCGTAGGACTTTTTCGGCGATTCGAGTGGATGCCGGCTTGATGGCGAGTTGATTGCAGATCTGTAACATCCTCATTTTCGCCTTCTGGAGAAAAACCTAATTTAAATAAAGTAAATTCAAAAATGGGAGTTTCTCTGGTGTTTATATTAACCTGGCATCCTTTCCAACCCAAAATCGCGATTCAATTCCCTTCCGGTCGAAAAATCGGATTTTCCAGTTCCCGCCGGTACCTGACAATTTAACCGAGTCCCAAAAATGCTCCAAAAATCCCCAAACCACCTCTAATATGTTCCAAATAGTCCAAAATGATTTTAGGAATCATTCCCCAAATTTTTGGACCTCCATTCCTATTTTATCGCGCGCGGCTTTTGTTTAATGCCCGCAATTCGCTCCGGAATATTTTATTCCACAAATTTCATCCAAATTCAACCAAACCAGTTCCATTGAGTTCCAAATATTCTAAAATGGCTCTAGGAATTTTTCCGGAATTTTTAGGCCATTTTTTCTAATTTTTCTCTAGGGTGGAACGTTTGCGTAAAGGAGGACCTATGGCGTGGCGACACGTGGCGCATGAATAGTGTCATCTTCAACCTCTAGCCATGCATGGTTGGTGGAGCTCAAGCAAGCAACAATGGAGGGAGACCTTCTTTAAATGCTTGTAACTCCCTCCACGCAACTCCAAACGACGAACGGCCGGTTGCGTTGGATTCGTAGCGTCGTCCTCTTCACATCCCCCACCACCTCTCGCCGGAAAAACTCGCCGGAGTGCGCACGATCGGGCAAAAACCAAAAACCGTCCAAATGCATTCAATCCTCATTTACTTGGCCGTTTCTCGTCCAACCGGCGCACCACCACCTCCATTCTCTCTGCATAAAAGCCCTCTTTCCGGTGGTATGATCCTCTTTTGGCATCTCCTCTCCGTTTGTTCTCTAGATCAAGAAAACCGAAGACAGGTAACACTTTTTCAACGTTCGTCGTGTTCATCCTTATTTCTCTCTCTCCGGTGAGCCATTCTTCATGCCACTTGGTTCCTTGTGACCGTGGATGAGTCTACTTTCTAACCTATCAATTGATTTTAGGTTTGAACGAGAGTGGCGACAAATTTCAAGTTTTTGTTCTTTCGGCCGAAACTCCGTTCGTCGTCGATTTCTCCAATTCCGGTGAGTTTTGGTTCAATCTCTTCCTCCTAGATGTCCCTAAGGATGTTATCTATTGATTCCATGCTTTTATTTGGATCAATTCCATGCAAAAATGAGTGAAAAATCCGGATTTTTGGAAACGTGCCTTCTCTGTTTTTTTGTTTTTCCTTCCTTGTGCTTTCGCGCCGCTGGCCGTGTGGCGTGTCTTGTGCCTCAGCGCCTCCCGGCCTCGCCGCCCGCCTCGCCGGCCAAGGCCACCTCGCCGGCGACCCCTCAGCGCCGCCACTCATGGCCGTGGCCCCCTCTCTCTCTCTCTTTCTCTCTCTCTTCTCCATGCCATGGCCATGGCAAGCTTCTAGGAGAAGCAACCCCATCTCATTGACACATGGGCCCCACTTGCCATAGAGTCAAAGCTCAGTGAAAGTCCAGTCAAAATTCAGTCAAACATTGACCCAGTCAAACGCGGAATATTCTGGGAATATTCTCGGTTTTCCGATTTATTCAAAATTCAAACTTCGGAAGCTCATAACTTTCTCATTCGAACTCCGTTTGACTCCATTCAAATTTCTAAATTCATCTAAAATCAAGATCTTCCTGCCAGTACTAATTTTATAATTTTTGGATTTTATTTATTTTCTGTTATTTATTTAGGGTGCGTTTGGTTTGTGGGATGAGGTTGAATGGAATGGAATGATCCTGTACCATTTGGTTCCATTATTTTGGGTGAACGGAATGGTTCAGCATCTAGAGGGAATATTCCTTAAATTTGTACCACTTGGTACAGGATGGGATGGTTCCATTCAGGCAACCAAACACATGGATGGCTTTTTTCTTGAACCATCTCATACATGTACCACTTGGTACAGGCAACCAAACGCACTCTTATTGCCTCGTTTTGCGTGTAGTCGACGATCCCGCCGCGACCGCCGATTCCGCCGCCGACCTTCCCGCGTACGAAGACCTACCCGGGACAGAAGGCAAGTCTCCTTGATGCACTTTGCTCCTATGTTTGCAAACTGATTTAAAATTGTTTATAAAGTTGCATGGCTATGTTTAATGAAATATGTCAAATATAAGTGTTAGTTATACCGAAATTATTAATTCCTCCTTGACATTGTTAATCATATCCATTGTAACCCTAGAACCTTGTTTATACCATGCTTAGGCTTATATGGTATCCGTTGCTATGTAGTACGGTAGAATTGCTTAGGATCTTTTCCGATGAAAACAACCTAGGGGTGGGATTATTAAAAAAGAATGATATTAAATGTGATTTGAAAGTTATTATTATGGTTTTGGTCCTGTTTTGCTAAAATAAAAAGAAAAGGAAAATGATTTTGACTTGGGCGGCATGGAATGTCGGGTGGGAGCGGATCAAGCCTTGGTCCTATTGTGCAAGTACCGCCCCAAGTCATATAAGGACCGACGCTTATGATTGCCATTTTAAGCATAACCGTACTACCACATGTCTATAATGGTACGACCTGGCCCACTAATTTGTAGAAGCCTAGTTTAGACTCACCACTCGGTTGTTGTGTGAGAGCCGGAAGGAGGCATTGTTGTTGTTGTTGTTGTTGTTTTTCTCACACGGCGCAAGAGGGGGCTTCTGTACTGGGTGGAGGGAACCCTAACAGCGGTGAAACCTCAGCGGGTGGGTCTAGCTAGGTAGATACATTGTAACGGTCTTGTCACGATCTCTCTGCCGGCACACCAAAGGAAGTGTGCTAACAGCTTGGCATTAAGAGATGATCGTGTCGTGTAGGTAAAGTTGTACACCTCTGCAGAGTAAAACTATTTGAATAGCCGTGCCTACGGTCAAAGGCAAAGCGAAGAATGCTTTCATATTGGTAGACTTTGATTTTGTTTTTAAAACCGAAAAGTGTTTTGTTTTGGGGTTCGGGAGTGGTTAGAACTCTCGGATGTTGTTTGGCGGAAAGAGCCAACCAGGTGGATAGAACCTGTTTTAAATTTGACGGATGGAGTCACATGATTAACTTTGATCTTTTAACTGTTGGCGGATAGAGCCTTTATGTTAGTGATGGTGGTTAGAACCTCACTACATTATTAAATAATTCAATTATTAAAAAGATTTGTAAAAGATGCTTTGTGAAAGTTATTACTTAAGTATAATTGAATCAAATGTGGCTTTATGCAAATAAACCCTATTAAGCTTCCTTTGGAAATCCCCTCATGGTCATACTTTCCCGACTTGCTGAGTACTTTTGTACTCACGTGCTACACCAACATTGTAATCATCAGAGAATTTCCAAGATGCCGAGGAAGAGGAGGAGTTCTTCGAAGAGGACTGCCAGGAGGACTAGTTGCGTTCCTAGTCGTCGCCTGTGGCGTTGTGGCGTTCGCTCATTTCGTTTTGCTTTTGTTTCCGCTGCTTGGTGTCCGGTCGTTGGACCGAGTATTGTAATAAGTGGCCATGTGGCCCATACTTGACTATTTATATTACAAGTTTCGTTTTGTTTGGCAGTGAAGTATCACTGTGACTGTGTGTACTAGCTACTGATCTGGGACTAGTACGGAAATACACAGGAGATTCTGGATAGCTGATCCGGGGTCTCACAAGATCGGATTGGGCGATCAATCGACGGTAGTAGTCGTTCGTCGTAGTCGACAATTCTCCGCTTCTTGTTGTAGAAACTCGTGCTGATAACGTGTTGTGAAACAAGATCGTTCACCCACGCCAATCCACGGCACGCCAATACAGTCACCCGACGGAGACAAAAGCACAAGTAGAGGGGCACACAATATGAGAGGAAAATCTCTTTTTTTATTAGATTCATCTCTCTGTACAAAGGCAATGCCCCTATATATATAGTGGAGGCCCCCTGGAAGTTAATTCGGATTCGCCACCAATAGATAGAGTCCTTCCATATAGGAACACGGATTCTAGCCATATCATAACAGGGAGTGCACACACCTAAGAGTACAAAACGGGTTATATATATATATATATATATCTCACACACACACACACACACACATATATCACTCTTATGCAGGGTTCGCAAAACCATCGAAAACCACGGTTTTCGACCGTATCGAACCGGTTCGAAATCATAAACCGGTCGATAAACCGGTTCAATTCCAAAAAAAAAATAAAAAAAAGTCAAAAATTTGAAAAAAATTATGCGATGAAAACCGATCGAAAACCGGTGAAAACCGAGCGGTTTTTCGAGAAAACCGACGAAAACCGCTCAAGAAACTGATCGCCCAAAAGGTTCAACTCGTCGAGCGGTTTTTTTTTTAAAAAAAAATCTGATTTGAATTTTTTTGTTCAAACGCTCGGTTTCGAAATCTTCGGTTTTTGACGATTTTCGACCGATTTTCGCGAAAAACCGAAGCCGAGCTGGGTTCGATTTTCCACCTCGAAACGGTTTTGTCAACCCTGCTCTTATGTTATAAATCATATAAATCTTAAAATAAGTAAATAGATAAATAATCACTATGTATCTTTCATTCATACTTGATATTTTTGTACTTTTTAAACAGTGATTTATAGGATTTTTTCAATGGTAGGGCTTGAAAAAAAGCAACTCCACAGAAAACCATGTGCGCTTAGGTGGGCCGCGTATGTGTTACACGAGGGTTGTCTGCACTCTGCAGCCCGTGTATCGATCGACGTGGCAGTGGAGCGGTTGGTCTCGTTTTCTCCTTCCTTCCCGAGTTTATTTCCCACCAAACAAAAAAACCTAAATAAACATCTAAAAGAAGAAATAAAATTAAACAAGAACTATCCAAGCCGAGCAGCCTCTGCCCCCGCGACCTCCTCCGATGGCGGCTGCTCCGGCGTTGCGCGCATCCCGCGCTTCGGCTTCTGTAAGCACTCTGCCACTCCAGCTTCTTCTTCCTCCTCCTCTTCTTCTTCTTTTGTTCTTTTAAACGTTCCTATTTTCCCTCGTTCTTGGTCTAAACTAGGGCGTATGAATGTTAGTTTGCGGATTGGCTGATGCCTATAGGGTAGAGAGTTTGGGGATTTAGGTCTCAACTGAGGACTTGGAAATTGGACTGGACATTAGTGTTATTTGGTGTAATTGGGGAAATTTCTAGTTCAATTGAGGTGCGCTGACAGAGTTTGATAGCTTGGCGTAATGATAGAAGTATCAATGCTTTGGTGCAGTGTAACAAATTGAAATTGGCACGTCTATTCCAATGGAAATGCAGAAAAAGGAAATTTTGTGTGATAAGGTTTTTGGTGTAAAATTTGGTGCAATGTAAAATTTGATGGGTGCAATGGTGTCGAGAGGTGAAGTTTGGTTTCTGCAGCTTATAGTGAACAACTGGAGCATGATTTTGAAAAAAAATTGTCTACAGTGAAGTTGTCGATGTGTTATGGCAAGAAGAGATTCAATGATTTCTTGGGATTGAAATGAATAAAGTATTGTATCATTGATGCAATGATGATTGAATTCTTGTTTATTTATGGCTTTGAAATAACATCTCCAGGGTTTCAAATTGACAAATGGTTCCACAATTGGCAATTTGGCAACTTCACGTAAGTCACACCTTAATATATCCTAAAGGATTGCGAAAAATTAGCCGAAGTTATGTTGCAAAAGACTAGTGCCTGTTTGGGGGGCTGCGCTTCGGCTGCCATCCGCAGCACCCCCCCCCCTCTCCCTCCAAACAATGAGGCTGTGGGGCGGTCGCCTCTCGAAGCCACAGCCAAAGCCCGCCTCATAGCCGCAGCCCCTCGAGACGTGCTTCGGCGGCTTCAGCTGTGGCTTTGGTTGTCTCCCCCGCCTCGCTCGTACTGACCCCTCCCCTGCCTCGCGAGCCAACCCGCCTCCTTCCTTGGTCGCCGCCTTCATCGTTCGCCGCCAGTCTGACCGGTCGCCGCCTCCTCGGATCCTCCCTGCCTCAGATCCCAGCCGCCTCTGCCCCGACCTCGCCTCCGCCCCAACCGAGCTCGACCCCGCCTCGCCGTCTCTGCTCCAATCGAACTCGGTTGCCGCCTAGTTGACCACCTTCCTGATCGCCTTGCCGACCGGTCGCCGCCTCCGCCCAGGCTCGCCTCCGTGGCGCTGCCTCCGCGCCGCTCAACCTCTGCCTCCGCACTGGCTGCTTGACTTCGCCTGCTTCGGATTTGGGGCAAGATTGAGCATATTTGGGGAGGGATGATAGGATTAGGAGAGGACTCAAGAAAAGCCACAAAGCCACAGCTAGTTTGGCAAACGGTCACTCCAAAAAAGCCACAGCCGCCAGTTACAGCTGCTTTACAGCCCAACAAGTCAAAAGCAGTTTTTAGCCCAGTCGCAGTCCCCCCACCCCCCACAAAGGCCCTTATGTCACCTCGCTCGTTTTGAACTGTGACACTAAACGCAATTAAGTTTATTGGAATAAATTTCAGGTTATGATTGCTTTGAGGGTCAGGTTTATTATACAACCAACTTACGTTTGTAATGAATTCAGATCATTGCAGGTCTCACAGGGGCTCTGCGAACAGCATCCAAAGGCAAGTTGTTTAGAGGAAGGAACTTCTTTTTCTTGGACAATTTGGTGATTCCTACTTTTGCACTAACTAGTTGAAATGGTTACCTATCAGGATTTTGTCCTCACTTCTGCAATTTTCATGCATCAGTAAATAATGGACTTCTCAGAAGGAAGACCCATTTCCCTCTGATATGTTCTTTTCGCTCCATGCAAACAAGAAATAATCATTCATCAGCTGTTGCACAAAAGGACTATTGTGAAACTTACATCCAGTTTTTAAGAGACAAAAGGATAGTTCCTGACTCAGATCCTCCAAGCTCTAATGATGTGGACCTACTGTACCACTTTATTGATCAGAGGTAATTGTCTGTATACGAACTTCCTTGCAAGATTGAGTTATATTTGAAGTGAAATGAGCTTCATTATCTGATACTTGCTTCAGTAAGAAGCTCATGGTGTTAACTGGAGCAGGAATGAGCACTGAGTCAGGAATTCCTGACTATCGGAGGTACATGCATTGCTAAATCTATCATGGAACCATACTGCCAGCCCTGCTATTCTTCTTTGTATTGTAACCAGCAGAATTTTTGTTATATGGCAGCCCTAATGGCGCGTACAGTTCTGGTTTTAAACCACTTACTCATCAGGTGTGACCCTACTATTGAAAGTTAGATGACAACTCTTGTCATGCTTTCTAGTTTGTTTTTTCTTCTTGATGTAGGTGCACTTAGATTTTTGTCTTCCATTATGGAGCTGTTTTTTTTAAGGAACATGCCCTATATATTTTGAATTGTCGGACCTGTTCTTTTAATCTAGGTTCATGAAAATAACAAGGTTGTGTATTCTGTGTTTATTACTTTATTGACACCCATTATCCATGTGAAAGGCTCATCAACAAGGCTACCATTAATGACATTTGTAAAACAAGTTAACACTGTTCTCTTTTCTTTCTTTCTTTCTTTCTTTTGGGTAGTAGAATTTATCTGGAACCTTGACTAAAATGTTGATTTGAACAATGTCTCACCTAGAGAAACCATTGAAAAAACCCTTCAACCATTAAGGAATACTTATGGAACTAGTAACTTAACTTTGTTTTTGGTGGCTGCTTGTACCAACTTTCAGTAGGAAATCATTCTAACACTCCCTAATATTCTCTATATGTCCAAATCAATTTACCTGTGATTATTCTTCATTGTTCACTTACCATTTGTACTAAATAGGAGTTTGTTCGCTCTATTCGAGCCCGAAGGCGGTACTGGGCTAGGAGCTATGCTGGATGGAGAAGGTTCACAAGAGCACAGCCGAATACAGCCCATTATGTTCTTGCATCTCTAGAAAGAATAGGTCGTTCTCACTCAATGGTTACCCAAAATGTGGATAGGTGGGGCGCTGGATCAATTTTATTGTTAATTGAGAATGATAATGTAACTTATTTTTCACCTTCACTTTGTGCATGATTAATTTAGGTTGCATCATCGTGCCGGAAGTAAGCCAATTGAGTTGCATGGAAGTGTTTATGAGGTAGTTTGTTTAGAATGTGGTACATCCATTAGCCGTGAGTCATTTCAAGAGCAAGTGAAGGACCTCAACCCAAAGGTTTGTGCATTTGGTACTTACTATGTTTTTCTTCAAACTATGGATCATTATATCAATAGTATTTGCCTCAGATATGACAGAAAGATTTAAGGGATAATGATTTGGACTTATTGTGAAGCTGTTGACTTGTTGTAATCTTTTTGATATTTGATGGCTTAAAATCTATTTTAATTATTTGAACAGGGTTCCTCTGTAGTGATTATTTAGCTGTGCAGCTCTCTTGCATTTGATATAAATTAATCAATTTTGACCAGTAGAACAATACATGTGTGTACAGAGCTGATGCCACTTGCTAATCAAAATTTCAAGTGAATCAATGCTTCTTAGTCCCTTGATTTGGACTATTGGTTCAGTAGTTCCCGAGGACTGAGCATTATATTGTTGTGTTGCAGTGGGCTCTAGCTATTGACAGTTTGGAAGTGGGACAAACAGGCTCAGACAAAAGTTTTGGAATGCAACAGCGACCTGATGGTGATATCGAGATCGATGAGAAGTTCTGGGAGCAAGATTTTGACATTCCTAGTTGCAATCAATGTGGTGGAGTGCTAAAGCCTGATGTGAGAATCTTTTTCCCTATCTTCTGACACTACTTATAGTTAATCTTAAAAAAGCTCAAATGTAACTATTGATTTATTGCGGTTTGAATTATAGAAAGATGATACTTAGCCATATCCAGCTATCTAGGTTTGTAAGGAAAAAGTATTTTGTATTATTAATATTGATTTGTTCAGGACCACACAAGCTCATTACTAACAAGTTACTATGCAGTGCACATAACTAAAATTCGAAGTGCTATATCAATATGTTATTCCATTTTCAGACTTTGTTTCACATTTTTTTTCAGTGCAGACTCTCTCAATTATGACGAGTGATTGTTCAAATGTGTTATTTCTGATGTTTGAAGGTTGTGATGTTCGGTGATAATGTTCCTCAAGAGAGAGCTGACATCGCTAAGGAGGCTGCAAGAAATTGTGATGCTCTTCTGGTGGTTGGTTCAGCGTTAATGACAATGTCTGCATTTAGGCTGGCTAGGTATCACCTGGAAAATATTATTCAACCGTTTGTTGTGTACATCGAGGGCTAGTTATTTTGTTTGTTGAGGACCCTTGCTTTTCGACCAAATCTTTCAAATCAGTTTGAGTTATGTCTGAATTTTTTTTATGGCAACATAAGATTGATGATAAATCCCAATCCCAGGCTCGCACACGAAGCGAAAGCTCCAATAGCAGCGATTAACATCGGGGAGACGAGGGCTGACAGTATTCTATCCTTGAAAATCAATGCGAGGTGTGGGGAGGTTAGTACCCCTTACTTTCCAGATTTATGTGCTGCGGCATATGGATTACTTAATCTTCCTTTGCTGTGTTGCAACCACCTGCAGATACTGCCCAGAATACTTCAGGTGGGAAGTTTAGCCGTACCAAATGTAAGTTGAGTGGCAACTACAGTCTCCCCCGTAAGAACAATCTTTGGAGAAATCAGTCATGAATGAAGAAGATAAGGTGGAACATATTATTAGCGGTGCAAAAGGCCAGGACTTCATGACCATCCTTTTTGCCTAAGAGCATTAACCTGGTTGTGTAATTGTAAACCTCTTTAGTGATGATTCATTGGAATGTTTCCAAGGAAAAAAGATATTCAAATTGATCATTGGAATAGGTACGGGTTTCTGGGATGCTTCCTGCAAGCAATGCTTGTGACTAGTAAATAAAAGTTCAAATATGTTAAAAGTTTAATGTCTGGATGATATTCAATGTTTCTTTTGGGGCTACGTGAAGAGCCACGAATCAAGCGGTGTTGTGTTGTTCCCTTTGTAAGTTTTTCTTTGTACAAGTCAAGTGTAATTGTTCTCTTGCTGTGCAAAGGTCTTTTTAAAGCCAAACACAGCAAGTCATTTGAACACTACCAACATGTGACAAATGTCATTGTTGTAAAAAGAAAGAGCATTATTTAAATTGGATATATTAAAATCATGTGTCATTTGTCTCAAAAAGTGCTTTCATATACAACAACCATCACTAAGTCTTTTGTACCAAATAAATTGGGGTAGACTAGAAAAAAAAACTTACCGGGACCGGATTTGCAAACCCGAACCCTCTATGTAAACTGCACTAGTTCAGGATCACGTTAGTGCACACAACGGTAACAACGATGATAACACATCCATATCACGAATCCAAGTATTAATAATAAGTAATAAGTACTGACCTTATTGTCAAGGATTACAAATAAACGACAACAAAAACTTAAATTCAAATAAATAGCAACAGAAATGAAATAAACAATAGCGAGATAAGCCTATCCATTCACCCAATAGGCAATCGACTGGGGTGCGCGTTTTAGTATTCCGGATCTTCTTCATCAAAACTACAAGTAAAGCACTCGTAGTCACCTTCTGCTTCGGTGTACTCCTATGTGGAAAGGGGAATGTTGCAAGTTGAGTGCACAACTGTACTCGCAAGTCTTGCACAATAACTATACGCAAGGTTAAACAAATGAAGGCATAACATGGCTCATTTAGTGTAGAGCATAAATTTAACTTTAAATACAACTAGTAGTTTCACAAGCATCATTTGACCAAATATAGTAGCAATAATTGAACTAGATATGACAACTAGAATAGGATCCAACTACCTGGTTGACTCCATCTACCGAACAATAACCCGAGATCTCCAACCACTCACGGATTTCCAAAACACTGTTTGTATTGAAAACAAAACCAGATAATTTTCTCTATGAAAGCGCACCTTGCCCGCCCTTGACTATGGACACGGCTAATTAATTAGTTTTAACTATGCAGAGTGTGTACATATTTACCCACAAGACATGAATATCATTTTTTGTACAACTTAATAAACTTCCTTTGGTGTACTGTAGAGATCTCATGATAAGACCTTTACAATGCACAACCCCGCTATTAATCTTGCCCGCTAAGGTTTCACCGCTGATAGGGTTCCATCTACCCAGTTTAGAAGCCCCCCTCTTGTGCCTTACGAATGCCTCCAACTAGCACCCACATTCATCCCACTAGCGAAGCTAATAACGAGACGCACAAATTAATTGGTCAGGTTGTACCCATTTAGACTTATGATTGTACGGTAGTACTCGGTTTGAAATAGCACATGCTTCAGTCCTTAACTGACTAGGGCGGGACAATCACTTTGCAAACCTCGTGCTTCCCGCACCAACCTAACTCCCCATCCGCCCCGGTCTAAAATCATTTTCCATTTTTTGTTTAATAAACAGCAGCAACACCTATTGCCACAACTTTACAAATGAGTTTAAACCAAGTTTTGTGGTAATACCCCATAATGGCATCATACCGAATCGTTTAAGCTAGAGTAAGCAACTCTACCATATTGTGCTACTCTACTAGTTATCATCAACTATATTAGATAATACTAACTAGGATGACAAGGGTACACAATGTTCAATGTCAATGAGGTCATAACAATTCTAAGATTTAACTAAACGCTATGCTTGAATTTCAAATACCTTGCATAAAAGTAAGCATGCATTAATTTAAAAACAACATAAATATTTAAAAACATAGGATCAACATGGTTAAAGAAGACTTGCCTTCACTACACACTACTGTTTCTACCTCTTATTGACTTGGTGAAGGTTCAACGACGACGTCTACACGCGAAAACAAAATCAAATAAATAAAAGAAATACAAATAAAATTCAAAAATTGAAAAGAATGGTCCTGGAAGATAGGTATTGAATTTATATGAATTTAGAAATTTGAATCACTGGATTTGGAGCTTGAACGAAGGAGAACGGGCTCTCGGAAGTGGCTCGGGTAAGAAAATTCAGAAAAAAGAAAAAGGGGCATGTGGTGCAATCTGATTGGCTGGGATTTTTGGTATTTTCAGGAAATTCAGAAAAAGGAATTATGACATCATTGCTGACATCAGCGATTGGGCGGCTGAGCGGGTGCTGGCGTCATGCTGACGTTAGCGCCAGCATTGATTGTGCCGCTTCGGTTCCGGTGTTGCGCGGAGACCGAGGTGATGGGTACGATGTGCATGCAGATGACGGCGAGCGATGGAGCAGCAGCTCGGTTAACCGGTTGTGGCGCGGTGCAACGGGGATGATAGCACGATGGGAAGACGATGGCGACACGACGGCGCAAGCGAGCGGTGGCGCGATGCGAAGTGACGGGAGATGAGGGGCGAGACGCGGTGGCGATTCAAGCAAGCGGTGGCACGACGGGAAGTGACGGGAGACGACGGTGGACGGCGGAGGCTCACCGGCGACGGCGAATGGCGGCGAGGAAGCTTTGAGCTCTGGCAATGGCACGACGGAAAACGAGAAGGTGAAAGGGGAGTAGCGCATCAAATAGCGCGCAACCCGAGGTCTCCAGTCCCTATACGGCGTGATAGGCGCGCAAAAACCCGACAGCGGTTGCGCGGAGTTCGACGACGCGGGCAAACCGAACACAGAGCAGCAGTGTGCCGCTGACAGGTGGTCCCCACCTGCCAGCGGGCTTGGGCGCAGATGGGCGGCTGATGGGTGGGTCCTGCCCGTCAGCGGGTACGGCGCGGGGAGCGGGTTGGTTGCGTAGCTAGGCCGGAAGGTGCGGAGGGAGAGTGGGCCGGGGAATTGGGCTAGAGGATTGAGTTTCGACCCAATTCGATTTAAAGGACTTTACAGACTTTTCTAATTAAAATAATTTCAGAAAATCAAAAAGGCTAAAATAAATAGCAAATAAATTGGAAAAAACTCCAGAAAATTCTAAAAAATACTGTAAGACATTTTGAACTCAAATAAATTATTTTGAACACATTTTAACTTTTAGATTTTGTTTTAATTAATTTGCTAACTCTGAAAAGGAAATTTTAAACTCACCAAAATTTTAGAAAATAGAGAAAATTAAAATAGCTCAAAGTTGGAATGTTACAAAACCCAATCAAAATCGATAAAACCCCTAAAACTTCGTTCTTAGGTCATAGTTTCAATACATGGATCGCTAACTTATATGCACTCCTATCCAACACCAAATCTTTGAAAATATTCCAATCTCTCAAGTCTCTTTTAAGTCATTCTTTCCACATTATTCTTAGCCGTCCTCTATCTTTTCTTATGTTTTTGAGACGATATAAATTTCACTATGCACCAGTGTCTTAAGAGGCCTTCGTTAGAGATGTCTAAACCGTCTCAGTTGATTGTGGATAAGTTTTTCTTCAATTGGTGTTACCTCAACTCTATCACGTATATCATCATTGCGGATTCGGTTTCGCCTTGTATGACCACAAATCCACTGTAGCTTTCATATCTCTGCTACGCTCATTTTTTGTACATGTTGTCTTTTTATTGCTCAACATTTTGCTCTATACAACATCGCAGGTTTGATCGCTGTCTTATATAACTTACATTTTAACTTTTGAGGACTTTTTTTATCACATAGAACACCCTATTGCTTGGCTCCATTTCAATCACCCCATTCGCATCCTGTGGCTCACATCTGCATCAATCTCACCGTCACTCTTTAGCATCGATCCCAAATATCAAAAAGTTTCCTTTTCAGACACAGCCTTTTCATTCAGACTAACATATCCATCATCTGCCATAGTACTATTAAAAACACACCTTATATACTCGGTTTTAGTCCTATCAAGTCTAAAACACTTCGTTAAGTCTTCCTCTACAATTCCAGTTTTTTGTTGGCACCTACCCAACTTTCATCAATTAACACAACATCATCAGCGAAAAGAATGCACCAAGTAATCTCCTTATATGTTCTGTGTGACTTCATATTGGATTATACAAATATATTATAATAGAAATTAGTGATTAAAGCTGTGCATTAGAGACCACATCGATGTCTAAAATGACAACTATTTGTGACCAGATGGAGTAGTACAATTCATACCTTTCTATTGTTGTGTAGTGGAATATGTATACTATAAATGGTACTCCCTCCGTTTCTTTTTATAAGGCGTATTTGGTTTCGTTAGGACAAGACTTTGACCAACGATTACTTTATTAATATATCATTTATGCAATACAAAATCATAATTATATATAAGTACTTTTGAATACAAATCTGCTAATATCAATTTTGTGTCATAAAAATTATATGCTAATAGAGAAATTATTGGTCAAAGTCTTGTCCTAACGAAACCAAATACGCCTTATAAAAAGAAACGGAGGGAGTATTTGGCTAAATAATGTAAACAGGACTAATAATTTTCCGCATCAATATAATTTGTCATAAAATTAATTGATTAACAAGTATATTAATTGATTAACATTTTTTTAATTAATTCTAATTACGAAATTCCAATTAACAGTCGCATAACTTTGCAGTATTTAGCTCATCATACGAGTGCATACGGTTTGTTACAAACTTATAATGTTGGCAAGAAGAATAGGTTGCCAAATGTACACATCTAAGACTATCTCCAGCAATTTCCCTTCATTCTATTCCCTTCCCTATTCCCTTCTCCATATTCATTCCCTTTATTTCCTACCATCTTCAGCAGCATCCCCTCAAGGGATTTGTGAAGGGATTGGAGAGAGAATCCCTTTTTAAAGGGATTCACTATTTGAATCCCTTCTGAAGAGAATCGTGAAGGGAATCCGTTGGAACACTTGGGATCTGTTCGTGAAAGGATTTGGCTGGGAAGGGAAGCTAGTCTAACGATTGAAGACTCGCAGCGGTCAGACCTCGATAAGAAAAAAGAAATCTAGAATTACGGGATATGCGAATCGACAAATTTAAGGTCGATAGAATGAAAAAGTTGCAAAGCACATTGATAAGAAAAGTACAGACGATCTGTCTGGTTTGAAGCCAAAGGCTATAAATAGCATTGATTGGATTTATCACGGTTTACTACCAAAATGTTGGCAAGGAACATTTTAGGTCATCCCAGAATCTGGATGAGTTTTCTTAGCACTTATGCTATCAATATAAATAAAAATAACAGGTGATATTTAAAGTATCTTCTTCGTTTTAAGAACATGAAAATCGTACAATAATTTTAGAAATAAAAATACTAGAAATTCTCACTTTAATAAAAAAAGAGAGAATAATCTCAACCATTTATTTTAGTAGGACTAGATTATAATACTGTAGATTAATCATAGATACTAGAATTATATAACAAATTACAATTGTATTTCAAATATAGAAAGTAAAGTTGGTTATAAAAACAATTATATCATAATATCTTGCCATGTAGTTGCAAGTAAATTTGCTAGTTTTTAAAATGAAATGATGATTGAAGAAGAACACAACAAAAAAAGAGAGAGAAGGAAAAAAGGTATAATTAATTATTTTTTACAAAGTTGATGGTAATTGATGATTTGATACGCTTTTATCTCTACTATTCTAAAGCAGCACTTGGTGGCAGTGGTCCGTTCTTCCCACGTCATTAATTGCTGCTTAATTGCCCTACGCAAGAAACGAAGCGTTGCTTTAATTAGCCAGCTTTCGCAAGAAACGAAGCGTTAAAGATAGATGTTTGATTTTGTGAAATATTTTTTTTTTATTTTTTAATCTTTATTTTTCGTTATAATTTTATTTTTCGTAGCAACGCACGGGCATGTAACTAGTCTTACTGATATTTAGATTCTATAGCCACATATTAGTTAGACAGAAATTAATTATCATCAATTTTAAAGAGCAAATACGCTTAAAAAATAACATAAAATAAAAAAGATAACTCACAAACCCTTTCTTCCTTCCCGCACGCTTCAAACCTCCACCACCATTCTCCACTGCTCCCCCAAACCAGAAACCCCTTGAAAACCATCCACCAATGGCGACACCGCCGGAGCCGCTCTCGCCGGTGGTGGAGGAGGAGGAGGCGCGGGGGCTCCTCTACGAGGCGTACAACGAGCTGCAGGGCCTGGCGACCGAGCTGGGCGGCTCCGCGGCGCCGGCGCCGGCGGTGGTGGTGGTCGGCCACCAGACGGACGGCAAGAGCGCGCTGGTCGAGGCGCTGATGGGGTTCCAGTTCAACCATGTCGGCGGCGGCACCAAGACGCGCCGCCCCGTCGCGCTCCACCTGCGCTTCAACCCGCGCTGCCACGTCCCCCACTGCCGCCTCCTCGCCGGCTCGGGCGGCGGAGAGGGGGAGGGAGACGCCGAAGAAGACGCCGGGCGCCCGATGCCGCTCGCCGACATCCAGGTACCTTCATCGATGCGCAAATGTGTTTGTGGATATGCCGCGGTTTCATGTGTTCTATACTTCTATCTACCTTGATGGCGTCTTTGTAATGCACTCGATGTGTTTGTGTAATTGCCGGTGTCATGTGACTGCTGGAGGTTGTGGAGGCACCGAGGAAGGGGTTTAATTGCGAAAATAACAATTGCAAGAAGAATTGTTTAAGAAGAGTTGAGAAGTGGATGATGAGGTGTATGTATGCGCATACCTCGTGTGTGTGTGTGTGTGTGTGTGTGTGTGTGTGTGTGTGATTACCCCTTCTGGCCTTATGTATTTATCATGTCTGCAACTGTAATCCGTTTGTTAATTGAGAACTCTTATATATGTATTGTGCATGTTGAGATTTCAACTAGCATGTAAGTAGCTAACGTTGTGAATCAATAAGGGTTATACTGTTATAACCTATAGGAACTAGTTGGTTGCTTCGATATTAATGGGAGGTGTATAAAAACTGTACTGTCTATGCATCAACTTGATGCATGATTTGGCCCAATCACTGTGGTTACCACTTATCAATGTGAAGCATGCAGTATGTTTGTATTGTGCTGTTAATTTTGTAGGAAACAAATGTTTCACTTTGTTGGTATTTGTCAACTTGAAATCTAGAGAAGATTGGACTATTGCTGCATTACATGTTTACTGAGCAAACCTTTTTTCCCATTGCATGCAATATTATTTTATAAGAATGAACTGCTTTCAGGAATATATTGAAGCTGAAAACAAGAGGCTGGAGAATGATCCTTGCCAATTTTCAGAGAAAGAAATTATAATAAGGATAGAATACAAGCATTGCCCCAATCTCACCATTATCGACACTCCAGGCCTCATCCTTCCAGCTCCCGGCCGTAAAAACCGAGTTTTGCAGGTATTCTTCTCTCTCTCTCTCTCTCTCTCTCTCTTAGCGCTAGTTCTTTGTAGCCTATTAAGTTCCTTTGGTTCCACTGAATCTGCAGTTGCTGCGATCCTAGGAACTCCTTGTAGCACTAATATTTAACAAAGCGACATCCTTTGGTAATCTTGCAACCTACAGAGCCAGGCTTGTGCTGTTGAGGCCCTTGTTCGTGCAAAAATCCAGCATAAAGAAACCATAATACTGTGCCTTGAAGATTGTAGTGATTGGAGTAATGCAACTACAAGGAAAGTGGTGATGCAGGTTTGTTCTTTTAAACTATCTTTTCATATAGAAAGGTTCTCTACACCATCCTTGCATGATTCCACACTAGATGTACCTCATTTACTGGGTTACTATGTATAAAAAAAGATAAACTATCTCAATTCTCAAGTTCTAAGTTTCAACCAGAGCATTCAGTCAACACAATCCTTTGTTAACCAATAAGGCGGTGCCTGTAAGCTATGGTTTGCGTTTCCATTTTGACACTGCAGGTTGATCCTGATCTTGCAAGGACTGTTCTAGTCTCCACAAAACTTGACACTAAAATCCCACAATTTGCACGTGCCTCTGATGTTGAAGTGTTTCTTCACCCACCAACTTGTGTGCTAGATGGTTCCCTGTTGGGAGATTATCCCTTTTTCACATCAGTGCCTTCTGGGAGAGTTGGTTCTTGCCATGATGCTACCTTCAGATCAAATGAAGAGTTTAAGAAGGTAACACCGTAACACATGCCACTACCACTCAAATTCTTTAGAGCTTTCTGTTGTCCCTCCGATGAAGTTTGAGTTTTCTCTGATTTTATTATTGTTGGCTTGTTTGAACTCTAGTTTTAACTTCCTCCGATGAAGTTTGAGTTTTCTCTGATTTTATTATTGTTGGCTTGTTTGAACTCTAGTTTTAACTTTTAAGTCACCTGTGAATTTTTTCCTTATGCATGGGCAAGCTCTAATAAATAGGATTCTACTGCAGTACTGCACCTTATGGAGTTCATGAATGTAAATAGACTGCTCAGGATCTGGCTGTGAAACTAATTAGGTGCACCACTATTGGATTAATGATTAGTGTTTAGTGAAAACAAATGAAATTTTGTAAACCTAACAGCAAAGAAAAGGAATTTTGTAGAACACCTCATGTTATGGAGCAATTTTTTGCGACGATTCTTCTGTGTTAGCACCTGTTAGCCAATTTTTGTTTGCTTTTTCTATTGTCTGCACTCTGCAGTAATCCAGTAACTTTTGTGTTAAAACTGCATCCTTGAAGACATCTAATTTATTCTGTCATTCTTCAGGCAATCTCATTGAGAGAGTTGGAAGATGTTGCATCTCTTGAAGATAAGTTAGGACGGTCACTTGCAAGGGAGGAGAAAAATAGAATAGGATTGAGTAACTTAAGACTATTTTTGGAGGAATTGCTGCAGAAGAGGTATTCTTGTATATTATTTGCAGAGCCGGAGCATATAGATTTTTTCATCATTCTTCATGTGTCGTGTCTCTTCTTTGGAGTAATGCAAGTTAATATGGACAAGGTACATCGAGAGTGTTCCATTGATTATTCCACTTCTTGAGAAGGAACATCGCAGTGCAACAAGGAAGTTGCGTGAAGTCACTCAAGAAATCAGGTGATTCCTTAGTTGACTGTCAGCAAGTATGTCTATAGTTTGCAGTGCACTTAAATGGCCATGGAATCTGGATTTATTTCTCCCTAAAACTACTGGTTTCTGTTTCCCTATAGTAAGATTTTTTTTTTGAAGTTCAAAGCTTATAAAGTAAAGAAAGCTCAAAACATGCTTTTATTCAATATGCCTGATATATCCTGCTAATGGCGTTCTGTATCTGGACAGTGATTTGGACGAAGCAAAACTGAAGGAGAAAGCTCGCCTCTTCCATGATTCATTTTTGACAAAGGTGCTTACTACTCTGAAACGTAATATTGCTGGTGGATACTACGTTATTTTAAAGAAAGAAATGTTCATGCATTGTAGTGCATCATGCCAATAAACAATATTTATATGTTATTTAAAGAATATATTTTTTAACTTCTTCTTTGTTGCTGTGTACAAATTACGATAGTATCAAGTATCTATTCGTGTAATGAAGTAAAGCTTTTTTTAATGTATGTGCATGAGACAAATGTTGCTGGATTTATTTTCACTGAATCTAATGGTCAGGAACAAAAGCTGCTTAAAATAAACCTGAGGATTGATTTAGTATTTCCTTGTTTCAGTTATCTTTGCTATTGAAAGGCATGGTGGTTGCACCTCCTGATAAATTTGGTGGGTGTTTTATCTCCTGCAGTTCATTTCCAGAGAATGTGAGGTTTCTTGTTACATGCTGTTTTTTAATAATTTATTGAAACTGTTGTGCTGTAGGTGAAACTTTAATTAATGAGAGGATCAGTGGAGGAACATTTCCTGGAAGTGAGAACTTCCAGCTCCCGAACAAGATGATGCCAGCAAGTCCCCCCCCCCCTGTTGTTTTGAAGATGCTCTACTATTTCTCTAGATTGTCTTATTTTGAGCTTACCGTGCCTGTAAGCAAGAATTAAAGGACTTTTACTATGATTAAATATTGTCTTGAATAGATTGTGTCAGAAACGCCTTCATAACTAAGAGGTTCCGGATGAACCTCAAAACTATTAGCAGTGGCAGATTGCTATGTGTTGCTGTGGAGATTGACCTCATCACTTTTTAGTTTTTACCAGCCCTAAAATGCATACAAGTGTTTTTTGCAGAGAAAAACTAACCGTATTTTGTCTTGTCAGCTCAGGCCTTCTTTTAACACATATGACACACAATATACTGCTGTGCTTTGCTGATGGCTGTATTTTTATACCTTACAACTATCTACAGAGTGTTTGATATGCATTTACGTCTTATGAAAATGCATACAATGTTTTTTTTCTCAGAATGCTGGAATGCGTCTTTATGGTGGTGCACAATACCATCGGGCGATGGCTGAATTTCGTTTGGTAGTTGGAAGTATCAAGTGCCCTCCAATTACCAGGGAGGAAATTGTCAATGCTTGTGGTGTTGAAGATATTCATGATGGGACAAATTACTCCAGGTAGTTTCTTTCCACATGTCAGAAGTACTAATCATACTTATGTAGTATATTTATTAATTTTTTTACACTATTTTTGTCAGAACTGCTTGCGTAATTGCTGTGGCAAAAGCATGTGACACATTTGAGCCTTTCCTTCATCAGGTTGGTGAGCTTGCCTTGAGGGTGGGCATATTAATGGTCTACATTTAGATGGTCCCCTTCAGCTTTCTTCATGTCTGCTCGTTCCAGGCTTATGTTACACCTATTAGATGTTTGTGTGTGATTATGGTTTCAGGGAAATCATCAACCATGTTTTCGATGCTTGGTGCACCATTTGTTTTGGATTGCATCTAGTGTGTGTCACACATTTCCGCATAAACATGGGACATCATTGAAAGTGTATCATGATGTATAAAAATAAATTTGGTAGTTGAATTACTCTGTTTGTGGTTGGATAATAGGTGGTCTTTCCTCTGCTTAATATGTTCCTGTGACTAAACTCTGTCCCTTACATCTTTTTTGTGCAGTTGGGTTTTAGGCTGTTGTACATACTGAAGAGATTGATTCCAATCTCTGTTTTTCTGTTGCAGGTACTAGTTTATCCTCAAGTTATTCAATTCATGTATTTCTGTTTTTTTCTTTTGTAATACTCTGATATAACTCCGACAGAAAGATGGTGAGCACTTTAGCAGCCATGATGTACTTGTGAAGCGTGTCCAAGCTGCATTCAATAAGTTTGCCGAATCTACTGAGCAATCATGCCATGAAAGGTAACAGCCTTCTCAATTCCAGTACCTTTAAATTATTTCCAATTTATTGGCTGTGCGCACTGGTCCGTCAAGCCATATCTAAAAGCCTAACCCAGTTACTCACATCAAATAATGAAGTAATGCACATTTCCTTCGATGAAGCTTGTGAATATATAATTAGTCGAGCCAAAGGCAAAACCGATAATCTCTGGGGTCCAACAGAATATCATTTGATGTTATTGACTTATTGTGCATTGGGTCCTCGTCAACATACGCTTTATTACCATAATAGATGCTTGACTTCGTGTCTTATCAAGCATGTGATCGTAGTGATGTTGGCAAACACTAGAATGCTCGAGTCACTCGCCCAACTGTTTATTCTTTTGTTGTAGTTATTTTTAGAAATTTATCCATTCAAGTTGTTAGAGTAGTGTTGAACAATGAAAGTGCAAATTAAGGGGATGGGATACGAGATATCCGATATCCCCATCACATCTATTGGCTCTGTTTGATCTGTTGGCGTTAAATTTTGTGTGTTCCAGAGCATATATTGCAATAAGTGATTTCAAAGGTTTTTTTCTCATGTAAATATGTGAAATAGAATTTATGGTGTTTTTAACTAAATATTTTCTGATAAATGGTCTTTGTTAATTATTGTTCATATTTCCCCCTCAATCCTCACTGCTAGATCACATCCTGTATACTCGCACAGATGCAACCATACATATTGTTTTTTTATCTGATGTCATTGTTTATTTGCATGTTCAAATGTATATTGCAGATGTCTGGAAGATTTGGAGAGCACCACACGTTATGTCACTTGGTCCCTTCACAACAAGGTACAATTATTTACTTCTTAGTTAGAGTCTACCTTTTTATTGGCATACCTAATGATTTGCTCCATTGAATATAGAACCGTGCTGGATTGCGCCACTTCCTTGATTCGTTTGTTGCACCGGAACAATCATCTGTGAATACACATACAGCCCACTCAGCTGGGCTGCAAGATCAATCCTCTGGGTTGAATGACAGCAAACACGATAGATCAAAGGGAGACTTGAAATCTATTCATTCTTCAGATGCAAATTCACCGGCTCCTGTGTCAGAGACTAGGCTGGTTGATCTCTTGGATAGCACACTCTGGAACAGAAGATTGGCGCCCTCATCTGAAAGGCTTGTGTATGCTCTGGTTCACCAGATTTTTCATGGGATCAAAGAGCACTTTCTTGTTACTACTGAACTAAAGGTCTGACTGCAGTGAATTCTGTACTCTCTAAATGACGCTCAAGTTTTTTTTGGTTGTTGCTGCTTAATTCGGCTCATCATAAAACTGCAGTTCAATTGCTTTCTACTCATGCCAATCGTCGACAAATTACCAGTTCTTCTGAGGGAAGACCTTGAATCTGCTTTCGAAGATGATCTCGACAACATCTTCGATGTCACTCAACTGCGCCACTCTCTTGGGCAGAGGAAGCGAGAGCTGGGGGTTGAATTGAATAGGGTACTTATTTTATATGCATACCACATTGCTACCTTAAGATCAACGAGCTAATTTATCCTTTTCTTGGATTCAGATAAAGCGCCTAAAGGAGAAGTTTGGAGAGATAAATAAGAAGCTCAACTCTCTCCAGGTTAGACAGTGAGTCACTCTAGAAGTGGTAGCTAACTAGGAAAGAGTTGGTCTAGGTGGAGTATTTGTATGCTGCAATAAACCATTAGTAGTTCATTAGTAGTGATCCTTTTCATGAGTACATATGAATCCTTCCTATGTTCTACTTAATGCATATTGCCGGTGCAACCATTCCATGTGGCCAATAAAATGTTCCATCCCTTGCCAAGTTGCCATATGCCTCAGTTTGAAGACTTGTCTAGCAACCTTAGTTTGCTGTCAAAGAAAGAAATGCGAATTAAAGCAATGCAATGATAGATTGATAATATTTTTTTTTTGCTACATCTAGTCTAGTGCTACTGCATGAAACTACGAGGGGCGCATATCACATGCACGTTGCGACTCTTTCAAACCAAACCCATCTGAATAATCCCTTCCCTCCCTTCCTTGCAACCTCTCAAACCATCACCCTAAACTTAGCAACACAATCTCTCTCTCTCTCTCTCTCTCTCTCTCTCTCTCTCTCTGTGGCGCGCGTAGCACGCTCGTATGGTACGCACATTGGCCGCCACCAAGAACACGGCGTCGAGATGAGCGACGGCGACAAGGAGCACGGTGGTGGCAGGGAGGCCTTCTTCCACTGCCTCGATCGCGTGCCGTCCGGCCTGCACATCGACGCTGACTTCCCTTCCGATGACGACGACGACGAAGATGACGTCCGCGTATCCTTCGCGTCCGCCATGGGCGACCACAACTTCCAGAGCTTCCGCAGGTACCAGGCGGCCGTGCTGGAGGAGGACGAGGAGGAGGGGGTGGAGGTGGAGGACACGTCCAAGTACGACATGTGGATGGCTGACGAGCCCATGTCCATCCAGGAGCGCCGCCGCCGTCTGCACCAGGGGCTGGGGATCGCCAGCAGCCGGGACCTCGCGCTGCGTCGGCACAGCACGAAGAAGCGCCCTGCCGACGTCCCCCGGAGCGTGTCGAGGCTACAGTCGTCGACACCGCTGGCCGCGCTCACCGAGGAGCCGAGCACTGCTACAGCCCCGGCGACATCGGTAGTGGCTGCCGCGCACGGCGTGCTGAAACAGCAGCCGGCGAAGGCCATCACGCGGCGCCGGTCAGACAGCTTCCTTGTCGTGCGAGAAGGCTTGTCGGGCTCGGTAAAACCACCGTCGCCGACTTTGCGTCGTGCTCGCTCCTTCCCGACTCAGCATGCCGCCTGCGACAGCTCGCCCATCGAGAAGGTTCAAGCTGTGCCTACACGTGATATGCCCCCCGTGCCCCTGCCGGCAGCGCCGCCGGCGGATAAAGGCGACGGTGGCAAGGACGGTGATGACGAGAGTGACTGCGGGATGAAGAAACAGGACAACGGCAAGGAGGTCGCCGTCGTCGCCAAGGACAGCCCGTCGAACACCCAGAGCGGCGTGCAGCTTGGGCTAGAGGAGTTCGAGAAATTTATCGGCAACACCCCCATCATGAAACACCTCATGCGCCGCGGCCAGAGCCAGCACCAAAGCCAGTCCGCGCCGCCCGCCGCGGCGCCGCCCAAGGGAGACAAGCCGGCCGGCAAGAAGAAGGGCGGCTGGCTCAAGAACATCAAGTCCGTCGCCATCGGCTTCATCCATGACAAGGACAGCAACGGCAAGTCGGCCACGGCCGCGACGGCAGTCGTGCCCAAGTCGGCGCCTGCCAATGCAGCCGCTACGTCGTCGGCCTCGGCGTCCGAGCGGCTCAAGGTGCACCACTACGGCAAGTCGTGCAAGGAGCTCACAGGGCTCTACATGTGCCAAGAGATCCATGCGCACGAGGGATCCATATGGAGCATCAAGTTCAGTGCGGATGGCCGGCTGCTGGCGAGCGCCGGCGAGGACGGCGTGGTGCGCGTCTGGCGAGTCGTGGAGGCCAGCGCCCCGCCGTGCTCCCTGGCGCAGGACGGGTCGTCGGGCCCCCTGCCCCCGCTTCCCCCCGGCGCCACGCTGGCGGACGGGTCGTCGACCCCGGCGCTGGCCCAGCTGTCGAAGAAGTCGGCGAAGGGCAAGAGCGGCAGGGACACGCTCCCCGAGCACCTCGTCGTCCCCGACAAGGTGTTCGCGCTCGCCGAGCAGCCGGCGTGCGTCCTCGAGGGCCACAAGGACGACGTGCTGGACCTCACCTGGTCCAAGTCCGATCAGGTCTTGCCTATTATAGCCACATGCATGCGCATCACTCCTACTAGCTAGAAGTTCTGCACATACACTAGCAGGAAGCTAGGGGAGAGAGGCTTTGAGCAGTTGGGTTCTTGTTTCTGCAGCAGTTGCTGTCGTCGTCCATGGACAAGACGGTGCGGCTGTGGGACGTGGAGAGCAAGGCCTGCCTGAAGATGTTCGCGCACAACGACTACGGTGAGCCAGAGCTTGATCTCGCGATTGATCGACCTGCGAACAGGATACCATCTCATCACCTCAACCATTTTGTTGCCGCCATTTTGATCTGTGTGACCCAACTCGATTGCGTCTGCCATGTATGCAGTGACCTGCATCCAGTTCAACCCGGTGGACGACCGGTTCTTCATCAGCGGGTCGCTAGACGCCAAGGTACGCCTGTGGAGCATCCCCGACCGGCAGGTCGTCGACTGGACCGACCTCAACGAGATGGTCACCGCCACCTCCTACACCCCCGACGGCCAGGTACACCTGATCACCGCACCTCAACAGCTCCAACAAACTGATCCGTGTCCATCTTAGCCCTCGTTTCTGACTAGCTCACTGCCATTGATTCACACGAATTACGACAACAAAAAGGGCGCGATCATCGGCTCGCACAAGGGGAGCTGCCGGTTCTACAAGACAGCAGGTACGTACGATTTCTGCACATCGTCCAGTCGTGTTAAGTGTTTGAGTGTGCAAATGTTTGCTTAAATTTTCCTTCTTACGCGCTTGTTTTGCGACAGATTGCAAGCTTAGCCAGGAGGCGCAGATTGACATCCAGACCAAGAAGCGCAAGTCGCAAGCGAAGAAAATAACCGGATTCCAGGTACATACATTATATATATATATATATATATATATATATGCGCAACACATTTTGATTGAGTTTATCATGACTTAAACCGTGTAATTCTAAGATACTATAATACGATATTGTTATACTACTTAAACAAATATGTTATACTCCTTTATCAATTTCAGTATACTTCAATAATAATTCTAAGATACTATAATACGATATTGTTGAAAAAAATTCATCAGAACCCTTTATTGTTTTGCTATATACCCTTTTTCATATGTAAAAAGAGTATATAAACAAATTATGCTACGAGGTATAACAAAATCATTTAAGTGGTATACTGAGAGTGGGAGTACGAAACCATTTTCATATATATATATATACACACGCGCGCGCGCAACACATTTTGATTGAATTTATCTTGACTCTCAACATGAGCTATTCATCTCGGTCATGGTCGTGGACACGCAGTTTGCTCCGGGGAACCCCTCCGAAGTGCTGGTCACCTCCGCCGACTCGCAGATCCGCGTCTTCGACGGCGTGACAATGGTCCAAAAGTTCAGAGGTACGGCCACAGACCGATCAACTTTATCATCACATCTCTGCATCAGAAACTACTCGCAGCTAAAGACCATTGAACAAAAATAAATATGTAGGATTCAAGAACACGAGCAGCCAGATCTCGGCGGCCTACACCTCCGACGGCCGGTACGCGGTGTGCGCGAGCGAGGACTCGCACGTCTACCTCTGGAGGACCACCCGTAGCGCGCCCGCCGCCCCGGCCATCGGCATCGGCATCAAGGCCAAGACGTGGTGCACCACCCGCTCCTACGAGAACTTCTACTGCAAGGACGTCTCCGCCGCCGTCCCGTGGCCGCACTCGTCGTCCATGCCAGGCGCCACCGGCGAGGGCAGCGCGTCCGGCAGCCCGCCGTCGCAGGACTGCAAGCAGGGCGTGTCATGCAACGACGAGGCGTGCAGCATGGCGAGCCATGCTGCCAAGCCAGAGGCGATAAGCGGCGAGCTAAGCAGCTCCGGCACGCCGTTGACGCACTCTGGACAGCTAGGCTTGGCGGGGGGCGACTCATCATCACGGCACGGCGGCGGTAAGGCCGGCGGCAACGCGGACAGCGGCAATGCGTGGGGGTTGGTGGTGGCGACGGCGAGCTTAGGAGGGGAGATTAGGGTGTACCAAAACTTTGGAATGCCTTTTAGGATCAGAGGCCAGGGCAATCCGTTCTACTAATTAGCTGAAGATTTCAGAGGCTGCTTGCAAATTAAGGAGCAATGCTATGCGTAAGAACAAAAATTCGGATATCTTTGGCCAGATAATGACTCTTCTTAACAATTTTGTATGATCCAAGAAAGAAAGGTTGCGCACAGAGAGATACATGTGCAACACAGTTGACCATAGGGATTAGCATGATCAATTTGTGTACGTAATGTAACTGGCTAGTGGCTTTAGTGGGCATGTACATGCAACTCCAAAATGAGATATGTTACACTTGTATTTGTACCAAGTTAGATCAAACACATAAATACACGATTTTTGGATTAAGCACTTGACAATTCGAAGCATGCCGAGGAGTGAAGTGTGGTTCATTTTTCTTCTTGTAGGATTCTTCTTCCAAATGACAAACTCATTCCAACAAAAGCGAAGTGATTAACTAATGAAGAATTCACAATAACATGGAGTAACACTATACAACTCACCTTTGGACCTTTCAGAAGCATTTGTATTTTCGGAATTGTTAATTCTGAGGCAACCGAAAGTCTCTTCAATCGCAGTCGGTTTTTGTCAGCACTAGGATGTTCTTTGAGATCTGTGCTGTGATTTGGGCTGTGGGGCACGAAACTGAACCCGTCAAACCGTTTCCCTCCCGCCACTGGACCAGACCACCCACCCTCAATTCCCATCCCCTCCTCATCCTCTCTAGAAGCTGGCGCCACCGCTCCACTTCGTCGGCCATGGAGGCCACCCGCCACGTCCTCCCCGACATCCTCCTCACGATGCGCTCCTCCATCCTCCACCGTCTACAGGCTCACCCTTGAGTCGATGCCGCTCAGATCCGGCCGGATCTGAGCTCTGCGACAACTGGCCGGATCTGAGCTCTGCGACGACCGGCGATGCGGTAGTTTTCGGGGAAGGCGGGAGGTGCAGCAGATGGACTAGCGGGGCTTGGCAATGGCTACTGCAATGCGGCGGCACTCAGAGACGGCGGGAGGCCCGGCAGCTCGGACGACAGTCTATGGATTTGCGTAGTGGCGGATTCAAGGGGTGTCGGGTATGTTACAAGATCACCTCTTGAGTAGGTCAGATTTGTTGATTAAATTGGGTTTGGATTTTGGTGATTTGAGATTTTTAAGACCTTATAATTATTTGTATTGTATTTTTTTTATCAAATTTTAAATATATGTGTTGGATTTCTGATGTTACGAAATTATTGTACAAGGATATAGAATTGTACATGTGAAGTGTGCACTACTATAGAAATTTTTTCTATTTTCGCCTCTGGATTTGTGTGATTTGTACACTAACGGTGCGATCTTTTTTTTTGGTACCCTTTAGCGAGATTGACCTGTTCCTTGCTGTGATTTGTTGGATGGGTTCGCAAAAGCCGTATGCACTTTGTTGTTAGTAGCTTCCGTACTATGATTCGCCTGGGATCTAGTTTTATCAGGGATTTTCCTACGCTTCTATGGTTCACGCAATTAATCCTTCTGTTTGACGTCGGTGTGGTTGAGAGATCCCTGAAGATTTTTGTTGTTCTTTCTATTTTGTAGTCCTTAATGGAAAAATTGTGAGCTATAAACATTAATCCTGCGGTCTTAATTGGCGAGCTGTGATTGTCCTCTTGCTGATTTGTGCTTTTGGTGATCAACTTTTTTTATAGTGTTTTTCTTTTATGCATAGGATTTTACTATATGTAAGTGGAGAAGCAGTGAGGCGGCAACCTCTAGACATTTTCAGTTACTGACTTGTAGGATCAATGTTGATGCAGTCTTGATTACTAGTTTTAACAGTCCTTTCAATTTTTTGCTAGGATCTTGATTAGTAGCAGCAGCAGCAGCCAGCAGCAAGTAGCACTAGCAGTAGTACAACTATTAGCAAGAAGTAGTGGTACTAGTACCAAGTAATAAGGATCAGAAGTATTAACAGTAGTTTTGGCACTAGTATGTGAGCTAGTTTAGGCAGCTCCTTCTTTCTATTTTTTGTGTGCCAATTTATGCATGTATTTTATCTTGTTAAGTTTTTATCTATCAAAATATCATGATTTACCACTATTAATAATAATAGAGTTAACTTACATTTTACATCTAATAATATTTTCATTCGAATACCGATGGACCAACAAAGTTAGATACCTTGATGTAAAAATTCGCATGCTATAAACAGTAATCTTGCAGTGTAAACTGATGTGTAATTGTATAGTATTTGAACTGTGAGTTATTAGTGTAAATTTGTCATCTGTTTGGGTCTAACATTACACACCTAATAATATTGTTGCTCAACTGCGGGTGGACCAGTGAAGTTATATATATCAATAAATGGAAAAATTGCAGGCTATAAATATTAATCCTGTGGAATTATGTGTATTTCAACTGCGGTTTTTTTCAAGGGTTTGCATCTATGTCTCTGTTTTATTTTTGTCTTCTGGTAGGGTTCACCTAGGTGAGGTGAATTATGTCTTTGTTTAAATAAATGTTTGAGCAGTGCTTCTATGCTTTCCCTCCTATTACAAATTGCAAAATCTTGAAATAAGCGAAGGGGTAAGTAATCACCATCTACCATTCATTCATGCTTTAATATTTGTGCAAATTTAAAAAAGAAAAGCATAAAAGCACTTCTTTGAATGTTTTTCTTTGTCTATGATTTTGAATTTTTTTATATGTTTTTTATTTGTCTTCTATTAAGGTTCACCTAGGTCAACAACATTCTGTCTTGCTTAGAATCCTTTTCTCTATGTATGTGTTTTTTTATTATGTTTTAATTGAGCTAATTTGATCTACATGCATCCATCTTTGTTCATAATTTAATCAAATCCAACTTCATAGATGGAATCATCCTAGATCATATCTTTCATTGCTATTTCTTTTATCGGGAGATAGGAGCATGTGATCTTATATGTATCTTTTTTTCTGGGCTAGCAAAATGTTTTAGTGCTGATAAATCATGGCCTTAACGGTTTTTTGGGCTCAAAAAATGATAACACTGAGCCCATATGAGAAAATAGAGAACACGCCCTTATCTTCAATAGGTTGTTTCATTTCTTTGTCCATTTTCTTTGTTTCAGGTTGTGATGATTTATGTTCCTATGGAAATACCCTATAAAAAATGCATGACAATCTGCAACTTGCATAAAAAATTACTTAAAATTTCACTTACTTATTGTGTGTAATTTTAATACTATCTATATGCAAATTGAGTTTTTGTTTGTTGTTATATGCGTTTTGAATGCTGAGATGGCCTAACGTGGCCTTGTATTCACTAAAGAGCAGAAATCTCAACCTAAATAGGTCGCCCATGACCAAGTAGCCCTTAATGGGTTGGGCAATGATGCTAGCATGTTGTGTCCTATGTACTTCTAGATCTCATGTCGTCCTTCCCATTCTAGACATTTACATTTATCAAAAATATATAACATTGGTTAATGTTTTGCATTCCAAGTCATATGCAGACTAAAAAAATAGAAGTGTACAAATTGCTTGATTGATCCATATACAATATACAAATATCTTGGGAATTAAGATGTAAACATACTCTGTGATCTTGAACCATTTATTAAAATTGCACTTTAAAACTTGCCCATGTTTTTAGCTGAAGTTACAATATCAGATTGTATGCAATTTCAGTTTAAAATGAGTGCAAGTTTGTAATTTCAGTTAGTTCATTTTTTTTTGGTCAGGGTTCAATTAGTTTAGGCATATTTTTCTTTGTGTATTAACGTTTTTATTGTTAATGGTATCATGTCATTTCCATGCTATACATTTGCCATTTTTCAACAATTATACCACTAGTTACCAATTTTGAATGCTCATGTGCAAACTAAAAATTTATAAGCAACTATCATGTAATCATTCAATTGGTTATAATCTTACCTAGAAACTTGCAAACAATTTATGTTGAATTTTTGGTACTTTGGTACATGCAATTTCAGTAATAGTGAGTGCAATTTCAGTTTTCTATCTGGCTTCATCAAGTTTACTATTTTTATCTAGGTTAGAAATAAATTTTGTGTTTCAGTTTTTGTCAGGGTTCATGAAGTTTATTGTTATTCTTGTCTTGGTTGATAAATTCTCCGTTTCCTTTTATATGGGCTCTCTATGTTTTAGTGCAATGTATTTTGCATGATAGGAAAGTATGGGTATATCCCTTAATGGCTTGGATGTTCATGTTTGTCTTTCTACATCAATAGATAGGAAATATTTAATTCCATGACTGGAACTATGCCGTGCTTCACACAGGTGGTTATGATGCTTTCACTCGTAAGTCGTTTGAGCAGTAGGGTGACAGGTAGGGGTGCGTATTCGGTTATTTCGGCTTGTTTGGTTTGGTTTTTTCGGTTAAAATTTTTTTGGTTTTTGGAAAGTGAAAACCAAAATTTTTGGTTCAAATCATAAAACCAAACCGAATTAATTTGGTTATTCGGTTAACTGGATTTCAAACAACATCAAGTAACATAGATAGAATGAAGCAAATAAATTCAGAAAGCATCCAATCTTAGTCTAACCGATGACGAGGAAAAACAGACATGCCCAGAGCGAGATCGAGTTATCACTGTAGGTCTACTGGAAGAGAAGTAGGAAAAGGACATACTTGTAAGGGTGCGTTTGGTTGGAGGTACGAGGATGAACGGAACAGGATGGTACAGGATATGTTTTGGTACCTACGTTTGGTTGACTATATGGAACCATCTCATCCAGGATGAAGTGGTACAGATTCTAAGAATATTCCTCAAATATTCCATACCAGCTCGTTCACCCAATTTCGCCGAACCAATCGGTCCCGGACGCGCTCCAGCCTCTCCCCCGCGGTCTTCGTCTCGGGGCACCACTCCCGCGACCTCACTTCGCCGCTCCCGCCACCTCACTCCGCCTCTCCCTCGCGGTCTTCTTGGCCCCGGTGTCGCTGCCTCGTCGCGCTCCTGATTCCCTACTGCTTTGTCTCGCTCCCGAGTCCCAGTTGCCTTCCTTTGGACCGCGCCCTTCCTCCTACTCCAGGTGAAACCCTCGTCTTCCTCTTCTCCTTCTCCTGCTAGGTGTTACTCTCACTAGGGTTTCACATTTTTTTCTTGTAGATCTCCTTCCTACCAGATTGGGGATTTCCGCATGTTGCTAACAGATTGGGGGTTTCCTTGAAGGATAGAATCACATGTACACAAGCAAACAAATTGGGGTTTTGATTCATCGACCTGATTCCTATTCTTTGCTGATTCTTGGGGGAACGAGCACCAGGAGACACAAAGAGCTCAGGACAGCAGGCGAAAGAGGAGCAAGGGTGAGGCAGGATCTGAAGAGGTACTACCTGAAACTCTCGCTTGCTATTGCTTCTTGTTTCCTTTGTAATATACTTTTCTAGTTCATATAGACCTAAACAAAATGGCATCTGTTATGCTATTGGGATCAAATGGGAAGTTCCTAAATCTAGCGTTTGTTTTAGGTGTACATTCCAAGCTTTCTGTTTTTTGTTTTTTCAGAATCTGAACATATGTCCTTAACTAGGGAAGATCCTCCTAGAAAAAAGAAAAGAAAAATGTGACCCTTCCATGGAGACAATTACATTGGGTTTCTATAGAATAGTAACAAATTGTTTTGTAGACTGTCATGTCAGGACTGTTTTATCCAAATTTTAGAATCGACCTGTATTCTTGTTTGTGAATGCTTGTAGTGTGAGTGTCTGCTAGGTTAGTGTTTTGTAAGGTAGGTTCTTGTTATATTGAGGTGTGTGTCCATCTTTGGTTGATCTAGCCTTCTACTTTTGTTCTTCCCCACAAGTAAGAACTAGCTAGCAACCTGGCTCTAAGTAAGTTCATGTTGCAAGTAACCTGAAACTTTTCTTCCTAGACAAACAAGCCTGCATGCAAGTTGCTCTATTTTTTATGTGTTGTTGTTTCGATCTGTCTCATTCCTTTTCTTTTGTTTGGCTGCTAAAATATATATAGGTCCATATATATAAGATATTTGGCCTCATGCATGTGAGTTTTTGTGAAGAATTAGCGAGGAGCTAGCCTTGCTACTTCATGTGAACTTATAGCGATAAATGATGAGTAAAGCGAAATAAAAAAACGGCAGTTGTTTGTGATGTCAATAGTACTAAGCAGAAAATTCTGAAATTTATTTCAACCCTAAGTTCAACTGTAGTTTTTCACCATGACTTCTCAATCGTCAGAACTTCTATGTGGCAGCTCCATCGGTGTTGGACCCTCAGATAAGTAACTCTGCATTGCTCCATTATACTGTATGCAACAAAATGCTCCATTGTACTGTAGACGATGCCATACTACTCATCTGGAACATATGCTGGTTGTGTTTAGAGCATCACCCAAACCATATCTTGATCAGTAACTTTGTGTTGATCCTTTGCATTGTCACTTTGTATTGTAGGTTTTTAGGTCTTGCATCCTGTGCTTGTTGATCTCCAAGATTTCCAATGTGAAGTGATGACGTGGCTAAGCTCATGAAAGAACTAAGGAACCAGTCTCTTCTAGTGATTTGTTCAGATGTTGGCTTCAAAAGTGACGTTAACTGGTGTGTGAAAGGAGGGCCTTATGATCATAAATACTTCAGTGTGTGAAAGGAGGACCTTATGTAGTGAACATTGTTTGCTTTTCTGATTTTGTTTTCTATCTTTTATCTGGAAGTCATCTGTATTGATTTTCCTTTCTACCTTTTATCTAAGAACGTTATGTTCAAAAACTGTCAAATGAATGAAAAAAATTTCGATATGTTGCTAGCATGGTCTGAAAATTTCGTTAGGTAGGAAATGAAATTTTATATGTTGCTATCATGGTATGAAAATTTTGATCTTTCATATGTTGCTTGCATGGTCTAAAAATTTCGATAGGCAGGAAATAAAATTTTAATTAGACTATATACAAATACTATATATTGCTCAATTATGGGAAATAAAATTTTAATTAGACTAAGAATATTATATACTGCTCAATTATAGGAAATGAAATTTTAATTATGTTTACAAATTTTCATTGTAACAAATATGAGAGGTAAACTCACCACCCTCACCCCTCCAACCTCACCCCTCCAACCAAACTCATACCATTCCGTACCATTCCATTCAAGCAACCAAACAAAAACTTGTACCATCCCATCCAGACAACCAAACACCTTCCCTGAACCATCTCATCCAGGATCATCCCATCCATCCTGTACCATCCCGTTCCGTTCACCCTCGTACCTCCAACCAAACGCACCCTAAATGAACATTCTGAATTGATGTCCCTATACAATGCTGCTATTAATAAATTATCTATTGTTTCTTCATGGAATACTATCATACTGTGCTTGTAAAGGCACTTGCAGAGGTTTCTGATGTCACATTGGAGGGCAGTGTTGTAACACCCCGGCACCTCACGTGTCCGAAGTACTATCAAAACCTATCTACATTTTTCCATAAAATTTTTGCCAAGACCTCCCCTGCTAAATGGATATCCACTCATGAGGCAAAGAGATCACAATCAACAATAATAGCAATAAAATCAACATGTCATGAAATCAATCAACCATCATGACATGTAAGTATAATCAACTTTAATGACAAGTATCAAAAGACAATTTCTATGCATCATAAGAGAACTAGCAACATAAACATCACATAACCATACAAGAATAGCTTAACCAAAACCACAAGCGTATACTTCAAAGATCCAACACTAATTATCATCGAGACACATTCTTCTGAGCTATAATTTAAATGTGATGAAGGGAGTGACGTGATGCTATTTCCCATCCCGGCACTGTCGTCCTCAGAGTACCTAAAACATTAAATAAACAAGCGTGAGTTCGAAAACTCAGCAAAGTGTAAAGCGGCACAATATAACAACAAAACAATTAAATTGCATCATACCTGTAATAACCTAGAAAATCAACTAAGCAATTGATAGTGCAATTAAGTAATTAGATCAATAATTAGCGTAAACTAATTGCAAAAGATTTAAAAATGCGAATAGAGCGAATAGAAATAGAAGAGGATTGCAGTCAGACCCGCATGCGAAGGTAATGATCACCGAGATACCAGACCCGTAGGGGTTGAATCGGTACCTCTCGCTAGATCGGTTCATCACTCGGCAACCCGTAACTTACCTGTTCGGATCGCGGGCATCCGTAGCAGCGTTTTACCCTCTAGGCAACCAGAGGCAGTGTTTTACCCTTTGAGCAGCCATTGAAACCTTGCTTTGTCCAGTGAACAACCAAGGGAGCCATTGCAATACCCATTGAACATTCCCTTGCCTTGAGCCAGTGCACAGCCAGCTCACAGCCAACCCGTGCAGCCCTTCTCAGCCAAGCACTACTCCCAAGACAGCCAGGGTGTGAGCATGGCTACAGGCCGGTCTCACCCTCCCTCTTCTCCTTCATAAGCAAGCAAGCAGCCATCCCTTCCTCAGTTCCCAGCCAACAGAGCACACACGCCCAACACACGTAGTCCAGAGAGAGAGCGCGCAAGAGAGCAAGAAGCAAGAAGGTCCAGAAGCTGGAGGAAGAAGAGAGCCACAAGAAGCACTGAACCAGGAGATCCCCAAGACGAACTGAACCACGAAGGATCCCCAAGTCCCACTGAACCGAACAAGGAGCCAGGAGCAAGGAGGATCCTCAAGAAGCAAGAACCAGGAGCATCCCCAAGTGCTCAAGCAGGCGCATCCCCAAGAACCGAACAGCACCACCTTCTTCTTCCCTTCAACCGAACCCCAACCTTATTTTAGGTGCACAACCATCCTCAGTAGTAATAACAATAGCCAAGCTACTCTTTCAGTGCACTGAATAGATCACGTAGCCATGGTCTCAGTAGTGTTCTAGGGTTGCTAGACTTGATCTGCCGTCCCGCTAGAACCTCTCCATCATCGACCCTCCCAAAAATTGTAAGCAAAACCGAAGGCATCAAGTAGAACGCGAAAACCAGTAGTATCTGTTCTTACCATTTAACCCTAGATGCGAAATCTTGAGTAGAAAACGAAAACCAGATAGAGTAGTAGCAATCCGTTCTTATCATCCATCCAGAAATGCGAAAATCAAAAGGAAAAGCATTCGGTAAAAAGGACAACCATTAGATCAAGTAGTACCTGTTCTTATCTGCATTAGAAAAGAGATTAAGGGGGAGGGGGATGGCAGTAGAGAAGTAGAGGGGGAGCATAGCTGCTCGCGGCGGCGCTCGCGCTAGCCGGCGGCTCGAGCAGAGGGAATGGAGAGCGAGAGAGGAGAAGCAGAGGGGAGGCGTCGGCCGGAGGTAACCGGCTGTGGGAGGAGGCAGAGAAGAGAGTGGAGAAGAAGGGAGAGCAAGGGGACCGCATGGGAGAGTGGCGGCGGCGGTAAGAGATCGAGCCAAGGAGCTCGGTCCCAGATAAGGTAGAAGAGGCGAAGAGGCAGAAGCGAGGAGGCTTCGGCCACCAAGCAGAAAAGAAGAGAAACAGGGAAGGGTGAGAGAAAAGAAAGAGAAAGGAGAAAAGAAAAGAAAAGAAAAAGAGAGGACAAAAGGAAAGAAGAGAAAAGAAAAGAGAAGAAAAATAGGAAAATAAGTAATCTGATTCTTTCGTGCATCTGCGTAGGCTAAAAGGACCGTATTTGAATCGTAGGAAAAAATGGTATTTCAATTTCTAAAAGCCGCGAGCTAATCACAAAAATCTGTATAAATGGTTAAAACTGGAATTAAGTGAAATTGTTGTAATACTTGCTGCTAAGATGTTAATGCTATGGGTAAGTTGGTGGGTTTAGATTTAAAAGGGGTTGCTTTGGGCAAGTCTGTAGATTTAATACTTGGTCCTTGTCAGGTCCAGAACAGAACCCGTCCGACCAACCGCTCCTGTATACGAGCGAGGGCGTACCTATCAGTATTATTCCAGGCAAGCTTTCCTTGATCAAATTCTATTAAAATGTCTTTAAAATTGAGTTCAGTATAATTATCGGTATCACTCATGCATCAAAAAGATATATATATATATATATATATATATATATATATATATAGGGGGCATATTCGGTGCAAACCCCCCTTACCGTGAAAACTCCGTGAAAACCACGTGTAAAAGTTTTGAAAAATTCTCAAAAAATTATCATAGGTAGGGGAGGTGAAGTTCTACAACCCTGTAAAATTTGAAGACCAAACTCAATCGCATTTGGAAGATATGAAAAAGAAAAATTGCAAAATGAATAGTGCTAAACAGTGAAAAAATACTATTCATACTGAATTTGTCTTTTTCATATCTTCCAAATGCGATTGAGTTTTGTCTTCAAATTTTACAAGGTTGTAGAACCTCACCTCCCCTACATATGATAATTTTTTGAGAATTTTTCAAAACTTTTACACGTGGTTTTCACGGAGTTTTCACGGTAAGGGGGGTTTGCACCGAATATGCCCCCATATATATATATATATATAAATGGCAAAAACTTAAATTGAGATCAGTTGGATTCCAAGCAAAGTAACTAAGTTGAAAAGTGGAAGTGGTTTAAGATGAGGAAGTGATCAGTTCTGTTTTCGACTTGTGAAAGTCGGTGTTGTTGGTAACAAAAGCTTAATACTATTTTCATTATGGCGGTAAAGTTATCTTTTATTGTGGTGGGTAGAGGACGCCGTTGAGAAGGTGAAAAGGCCGGGGGGTCCTCTACATATGTTATTATATAAGGATAAACAACTAATACTTGGGCAATGAGCCGTAAATCCAGTATCAACCATAGTGTGAGTAATCAGACAGAAAAGGTTGTCCTATGAACGTATTGTGATCCTTGCATGGTGGTTAACTAGTAAATAGGCACCTAATCTGGGGGTGCCGGTGTGACACCTCGGAGTGTCGTAACCTTATTATTGAGCATGATAAGGTGAAATACAGTATGAGATGTGGAAATAAGGTTAAAACCATAAGAATTGGAGGTTAATAGCTTTTCCGGGCCGTTTCCGGGCCGTTTTCGGGGTTTTGGGCCTTGGTGGGCTTTGGTGGGATGGATTATGTCTCCGTAACGGACTAGGATTGGGTTGAGGGCTGTTAAAAGGGGGCTTCCCCCAGCCCCTTGCGCCCCCACCCCCTTTTTGGCGCCCCACCTTCCCCCTCCACCTCTCCTCCCTTCCCCCCTAGCCCTAGCCGCCCCCACCCCTTCCCCTCCCAAACCGTGCGCCTCCCCCTCCCTTACCTCCACCTCCACACCACCTCCCCTCCACCCCTTGCTGCCCTAGGGTGGCCTCCCCACCCCTGCACCTCGTGGATCCATCCCGTGGAGCGAGGAGCGAGGAGCGAGGAGCGTGGAGCGAGGAGCGATTCGCGAGGAGATCCGCGGAGATTGATTGGAGATTTGTTCGTCGGGCAAAGGTATGATCTTGGGGATCTTTGGGGATGATCTAGGTACTGTTATTAGGGTGTTTATCAAGTTTTTAGATCAATTGGAGGCGCTGGATTGAAGTAATTTGGGTTAGATCTAAACTTGTCCACGTTTCTGTTTTCGGGCAGATTGAGCAGTCGAACTAGGGTTCGAGTTTCCGTCGATTTAGAATCCGAATCAGACCGTACGGACTTCTAGGAAGTTGTAGATAATTTAATTATCTTTCCGTGGACATAAAGCACGTTAAATTCCGATCAGCCGTTTGAAAGTTATGGCTGTTTTACCGAGCGCCTAAAAATCTGTGACGTAATTGGAACAGATCTCGGTAATCTGTAGATTAAACAACTTTAGAGGCCGAATCAGACTTTCCTTATACCTAGAGAAAGTTGGGAAATTTCCTAGGCTACGCGAGGGTGTACTCGTTTAATTCATTCGGAGTCCCAGAACTCAAGTTATGCCTTTTGCAAGGCTGCTGTCCCGCCGGGACAGAACCTCTGTTTTTAGGTTTTGCGAGTAGTTGGCAATGTCGGGTTAGATGGGGGTTTGTGTACTGTTTGGAGGCTATGATTGTGAGTGTGTGATGCCTATGTGCAGGTGGTGTGACCCCGGAAGTGACCTCTTCTTCCCGCCAATCCGTTGCACGTGGTTGAGGCAAGTGTGTTGTGATGGATAGCGAGTTGTAGGTTGCATGTTGAGATTAGATGGAATTGTTTACATGATATATGTCCACTTGCCATGTGTTAATGAATGATATGATATGATGAGCATGTTTAACATATTATGATGCCATGTGTTAATATGTGAATTAAATATGATAATTGGCATGGTTGCATGCATGTCATGAGATAGGGCGAGGCGGTGAGAAAGTCTTAACTAGTCCGGCAAGGTCGGTGAGAAAGTTATGACTAATCCGAACGCCATTGAGTAAGTCCTATGTCGTGATTCCATCCACGTGGTGTTTGGAAGCGAGTAGGCACCCTCCATCTTCGGGATGGAAGGGAGGAAAGGGTGCACACCGACGGGTGTGTACTTCCCATACCGGTATGAGGTTCGGAGGGTCAGGAGCATTGCATTACGCGCATACAAATTGATGATGATATTGATAAGTAATCATGAATGAGATGATATACATGATGGAAGATGTTATTGCCATGTTGTTATGCTTGTTGTCCATTGCAGTATGCTTGCTGAGTTTTCGAACTCACCCTTGTGTTTTCTTGTTGTTTTAGGTACCATGAGAACGGCATGCGGGAAAGGGGAATAGTCACACGCTCACACGTTGCTTCACCTTAATGTTTCCCCAAGTCAATTCATTTAGTTTGATAATTGTAACACCCTACAAATCTAAACTGTCGTACAAGAAAATTTCGACAGCATCTCCCCTAAAATTAGGACAAAACGGAAGCGACAACAAGATTCATAATAAACATTACAATCAGGAATAACATAAAAGCATCAATACTAGAGATAACAAGTCTAAATCAACGGAAAACAAACATAAGCGTAAACCACGGCTCCAAAGAGGACATCAACAGGTCTATGATTAATAACATTTCAGCAAGCTAATGAGTTATTAAATGCACTAGTCCATGTGGTTCGTGATGACCCCGGAGGGTTGATTGTGCTACTAAGCCCACCCTTCAATCTTACGACTCGCGAGAACTACCTGAAAACAGCAAAATAACAAGGGGTGAGATTGGGTAATCTCGTGAGCGGAACAACTAATACAAATAAAACATCCACCATATATCTATCATTCCACATTCCTCATATACAATACCACATCAAAGAGTCCACATTCCTCATATACAATACCACATCAAGAGTCCACACCACTTCAGTAAAATGCATATGATTGATGCACATGCTTATGCCATGATCCTCCTCACCGTGCCCTTTCCGGGAACACACGGTGTTGTATCTTTCTGATCGCGCCAGACTGGCGTCGACAAACTTCCAATGCATGAATATGCAGTTAATTACTTCATGCATGAATTCATTCACAAACTTCCACATGGAGTCCACATGTTTGCATACCCTCATATAACATGGGTAGAAAAAAATAACATTGAGATGAACTATTTAGACAATTCGACAAGTAGACAACATCATTCTTGTCTTTACTCATGATTCATAGCCAAAGCACATCATCACAATGCTAATATAAATATCGCAATCATCATAGCAATTGATTAAACCATGTATGATTAATGTAATCGGAGATTATAACTTGAAGGCAATGCAAACCACGGTATAGCTCAACCATAACACTACTTCCACTTGCCTTTACCGACGTGAGACGACGGATCTAGTTCGTCCAGAAGGGGCACCACCTGTACAAGCATATTTTCAGTATGTAATAACAGCACAACTGATCACACAACTCAAACACGCAATTCCTACAACCCGTTCCCCTTTTCCAACACGAAACCCCGATCTGTCCGGATCGAACAGCAGCAACCCCATTCTCTTTTTCGTATCTTTTTCTACAGAACATAAAATATGAAAAAAATTACAGGAAACTAGATATTGACGAGATCTACAACTTTCCAGAAGATCATAAATTCTAATTCCTCTGTTAAATATGCCTAAACAGTCGTCCAACACAGTGGATGAAATCTGTTCCCAGATTCTGTTCGTCGGTTTGCAACAGCGATAACTCTCAGAACACTTTCCCAAAAATTCTGAAAAAATTACAGAACCTAGGTCTCGACGTTATCTACAACTTTCTAGTTATAGGTTTTGTCAGGAAAAATCATCTATGCCACGTAAAACGCGAAATAATCCGCGCTGCACAAATCCCCCTTCCAGAAATAGCACCACGTGATCATCTACCCTTCACCCCTTCAAATCCCATCAATCCAATCACCACCAGATCTAAAACACTCCCCAAAACCTAGGTAAAACAGAGGTAAAGTTTGGGAATTTTACCTAATGTTCTCCTTGCGATCCCACGAAGAACAGCGATGAACCCCGAATCGGCGATCTGCTCGTCCTCCACGCCTCCACGAGTCACTTCTCGCCGTCTCCTTCGCGACGCAGCGGATCGTTGAGCCACCACGTAGGGAAGGAAGGGAGGGAGAGGTGGCTGCTAGGAGGGAGAGGTGGCTGCCTAGGGTTAGGGAGGGTGCGCGACCCTGAGGCGCACCACATGGGGTGGGGGAGGTGGGCCGGCCCACTAGGGAGGTGGGAAGGTGGAGGTGGGAGGATTCGGTCCCAGGCCCAGGTTTTCTTCGGCCTTTTTCCCTTAGCCCAAAACCCCAAAATTAATATTAAAAACAGCATTTTCTTCAATTGTTTCATCCCCCGACAAAACCGACATTCCTTTCCGAAACAAAAACAAGGAAGAAAAACCCTACAACCACTCTCAAGTTCTAGGGCATCACAATAATAAATTGCGTGTGATGGTCTTTAAAATTAAGTCTTAGCTTGGTTAATGAGAGTTCTATTGTTTGTTTGACACTTGGAACCTTAAGAGCTTAATGTTAGTCTCTTATTGTCGTTAAGACTTTATTTATTGCTGTTTTAGATGTTTCTCTTATTGCCATATAATGCTATATTGTTGCTGTTCCTTAAATTCATGATAAAACAAAGGAGGTGCTGCCGAAATCTCGGTTTTTAGCCTATGCACCTTTGCTGGAATTTTATGTTAAATGTGGTATTTAGTTGTTGTTTAGCTTGTGTTTGGTAGCATTCGGGCATATTAAATGCCGGGGTGTTACAGCCGGAAACCCCAGAGAGATGGTGGCAGATGGAAACCCAGCATGTGTCTGAGGTTCTCCATATGGTGCTATATTTGAAGCCAGGAAAGTACTGCCTATATTTGAAGCCAGGAAAGTACTGCCACATTAGGGTGGAGTACAACTGTTAGCTGCGAGTATGGTGGGATGGCCTTGAGAGGATCCCCCACTCGAGTAACAGGGTAAAGATCACAACAACCGGATTAGTGATAAACATTCTGGAGCCTCACTCGTGGAGGTCACTATGGGTAAAGTGGTACAAACTTGCACAGGGTCTAAATCATGAATTCATGCCTGTCTCGTGGATTGGAGGCTACGGAAGCTAAGTCTACCTCATATACGGGTGTTAGTAGCTCTTGTAATTAAAACTGGCAACTCTTAAAGAAAATCAAAACCTATTTCCAATAAAAAGCAGATTTGAAGGAGGTGGTAAGTTGGATTTGGAAAAAGAAGGAAAAAACTCATGTATTGCATTATCTACTATTACTTGCTGAGTACTCTGTACTCACTCTTGCTTAAATCCCCCCTTGCTTAGAAGGCGAGCTTGATGGATCCACCATTGAGGCGTGGACCGAAGGTGACGTGCAGGACTCAAAGCTTCAGGAGGATGCTTACTACGCCTACTATAATCAAGAGTACTAGATGATCGGGTAGAAAGGATTACTTTTGGACGGTCGTCATGGGATGAGACCGTTGTATTATAGATTTTGTTGTAATTTGGAACCAATGTCTAGTTAAGTTGGACCATGTAAGCCATGCGTGGCTGGAATGTAATATATTTCAGTTCAGTCTCTAATTATTGTTCAGCTGCAATATTCTGAATACAGCATAGTAGTCGAGAAAATACCGGTACTTCCGTTATTTTGTTGGCCACTATGCTGAGACTTCGCGTAATTAACTTAGGGTGATGACCAAGAGGTGGTTAATTACCCTATGCTAATTATGCGGGTCGCCACAGGTGGTATCAGAGCAATGGTTACGAGAACCACGCCATAAATAAATAGAGACTGATTAGAAACTCAAGCAAAAATATATCTCTCTAGCTATATGGCACTAATCATATTATAACCTTCTCTTTATCAAATAATAAGTGCGGAGTTTATTTATCTATTTTATTAATTGGACCACCAGTATTAACTAGACCCTCTTTTAAGGGGGATAGGGAAGCAAGTTAGTTCCTTCTGGTAGTGGGGTCTTGTGTGGTAGTTGTGGTAGAAGTTCTTTTGTGTAATCAGCCATCTGCATTTGCATCTTAACATTACGCATCCTCATGTCTGATATCATTGCAGCATGGCATATCATTTTAACCTGTTGCTCGCATGCTTAACTAGTATGATAGGTTGTTGTTATTACATTGCTCTTTTGTTGTAAATGCTTCAATTCTTACTAGTATGCATAGGAAGCACTGCATGAGCATGTTAACTTTCTGTCTTGCATTGCCAACCGTAGAAAACAGTATACATTTGTGGTGTGCTTGATATATGTATCAAGTATCTAAGTAGCTGAATACATCGCATAGAACTAGGAGCTAAGGACTAGGAGACGGACCCGGACCCGTAGTCCGTGGCGGTTTTGGGCACGGGGTCCATAACGCGACTCGAGGCGTGTAGACCTCGAGGAGTTCTCAGCGCTCAGACACCGAGGGTTGTTTATCATTTTTCTTCAATAGACAGGTGCGACTCGAGGCGCGTAGACCTCGAGGAGTTCCTAGTGCTCGGACACTAGGGTTTTTATCGTTTTCTTATTTGCATCTTGATGGTGTTTATGTTCTTCAGTAGCAATAGGTGCGACTCGAGGCGTGTAGACCTCGAGGAGTTCTTGGTGCTCGGACACCAAGCTTCTTTTCGTTTGTCTTAATTCGCGGTTTATGGTTCTTACTCTGAGCTGGTAGATAGATGGTAGTTGTAATTCTGAAATGGAGTGACGATTGAGAGCGAGCTTCTCAACTTCTTATCCCATTTCTTAAAAACTTGGCCCTAATATCTACTAACTACAATGACACCCCTTATCTCAACAAAATTGAATGCTTGTAAAAGTTTAAGCTACCCTTGCACACTTCTTCCCTTTGAAAATAATTGCTGTTCTTAAGGATATCCCTTCTTTCCTTAGTTATATCTTTAGTTAAATATAAGAATGACCTCCTAAAGACCAATTGTTGTGTCAAAGGCAAGTAATTAATTAAATTGCGCGTTGGGTTGGTCTCTTTTGCAGGATGTCGGATCGTGAGGTGCTTGAGCAGGACCCGATCCTTCGTTTAGGAGTCATCCAAGATCCACCAGAAGAAGTAGAGCCACCCCAAGCACCATTCCAAGACCTAAATCAGCCATTCCCACCACCATCCAGACAGCCAACACCCCAAGGAGGCTTAGCTGATGTAGCTAGGGCCCCCGAACCCCCAGATCAACTAGGAAGAATCCTCCGACACTTCCAAGAGAGCCAAAACCACAGGGTGGAGACTCTATTAACCAACCTAGTCCCTGGAAGTCATCCTCATCACCCTAGGGGTAGAGTAACCTTAGGTGAATTCCTGCAAACCCGCCCACCTACCTTCTCCCAAGCCATCGAACCACTTGCAGCAAATGATTGGCTCTGAGAAATTGAGAAGAAGTTGAATACAATAAATTGCACCGATCAGGAGAGAGTGCAGTATGCAACACATCAGTTAGTGGGACCTGCTGCGGTTTGGTGGGAAAACTATTGTGAGGCTCATGCAGAAGAACCACCGGTTACTTGGGCAGAGTTCACAGCTCAGTTTCGTAGTGCCCACATTCCCACAGGAGCATTGGATGTTAAGAGGAGAGAATTTTGGGACTTGACTCAGGGGAACAAAAAGATCACTAAATATTTGCAGAAATTCAATGAATTGTCACGATATGCTCCTGATGAAGTGGATACAGATGCTAAGAAGATATACCGTTTTAAGAAGGGAATGAATCCCTACATCAGAATGTTGTTGTCTACCCAGGAGATTACCGAATTCCAAAAACTAGCAAACCGTGCCATAATTCTAGAAGATGAGCATTCCCAGATGAGTGAGGAGAGGAGGAAGAAGGCTAGGTTTGATGTTCGTCCAAGTTTCCCTAGTCAGCCGAGATCATTCGGACCTCCTCCACCAAACAAAAACCTAACTCCGCGATCCAGTGTAGCCCCACCAGTTCAGAGCTCTAGTGTTTTCCCACCTAGACCCCCACTCAAATGCTACATGTGTGGAGGACCTCATCTTACCACTAGTTGTACTCATGCTATTAAGTGCTTCAATTGTGGCCAGGAAGGTCACAAGAGACCCAATTGCCCTCACCCACTCCAACCAGTGAGTCAGAACAATCTCGGGAGACCCCAGAGTCATTCCCCAGCCCCAGGATGTGCCCTAGGGAACCCTGCAGCCTCATCATCTAGAGGATCTGTTCGTGGAGCCTCCAGCACAGGATCAGCCCGCCTAAACAACATCTCAGTGGAGCAGGTAGAAGGAGCCACAGATGTGGTTACGGGTAAGCTTCCCATTCCCCCATCTGTGGGTACTGTTTTATTTGATCCCGGTGCTACACATTCTTTTATTTCAAAGGAGTATGTGACTAAAAATAAGTTAGAATGTGTGCCATTACTATCACCATTAGAAGTTAGTACACCGGCGGGGTTAATCAGGGTAACTTCAATCAGAAGAAATCAAATGGTCAGGATACTAGACGTTCCCTTCTTAGCCAACCTGCATGTGATCAGTTTAACTGCCTTGGATGTAATCCTGGGAATGGATTGGCTAGCTTCTAATGGGGTTAATATGGATTGTGAAAAGAAAACGGTGTCTATAAGAACCTTTGATGGGAGTCGAATTGTGTATCAGGGACTTAGACATGGGACACCTCAAAACAGCCCCAAGTTAACTCTCTTGTCTTCAAAAGAGTTGTCCCTCATTCCTGTGGTTCAGGAATTTCCTGATGTCTTTCCTGAAGAACTACCAGGCATGCCACCTGACAGGGAATTGGAGTTTCCTATAGAACTTGTCCCAGGCACCACTCCAATATGTAAAAGGCCTTATCGTATTGTAGGCCCCCGGATCGGCTATCCGGAATCCCCTGTGTATTTCTGTACTAGTCCCAGATCAGTAGCTAGTACACACAGTCAAAAGTGATGAATCAACAACCATATCACGAATACATATAATTAAATAAAAATAATACCGAATAAAAGCAAAGACCTTATGGTCAAGGTTTACCATTACGGCCTGAACAGGCGGAACAACTTGAACGACTGCAGCGAAAGACGAAAACGCCAAAGCGACCCATCCAAATGCCCACAGGCAATCGAGTGGAGAACGCACCCTAATCGTTGGAAATCTTGAACAGCTTCTTTCACTTCTGAGAGAGGATTAGAATGTAGCACGTGAGTACATAAAGTACTCAGCAAGTCTGGGAAATTATGCACAATGTAGGCTATCCAAGGATGGCTTAATATGGTTCTTTTGCATAAAGCCAAGTTTCATCAAATCATACTTGTTAATAATTTTCACAAAGCATAATTGAGCAATTCTTTTTAATAATTGAATTATGTAATATTGTAGTGAAGGTTCTAACCACCACTCACTAATATACTGAGCTCTATCATATGACTCAACAAAATCATGGTTCAATCCAATCACATGGCTCTGTCCGCCATGGTTCACAAAATCATGTTCTTTCCACCTACCTGGCTTTAACCGCCAGAAGCACACCCGAGAGTTCTAACCGCTCCCGGATCCCAAAACAAAACATTGTTTAGTTTGAAACCAAAAACCAAAAACCAAAGTCTACCAGTATGAAAGCATTCAACAAGCTTTGCCTTTGACCGTAGGCACGGCTATTCGAATAGTTTTAACTCTGCAGAGGTGTACAACTTTACCCACAAGACATGATATTCCCTTGATGCCAAGCTATTAGCACACTTCCTTGGATGTGCCGGCAGGGATATCATGACAAGGCTTTTACAATGTATACGCCTAACCCGACTCACCCGCTGAGGTTTCACCGCTGTTAGGGTTCTATCCACCCAGTACAGAAGCCCCCTCTTGCGCCGTGTGAGAAAAACAACAACAACAACAACAATGCCTATTTCCGGCTCTCACACAACAACTGAGTGGTGAGTCTAAGTTAGGTTTCTACAAATTATTCAGCCAGGTCGTACCATTATAGACATGTGGTTGTACGGTAATGCTTAGAATGGAGACAGTCATAAACGTCGGTCCTTAATTGACTTGGGGCGGTACTTGCACAAACCCAGATCATTGCTCTATCCGCTCCCGCCAAACAACCATTTCCGCCCAAATCCAAATCATTTTTCATTTTATTTTTATTTTGTAAACCAACGGCAATACTCCTTGCCTATAACTTCCAATACAAATTTTCAAGAGATAATTGAAAGTCCCACCCATAGGTGAATATTGACCGACAGCGAGACTAAGCATTTCTACCGTACTATTATATTCCACCAATAGTTTATTTTTATAAAATACAAATCCCCGGGTTTGATTACAATCCTTATAATCAACTGTGGATTCTCCAATAATCCCTCTATTGCCATAACTTTACAATCACAGGAATAATCTAATTCGATCTAGTATCCAACAAGTAGGAAGTGCATCATGGTACTATCAAAACTCCAAAATCTTACGGAACCACAATCCTGTTCATATATGAAATATTTCCCTTGAACTATACTTTGTGTTATTGGTTTATCCATCATTCATACGATGATCCATCTTATCACTCATTAGGAAGACTCCACAAAATCGTCTACTAAACCACCGAGGATACTTCACAATACTATCTCTAATCATCTAGAATACAATCCACCAATAATACTTCATAACACCATATATTTAATTATTCATACTATCACCTCTAAATCATCTACTTTAATCCACCACGAATAATTCATAATCTTACCCCAAGAATCTTTCAAGAAAGATTCTATAAATCCAAGATTTCATTAATTCATCGACTACAGCGTTTCCATAACCAATGATACCACGTTTACTAAACAAATCACCCATAATTCATATTATTCATGATTCCACATAATGGGTTATCGCGAGACCATATTCCCAAAGTCATCCACTACACCACCGAGTATAATCTTCAATACTATCCATTTACTCCACCGAGTACATTTAATCATATAGCTGTCTAAATCATCGAGTATCATTCTCAATACCACTTGTTGTAACCCTTCACATTGTCATCTCTAAATCTCATAGTATGCGGGTTAATCCACCGAAATATGATTTCCCACTTATTCTATTTGATCCCCAAGTATGACCCTCAATATTATTTATTTAACTTTACCGACCATTATTCTTCATATCATACATCTTCCAACACTTCCCAGTTCATACTAATCATACTGCGATTCGCTACCACACTCCAACTCCGCAATATTTAAAATACCACCATTCCCAGGTTACTTTCATAATGACGATTACCACATCATCACTAATAATCATCTAACTCCAATTTGCATTCCATCCCATTTGATTTATCTAAAATGTCTGTCAAATAGTCCTTTCCCTTAACTAAAGAACAGTTTTCCAAAAACATTTATATTGGTAGAGTACTTATACTAGGGCGACAAAGGGTCAGGGATAACAATGTTAAGGAGGTAGGAACAACAGGTATAACTAATAATCTAACGTTAACATCATCCATTTAATATAAATAACAATGCAATTTGTAAAACAGTGGAAAACATTTATAAACAATGGGATCAACATGCATCAAGGAGACTTGCCTCGGTCACAGCGAGAAGATTGAACTCTCTGAAGTCCGGCGGCGGGGTCGGCGGACTCGGCGGAAGCGTCGACTACACGCAAAATGAGGCAAATAAATAAATAAAAGAAAATAAATAAAATCCAAAAATTATAAAATTAGTACTGGCAGGTAGATCTTGATTTTAGATGAATTTAGAAATTTGAATGGAGTCAAACGGAGTTCGGATGAGAAAGTTATGAGCTTCCGAAGTTTGAATTTTGAATAAATCGGAAAACCGAGAATATTCCCGGAATATTCCACGTTTGACTGGGTCAAAGTTTGACTGAGCTTTGACTGAGTTTGACTTGGTCTTGAGGGTATGGCAAGTGGGCCCATGGTGTCATTGGGGAGGAGGCTTCTTCTCCAAGCCTTGGTTCATGCCATGGTGAAGGAAGCCATGGATGGGAGAGAAGAGCTTGGAGGTGTGGGGGTGTGAGGAGGGGGCTCACCGGCGGCAGGGGGGCGGCGGGCGGGTCACCGGGCGGCGGGCGGGCCGGCCGGGCGGCGAGGCGGGCGGCCGAAGGGCGGGCGGCGCCCGGCCGGAGGCCACGCACGGGCCCAACCCCACCCATAAACAGAGAAGGCCACAAAAAGGAAAAGAACACACACCACTCCAAAAACTTGATTTCTTTCTCAATTTTGCATGGAATTGATCCAAACAAAAGCCTAGAATCAATAGGTAACATCCTTAGGGACATCTAGGAGGAAGGGATTGAACCAAAACTCACCGGAATCGGAGAAATCGACGAAGAACGGAGGTTCGGCCGAAACGACAAAAGCTCCAAATTCGTCGCCCACGGTTGAGAAATCCTAAAATTGATGATTGGGTTAGAAGCTAGACTCATCCACGGTCACGAGGAACCAAGTGGCATGAAGAATGGCTCACCGGAGAAGGATCTATGAGCAAGAACACGAAGAACACCGAAAAAGTGTGACACCCCGTCGGTTTTCTCGATCTCATGGGCAAATGGATGGAGTAGAGGGAAAGGGGAGCACACTCCCAGAAAGGGGATTCTTATACGGAGTGAATGGAGGTGGTGGTGCGACGTTTGGACGAGAAACGGCAAAGTTATGAGCAATCAAAGCCATTTCGTTTTTTTGTAAACTACGCATATTCCGGCGAGAGTTAGGGCTGAAGATCATGGGGAATGGAAGGGTCTCGTCCATACGAATCCAACGGATCCGGCCGTTCGCAATTTGGATCATTGAGTAGGGAGTTATGGCACTTTGAATCAAAGAAAAGCTTGAGAAGCTTCTCAGTTCTTCCTACTGGAAACGATCGATCGGGGAAGATGAACAGTACTACGTGATACAGTAGCGCGACGCTACAGTACCCCACGCTACAGTAACCGCCACGTGGCAAGCTCCGGTTGGTTCTCTTTTACGCGAAAGATCCGCCCTAGAGAAAAATTAGGAAAAATGGTCTAAAAATTCCGGAAAAATTCCTAGAACCATTTTAGAATATTTGGGACCCAATAAAATTAGTTCCACTGAATTTGGATGATTTTTGTGGAATTGAATATTCGGGCGCGGATCGCAGGCATTAAACAAAAGCCGCGCGAGATAAAATAGGAACGGAGGTCCAAAAATCCGGGGAATGATTTCTAAAATCATTTTGGAATATTTGGAACATTTTAGAAGTGGTTTGGGGATTTTTGAAGCACTTTTGGACTCGGGTGAAATTTCGGGTACCAGCGGGAACTGGAAAAGTCGATTGTTCGATCGGAGGGGAATTAAATCCCGATTTTGGATAGGAATGGATTCCAGGTTAATATAAACAACAATGAAACTCCAAAATTTTGAATTTAAATAATTTAAATTAGATTTTCTCCGGAAAGCGAAAACTAGGGTGTTACACGTATGAACCCACCAGAATTGGTAGAGCTAAAGAAGCAGTTGAAGGAATTAGAGGACAAAGGATTCATTAGAGAAAGTGTATCACCGTGGGGAGCTCCTATTCTTTTTGTAAATAAGAAAGATGGTGGATTAAGGCTGTGTATAGATTATAGAGATCTTAACTGAGTCACTATCAAGAACAAGTACCCTCTTCCTAGGATTGATGATCTATTTGACCAATTGAGGGGTGCTTGTGTGTTTTCCAAGATTGATTTGAGGTCTGGATACCACCAAATAAAGATAAAATCGGAAGATATGGAGAAGACTGCATTTGTATCCAGATATGGACACTATGAATACACCGTTGTGCCCTTTGGATTAACCAATGCACCTGCTGTGTTCATGAATCTGATGAACAAGATATACATGAAGTGCTTGGATAAATTCATTGTGGTATTCATAGATGATATCTTGGTGTACTCTAAAAATAAGGAAGAGCACGCCAATCACCTGAGAATTGCCCTCCAAATCCTCAGGGATAATCAGTTGTATGCCAAATTTAGTAAATGCGAATTTTGGCTGGATCAAGTATCCTTTTTAGGACATAACATATCTGGGAAAGGCATAGAAGTAGACCCAGATAAAATTGAAGCCATAAAGTCCTGGAAACAGCCCTCAACCCAAAAAGAAGTCAGAAGCTTCCTTGGACTAGCTGGGTATTATCGTAGATTCATCAAAGGATTTTCCCAGATAACATCTCCCATCACCAAACTTCTGAGAAAGGACAGCCAATTTAATTGGACAGAAAAGTGTGAGGAGAGTTTTCAAAAACTCAAGCAATTGTTAACCTCTGCCCCAGTGTTAGCCCTACCTGAGAATGGTATAGAGTATGTGGTATACTGTGATGCCTCAAAGTCAGGACTAGGGTGTGTACTAATGCAAAATGAGAAAGTAATTGCCTATGCCTCTAGGCAGTTACGACCGCATGAGGTTAATTATCCCACACATGACCTAGAGTTGGGAGCAGTTGTCTTTGCATTAAAAATGTGGAGACATTACTTGTATGGGGCGAAGTGTACACTTTATAGTGACCATAAGAGTCCCAAGTACATCTTCACCCAAAAGGAGCTAAATATGAGACAGAGGAGATGGTTGGAGCTCATAAAAGATTATGATATTACCATCAACTACCACCCAGGAAAAGCTAACGTGGTAGCTGATGTTTTGAGCCGGAAAGCCCAGTGCAATCAAATATCCCTTCAGAGTTTCACACCAAAATTAGTTCAAGAACTGGCTAAAATGGAAATCAATTTCAGCTCAACACCTTCCAATGCCCTACTAGCTGTCATGTCAATTGAATCAAATCTCCTAGAGCAAATTAAAGAGAAGCAGAGCATTGACAATTATATTGTGGAAGAAATCAAGAGAATCAAGTCAGGTCAAGCTTCAGAGTTTAATTTAGATGAGGAAGGAACCCTCAGACTCCGTGATAGGATTTGTGTACCAAATGATTCGGATATCAAGACACTAATTCTAAAAGAAGCCCATGACACCCCGTACACAATCCATCCTGGTGGTACTAAAATGTACAAAGATTTAAAAGAAACCTTTTGGTGGAATGGAATGAAAAAGGAGATAGCAGAGTATATTAGCAGGTGTGATACCTGACAGAGGGTAAAAGCAGAACATCAACGTCCTGCAGGCTTACTCCAACCTCTGCAAATTCCTGAATGGAAATGGGAGGATGTCTGTATGGATTTTATAACGGGATTGCCCAGAACTGTAACCAAGAAAGATGCCATATGGGTGATAGTGGACAGACTCACTAAATCAGCCCACTTCATTGCCACTAATAAAAAATACTCTGCTCACAGGTTAGCTGAGATATATATTGAAAGAGTGGTTACACTCCATGGAGTTCCCAAAACAATCACCTCAGATAGAGGCTCAATCTTCACCTCTAACTTCTGGGGAAGCCTACAAACGGCTTTGGGGACAAAACTAAACTTCAGCACTGCATATCACCCTCAAACGGATGGACAAACCGAGAGAACAAATCGAATCTTGGAGGATATGTTGAGGGCATGTGTGCTGAATTTTAAGGAGAGTTGGGATAAATATCTGCACCTCGCTGAGTTTGCATACAACAATAGTTATCAATCAAGCATACAGATGGCCCCATTCGAAGCTTTATATGGTAGAAGCTTGGGAGAAGGTAGGTGGGCGGGTTTGCAGGAATTCACCTAAGGTTACTCTACCCCTAGGGTGATGAGGATGACCTCCAGGGACTAGGTTGGTTAATAGAGTCTCCACCAGGTGGCTTTGGCTCTCTTGGAAGTGTCAGAGGATTCTTCCTAGTTGATCTGGGGGTTTGGAGGATTCTTCCTAGTTGATCCTCTCTGCTCTCCCTCTCTATCTCTCTGTCTCTTTGCTATTCTTGTGAAACATCTTTGCTCATATCTATGAAGAGAGTTGGGAAATAGAGGATGGAGATGGTTGTGACGACTGTGGTGAGAAGAAGGTCAGGATGGCTGCGAGAGGATGTAGATGGGTGAGAGAAGAAGATAGAGGGTTTTCTTTTCTATTTTTTTGTGGGTCTCACTGAGATACACTACGCACTGAAGCATTTTGTGTTGACTTGGTACCCTTATGTGATATATCTTTGCTCTCATATTCGTTTTACAATGGTGCCTAAAACTACGTTTCAACATCCATTTAAACGTTTAAAAGTTAAAAAGGGGGTGTGTCGTTTCGTTCTCGTTTTACGTTTTAATAACCTTAGGTCAAATTGAGTGTTCTTTAGCTTCACAGAAACTTAAGAGCACTAGATACAACTTTTGCTACTACCAAAAGTTCAGGAGATAGCTCAAAGAGCTTCAAATCGACCACTGAACTTTTAGCCCCAAACTGAACTTCCAGAAGTTACAGGTTTCTGGACAGAAGTTCGAAACATCATAACTTTTGATTCTTAATTCCAAATAAGGAAAATAAATACATTTTATAAATCTACAGGAAAGTTTCTACATTTCTCTAGGCAAATGAAAAAGCTAACTCGGCCTGTAGCTAGCTCAAAACTTCAGTTGAACATTGAATCTACCAACACAATCTCACTTCGGACAGCCCGCACTAAAACATCAATAACTTTTAATTGGCTGATCGGATTTTAGTGAACTTGTGCTTAAATTAAAGGTAAGAGGATAAGCTACAACTTTGTCTACTACCGAAAAAGCATTTGACCAACCTAGGTACCCCAAAACCAAGCTATACAGTCGGGCAGAAAAACTGCTCGAAAATCCGAAAATGTTTCCCTCCACTTCTAGAGCTAGATTCCACCCAAAAATTCAAATCTAGGGGTCCTAGGGTACCTAGAAAGTAGGATCTACAAGCCTAGGAGCAGTACACAAAATTTTGAGATAGGAAGAACTCAAGAACCTTGCTCACCAAAACAATGGAGCTGCTGCTGGGAGGGAGATGAAGCTGCTGCGCAAGGGAGAGAGTAGGAAGGGCGCCGCCGGCAGCCGGCCGCCGGCAAGCCCTCCAGCCAGGGAGGAGGTGGTGGCCGGCCCTGCTGCCTCCCCCCTTTGCTGTTGGCTGAAGCTATACTCTTGGCTGCTAGTTCAAGTGAGGAGAAACCAAGGAAAAGGGGGTTAGACCATCTCCAACCGTGTCCCTTCCCCTCTCCCTTTCCCTCCGCGAAGGGATTCCCATTCCCTTCAGCGCTCCAACGGATTCCCTTCGTGAAGGGATTCTCTCTCCCATTCCCTCTAGCAAGGGATTCTCTCTCCTTTCCCTATACAACTCTCTCTATCTCTCTCTCTCTCTCTCTCTCTAGAAATACATCTCCAATAGATCAAGATGCACTAAAATATTTTCCATAATTAAATACACATTTTAAACATATTAAACACATTTGCTCCGGTAATTAAGAAAAATCGAAGATCAACCGATAAAATTCAAAATCGGCAAAACAAATTATAAATTTCCAGAGCGGTATTACAAGTGTGCCCCTAGAGACTACCAAATTAGTAGAGAAGTGCTTAAGCAACATCTAGCGAAGAGAGAAATCTTTTACTGTTGAGCGTGAAAGTTTTGAGCAGTTACAAACACTAACATATACCTTAGATCAGGAATTAACACTATGTAAAATAGTTCTTGAAGAAGAGCTGACTGATAGATCTGAGAGGATGGGAGTTAATACAGATCAATAAAATTGAATTAAGTAAAGACACCAATGCACCCAAACAGTACAATTAATATAGATCACAATGCATCAAAACACGCCAATGGCTTCAGATGGCTCAACGCCAGCCAGAGCAACGCAACCAAAGTGCTCGACGAAATGCCCCACCAAAAACTGACCAAACAGTGAGTCAATGAGCACGGCAATGAGATTACCTGGGGCACCACATCGAGCCTATCAAGATCCACTGAAAAAACTGAATAATAAACTGAAAATAAAAAAAAAATTTCTCGGTTAATTTAGTTTGGTTTTTTGGTTTCGGTAAAAAAACTGTCCACCCCTAGTGATAGGGAGACCGAGTGCGTGTGTGCGCTAGAGAGTTTTAGAGTCACGTGGCTTGGAATGGCTTCATAGTGGAAGAAGATAGGGGCCTTGAACTGATTCCTAGCTTCTATGTCAACTTCTCTAGATCACCGAGCAGCAATGGAACTAGAAAACTCTATTTTCTTGTACAATGATCTTGTAACATCATAAATCCAACACATATATTTGAAATTTGCTAAAAATACAAAACAAAAAGTTCTAAATTCTTAGAATTCCCAAACCACTAAAATTGGAATCAATTCAATCAACAAATGTGGTCCATTGAAGATGTGATCTTGTAGCTCTTTTTAATTTTTTTTGGGTTATAGGGGTATACCTGACACCCCCTAAATCCACCTCTATCACCAAGCCATGCAAGTATTGAACCATACTTGCTTATTGTTCTTTGATACATTTATTGTTCAAAAGCTTCATGCTTCCAGACAACACCCGCATATGAATAGAGATGTTATATGCCAAAGTGTTATTGTCGCAGATATTATGAGCACCAAAATTTTCTATTAGGTATATAATTTTTGTGGCCCAACTCTAATGTTGTTGTTAACGTGCTTTGTAATTTGCTTTGTGTCTTTTGTTGGTACAATGGTTAAAGGGCTGAAAACTCAACCTAAATGGTGGCCAATAAGCAAACAGGCCTTTGATGGGTAGGAACTGAAAATATAGGCCTAATAAGTAACAAAACAGCCCAGCCAAATTGAAAATAGCACAAAAACATACAACAACTGAAGCAATGTTTATGGGCCACTAGATGGTAATCCAAAGGCTAAGAAAAGTAGCTTAAATTTATTATAATTTCAGGCAGCTGTGCAATAGACAACCCCTTATATTTTTTCTACTTTTAAACATACTTCCTCCAGTCACAAAAGAGTAATATTTTTTTTTACTTTTCAAAGTCCACAAGATGATCCTTTTACCACTAAATTCTCTTATTATAAATGATTTTTTTTTGTAAAAGTGGGATATTATGAAAATATTTCTTTTATGACAAATCACTTGTATTGTATCATTTTCATACATCCAAATCAAATGTTTTAAACAAAAGCTTTAATCAAAATTTATATGTTTTAACTGCACGCATTCTAGATTGCCACTCTTTTGTGACCGAAGAAAGTAATAGTTAGTTGGAAGCATATTTTTTAAAGGCATAATAGCCAAATCTTACCAAAATAGTACATATTCTCAAATAGCACGTGCCACATGGATCAGAGCAAACATTCACAAAATCCAATCTAAATCGATGAAACATCAAATCAACTTAATAGATACACAATCAATATTGCTCCTTTTTGTGCCTAATTAATCACCGTCGCGAGTTGAGGAAGTGAGGAGGGAGTCAGGTGGAGGGGGAAGAACCGAGGACGCGAGGGATCGCTGGGAGGCTACCGAGATGGAGGAAGCAAGGAAGTAGCAACTAAAGGAGCACTGCTAGGCGCTAGCTGCACTGGTGTGGTGCTTGGTGGCCAGTGGTGTGGTAGGAGCGAGTGAATGTGCTAAGGGATAGACTAAGGCTGTCTCCAACGCCCGGCGCGAAGGTAACGCGAGAGGAGAGAGAGCCATAAACGTGGAGGAGAGAGAGCGATCGAAGCCAAGCAGCGACGACGCGTACGACGTCGTCCTCGCGCTGGCCCCACTGCACTCGCGTCGCACTCACGCCTGGCGTTGGACGAAGACGCGACGCGAGCCGGCAAGCGAGCGCTCATGTAGTCACGCGAGGAGGTTTTTTTATGCATGCAGTATGTGTTGCATCATGCAATGTATATGTTGCATGTATTATTATTATTATTATTATTATTATTATTATTTGGAGGTGGATTAAAGAGATAAAAAACTTCTAAAATTAAAAATAGTTTTGACAGAATTAAAAACAATATTAAAATTTTTTAAAAGTTGGGTGAAAAGATTCAGCTTAAATTTTGTCATTTTTGTACAAGTCATGCGTTGTAGTATTTCGTCACCATTTTTCTGAGGCTTTTAACGGTTTTTCTCAAATATTTGAAAAATGTTTTCTAATAAATTGGTTAAGTCTCTCCAATCATCATTTTGAGGGCTCTCTACTGTTTGGATTATAATGGATGTAACTTTTCATACTAGCCGTTGGACAATTACCATACTAGCCGTTGGACAATTACCTATTGGAAAACTAGCCGTTAGACAACTAGGAAACAATCCATTCCCTACCTGCCCATTGGAAAACTAGCCGTTGGTCAAGTTTGTATATAAAGACAACTCGTTCTCTTCTTCTCAAGCAGAACACATGCATCCAACTTTTCAAACTCCACACCTCCACAATGTCCTCAAGCACCATCTCAATCTCGTTTCAATGGCATATGGGTTAGAGTGAAGAGTTTGTATAGAAGTGGTCGATCTGGTGATCAAATCATGTCAGAAGCTCGGGAGATGTACATGCAGGAGGACCCAAAGAATGCATGTTTCAACCTAGATTATTGGTGGGAACGGGTTCGTGGCCATCCAAAATGGACTAGGGAACTAGGGGAGGTATCCTGTTAACTTGCTCTGAAAAAACCACCCTAATCTCTGATCTCCACTACTCAAACAACACAGTATCGGCCAAAATATTGGATCGAGCGACAGGTCTCTGCTGGTCTTGCACTGGGGTCTACGGCCCTCAATCAGAGAGCGAAAAATTACTCTTCCTGCAGGAAATTGCCCAGCTACAGGGGATCGTTCTCCAGGAATGGGCTTTATTAGGCGACTTCAACATGATTTACCGTGCGAGGGACAAAAGCAATGGAAACCTCAATAGGCGCCTCATGCAAGCGTTCAGAGGGATGCTTAATGCTACTCAGCTAAAAGAAATAGACTTGACAGGTAGGAGTTACACCTGGTCTAGCGGGACCATCAACCCCACCCAAACAAAGATTGATAGGTTCTTCGTGTCCAAGGAATGGGAGACCTTGCTTCCAAATTGCAGGTTACAGGGCCTATCCTCTCTAGTCTCGGATCATTGTCCCATACTTCTTTACAGTCCCCCAGAAGAAAAGATCAAGGCTTTCCGCTTCGAGTCGTTCTGGCCCAAGCTACCAAATTTCATGCAAGTAGTCCAGGAAGTGTGGGAAAAGCCGGTACAATCCTTGGATGCGTATCGGCGCTTCCATATCAAGCTTGAGAGAACAGCAAGGGCTCTCAGAAAATGGAGCCGGCACCACTTAGGGGATCTTAGGCTTCAGTTGGCAGTTTCGTCCGAGATTGTCTTGCGTTTGGACTCAGCGCAGGATCGGAGAGCTCTATCCCAACAGGAACTACATTTTCGAAAGGACCTTAAGCACAGAATTCTGGGATTGGCGGTAGTCCAAAGAATCCGACTCAGACAAAGATCCCGGCTGAATTACATCAAGGAAGGTGATGCCAACACAAAGTTTTTTCACTTACGAGTGAACTCGAGAAGGCGAAGGATGCACATCGCCTCTCTTCAAACAGAGCAAGGAACAACTTCAGACAGAAAGGAAAAGCAAGAAGTGATTTTTTTGCATTTCAAGCATCTACTTGGTACATTGCAAAAGAGAGATTGCTCTCTCAATTGGTATTTCTTTGGAGCACCCAATGTCAGACCTCCTTGCTCTAGAACTGCCGTTCTCGGTTGAAGAGATCAAGGGAGCAGTCTTTACTCTTCCGCAGGACAAGGCTCCTGGGCCGGATGGCTTCATAGGCTGCTTCTACACCTCTTGTTGGAATATTATTAAAGAGGATCTCCTGGCTATTTTTGAGCAATTCTACTCTCAAAGAGGAATCAATCTGCAGCTGCTACATGAAGCAAATATAGTGCTGTTGCCAAAAAAACAAGTCTGTCACAGAGTTCCAGACTACAGGCCAATTAGTCTCATCCACAGTGCAGGGAAATTAATTACCAAAGTGCTAGCAAACCGATTGGCGCCAATCCTCCATACACTCATCTCGCCTAATCAGAACGCCTTCATCAGGAACAGGTCCATCCATGACAGCTTCCTCCTAACAAAGAACCTTATCTCGGAGCTCCACGCCAAGAAGCTTCCTTCCCTCTTCATCAAACTAGACCTCGAGAAAGCGTTTGACTCCCTCAGCTGGGAGTACTTACTTGAGGTGTTGGAATTTTTCAGTTTCGGTCAAAGGTGGAGGAATTGGATCGCTATAAACCTCGCAGCTTCTTCTTCCAGAATTTTGCTGAATGGCCACCCAGGAAAGAAGGTCTGGCACAGGAGGGGCCTCAGGCAGGGGGACCCCCTCTCGCCCATGCTCTTCATTCTAGCCTTGGAGCCACTGCAACTGTTAATGTCCTTAGCCACACAGCAGCAGCTTTTCCAGCCTATAGGTCTCCGGCCGGCGAACCACTGCATGTCCATGTATGCGGATGATGTCGCTCTTTTCTTAAATCCAAACCCGGTCGAGGCTAGGATGCTCTTTGGACTACTGCAGCTTTTTGGCAAGGCCTCAGGACTAAAGGTGAACCTAGCCAAAACAGAATTGTTTCCAATACAGTGTGAGGGGTTGGATCTACAAGCCATTATGCAGGAATTTCCGGCTCCACTTAAAGCCTTTCCGGCCAGGTATCTTGGCCTTCCTATCCGGCCAACGGCTTTAGAAAAGATTGACTGGCAACCGTTGTTAGACAAAATTGCAAGCAGGTTAACAGGATGGAAAGGGGCTTTACTTTCAAAGGCGGGAAGACACGTCCTGATAGATGCGGTCCTCTCGGCAATACCTACCTACCATCTCATCATTCATCAAGGATCAGGTTGGGCTTTAAAAAAGATTGATAAACTTCGCAGAAATTTCCTTTGGAGGGGTGACCTGCAGTGCAAAGGCGGGCATTGCTTGGTAAATTGGAAAAAAACTTGCAGGCCCAAGGATCTAGGGGGACTGGGCATTAAGCAATTTGATGCCTACAGCAGGGCTCTTAGATTGCGATGGTTGTGGTACAGTTGGAAGAATCCCACAAGGCTTTGGGCTGACATGACAGTCCCATACATAGCCCTCTTCAATGCAAGCACAACCATTTCCTTAGGTAACGGAGAACTGGCAAGATTTTGGACTTCAAATTGGCTCTTTGGACAGGCCCCAAAAAATATCGCCCCTCTTTGCTTCAAGTTGGTCCACAAGAGAAATAGATCGGTCAAACAGGAGCTCTCGAGCAACTCCTGGATGATTCCTCTAAGAAGAATTTCGACAGGGCCGCAGTTGCAGGAATTTCTATGCCTTTGGAGCCGTCTGCAGGAAATCCAATTGCAACCGGCAACCCAAGACGAGATCACTTGGAGATGGACCGTGGACGGCCAGTATACTGCGAGGTCGGCCTACAGGATCCAATTCAGGGGAGGTTTGCCAGATAGCAACTATTCAATGGTTTGGAAAGCAAAAACTCAGAACAAATGCAGGTTTTTTTGCTTGGCTATTACTCCAAAATAGGCTGCAGACAGCAAATAATCTAGCCAGGAGAGGTTGGCCCCATAGCCCAATTTGTAGTCTTTGCGGTTCGGGTGAGGAATCAGCGGCCCACCTGTTGCTGGCATGCCCCTTTGCCAGGCAAACCTGGACCTCTTTGTCATGGCATCTACAGATTCAACTAATTTCACAGTTGGTACCTCTTGTGCCGGTATCGATCACAACTTGGTGGCAAGAAATTCGCATCGCCCAACCTAAGAAGCGTCGCAGCACGGTCGATGGTTGGTTGATCTTCACTCTCTGGAACATCTGGAAAGAGCGGAATGCTCGCATATTTAATAACCTCTATTCCCCGGTGTCCTCAGTGGTTCAACAAGCCCTTAGAGATATCGCAGATTTTAAGCTAGCAACGAGGTCACCTTTGGTAGAGTAGTCCTTTTTCTGTAACAAGTGTTGGTGTTGGTGTTGGTGTTGGTTGTTGTTTTGGTCCCTTAGCTGGGGGTGTCTACCCCGTGTTTCATGTACCTGAACTTCTTTCTTCTTAATTGATTGCGGGCAGAGCTCCTGCCTTACCTTTCAAAAAAAAAATGGACTAGGGAGTACATGAAGAAGGGGACGGACGGTAACAAGGGGACCAAACTCTCTGGATCTGGAGAGTACACCAACTCATCAAGGGATGAGGCCGATGCCGAAGAAGTGGAGGCACCCGATACAGGGCTACGAAGGCCAGGAGGTCGAGATGCTGCAAAGGCGAAGCGTAAGGGTAAGAGCACACTTAACCCGGCTACAAGCGAGGAGGTGGAACAAAGAAGGCAATATATAGATGAGAGGAAGAGAGAGGCCTCAGAGCTGAGGAGTTCTTTGACATCTCTAGCTGTCACCATGGAGAAGGCAGCCACTGCGAAGGCATATGCAGCGTACTGTAAGCTACTAGCTAAGGACACCACAGGTTTCAGCGAAGAGGAGATGAAGAAACGTGATCGTGCACTGAATTACTTCCACGAGATGTTAGGTGGGTATGGACCAGAGAATTAGCTTGCATGTTGTAGTGAATAAATGTAACGTAGCTTATGTATTTTATCCTACGAATATGTTGTATCTTAGCCTATGAATATATTATTATTATGCATTTTTAATTTAATCCATGCGTTGTAATCGTTTGTGAACTACATATTTCGAAAAGTAGCTAAATATTATTATTATTATTATATATTATTATTATCAATAATATTTAATTTGTATTTACATATTTATTTGAATTTCACATTATGTAACAAATAAAAAATAGATTTAACTAAGAATAATAAATAAATATAAATATTTCGAACCCACTGCTACCGCCCCTATATCGCCTCACCATTGGAGGGGTGGGAGCTAGTGGAGGTGCTAGTGATATGTGGGTCCCACACTAGCACCTCTCTCCCACCTCCACCATTGAAAGGGGTAGAGTTAGTGGAGGTGTTAGCTGACGTGGCATCTACGTGGCACCACTACCATCTCCACTACCACCTCAACCATTGGAGATAGCCTAACGGAGGGAGTGACTAATAGAGGAACTAGGCGCGAGTGAGCTACCGACTATGCTCAGTGTGCTGTACTGTGCTCATGTGTTGTGCTTGCTGGGTTCTAGTGCCGTGCTGATGTCTGGTTGGCTGGTTATTGTGAGTTGGTGTTGTTGCTGTCGAATGCCGACAAAGGTAATTTGTTAATTGCTCAACTGACAACACTCAACTGTCAACATTGATTTACTATTTAAATTGTATAGTAGTAATATAGTTGTATTATTTATTCGTAGATTTACAATAATGCTACACCAAGCGAGAGATATTTATAAGCATTGATGATTCTAGAATAATAAAATGCTTCCAAGGCATGAGAATTTGTAGAATGAATTTGCCACATGATTCAAGGTAGTGTTTTAGTGGTATGTTTTTTATTTTTTTATTCATAATCATTTACACTTTACGACTGTATCACTAATTTTGCAAATTTTGATATACAGATCACTTTGGACACATAGTAATGTGTTTTTGGATGCATTTCCATTAGCGTCTAGCAAGGTACTTTCTTTTATTGTATTTTTGCTTTCCTGTTATGTTTATCTTTTATTGATGTATTAATTTTAGACTTTTCGCTGTATAGTACTACATTTAGTATATTTACCTAAATTTAGTTTAATATTTTAAACCCACCCTTCATTTTCATCTGGATTCGCCACTGCATACAATGATTATTACAATAATCCCATAAATAATACACTAACTGCAACAAATCAATTGAATACAACACTCCCTATCCAATGTTTAGTACAAGAATCCTACCAAATTACTCCCTAGGCAATCAAAGAATCAATGCTAATGCAATACTAAAAGCCTACAGATTGATTAAACTGCAAAGCTTCCAACCCCATCTTCTCAAGCTAATCAGCCGCCAGCCAGTGGGACTAGGCGTCATCTTTGTGGTATTCATCGATCGCAGACACGTCGAAATCCAGCAACTCAGACGGCATGTTGAGAAATGACATGTCCAGAAATGAACTTGCCCAGAGTTCGTCGACGTTGCTGTCGTCGAGTTTGCTCTTAACGTGGGGCGTGAATTGCTCGTCGTTGTCTGTGTATGAGCTTTCTTGCAGCGGCGACGCAGCGGCGGGCTCTGGTTCTTGTCTGACACCGGCACCGGCGTGTAATGCTCCACAACCAAATCAGACAAGCGACAAAAGGAATAGTTGTCCGACAACGAAATCAACCAATCAAATGCAACACAGAATGTTCAGAATACAGAGGATGAGAAGAACACGATGGAAGAAGTTCCGAGAGAGAGAAGAAACAAGATGCAAGAATAGAAGAATCTAGTCATCATCAAAGTCTAACCACTTTCTGTTACAAGCTATTGTACTTATACTGTGTACTCACACTCTCTTCCATTTGGACCCCACTAAACTTAGTTATCTACTTTTCCCGCGTCACTCTGCATCTTCAGACTTTTGGTTGCTGGAAACGTTCTGCCCTGTGCTGCCATCTTCATTCTCTGCGACTGTCCCCTTCTCAGACTGTGTTGTTCCCTTGACATTACCCCCTCCAACAGAGTCTGCTTGTCCCCAAGCACCTGCAGCTGGAAAACTCTGCGTCACCACATTGTAGTCCTCCCATGTCACCAACTCTGCAGGAATACCTGACCATTTTATCAGCACTTGAGCTATCGTCGAATTGCTTTTCTTCACCAATCGACAATCCAATATCAACTCTGGTTCAGTGGCTTCCATATTGAGGTCAGCAATACTGGGAGGGCAATGAAACACCGATGTGAAGTCAGGAATATAAGGCTTAAGTTGCGATACATGAAAAACCGGATGGATCTGACTTCCGATCAGTAATTCCAATTTGTATGCTATTGATCCAATTCTTTCAAGTACTCTGTATGGACCAAAGTACTTAAATGCCAATTTGGGAAATGGACGATTTGCAACTGACGATTGAGCATAAGGTTGAAGTTTCAAATAAACTTGCTCGCCTGGTTGAAATTGACGATCAGTGCATTTCTTGTCGGCCTGCATCTTAATGCGATTTTGAGCTTTTGCTAAATGATGTTTCAACAGAGATGTAAACGATGCTCTTTCATTCAAGACCTCCTGCACTAATCGATGGGAAGTAGTGACATTCTTTGCCAAGATCCCATAGTTCAGTTCAGAACCATACAATACCTTGAATGGGGAGCAACCGAGCGAAGTGTGAAAATAAGTATTGTACCACAACTCTGCTATAGCCAACCAAGAACGCCACTTGGTAGGGGAAGAATGCACTGTGCAACATAAATACATTTCCAAACATTGATTTACCCGTTCACTCTGGCCGTCTGTTTGGGGATGATATGACGTGCTATATTTCAATTTTGTGCCGGTTGCCGCAAACAATTCTTTCCACAAGAGATTGGTAAAGATCTTGTCGCGATCCGAAATGATAGACAGTCGCATCCAATGGAGTTTAACCACATTCTCTAGAAATAGTTTAGCCACCTGGAGAGCTGTAAAAGGGTGTTTGAGAGCCACGAAATGCGCGTACTTAGAGAACCGATCAACCATGACCATGATGGTGTTATACCCTTCTGATTTTTGGCAACCCTTCAATGAAGTCCATGGTGACGTCCTGCCATGATCCTTTAGGAATCGGTAGAGGTTGAAGCAATCCCGGTATACTTGTATGCTCATGCTTCGCCTATTGACAAACTTGGCATTGCTTGACTACATTGATCACATCCCGTTTCATGCCAGCCCATATAAAGAGTTTCCTGATTCGCTGATGTGTAGCCTCAATGCCTGAATGCCCCCCTATTGCACTGTCATGAAAAGCATTAATTATTTTTGTCTGCAAGGCAGCATTCTCACCAATCCAAATACATCGTTGACGCTTGATCAACCCTTGACTCAATTCAAATCCTTGCTCATCAGGGCTCTGGATGGCTAAGGCAGTGAGCAGTTTATGGGCTTTGATGTCCGTAACATAAGAATTTAAAACTTCTTGAATCCACAATGGTTGACAGTCAGAAATGGCATGAAGGACCAGTAAATGATGAACTCGTGACAATGCATCCACTGCTCGATTAGTGGACCCTTTCTTATACTGGATGCGAAACTGAAGACTCATTAATTTGGTCATTGCCTTACATTGCAGCTATGTAACCAGTTGTTGCTCGCCCAAATAACATAAACTACGGTGATCCGTGTGAATGATGAATTCTCCTCTTTGCAAATATTGTTGCCACCGATCAACTGCCATGATGACCGCCAGAAACTCTTTATCATAGATTGCCAATTTTTGATGTTGTGGCCTTAAAGCTTTGCTCAAAAAAGCAATTGGATGTCCATTTTGCATAAGTACTGCCACAATGCCCGAATCACAAGCATCAGTTTCTACAACAAATTGTTGTTTGAAATCCGACATTGCCAATACCGGTGTTTGGGTCATTGCCAACTTCAACTGCTCAAAAACCTTATTGGCTGTTTGATCCCATTGAAAAGCCTTTTTCTTGAGTAAATTCGTGAGTGGTTTGGAGATAAGACCATAATTTCGGACAAATTTCCAATAATAGCCTGTCAAGCCTAAAAACCCCCGCAGTTCTGTCACCGTAGTAGGTTGAGGCCACTCAATCGTTGCTTGTGTTTTAATTGGATCAGTAGCTACTCCTTCATAGGAAATAATGTGCCCCAAATATGAGATGTTGCATTGAGCAAAGGCACACTTTGACTTCTTAACAAATAATTGATTCTGTTTCAACACTTCAAAGACTGCTGACAGGTGCTGCACATGACTTGCCAAGGTCGGACTGTAGACCAAGATGTCATCCATAAAGGCTAATACAAATTTTCAGAGATAAGGAGCCAGAATGGAGTTCATGAGGCACTAGAAAGTGGCTGGGGCATTTGTCAAACCGAATAGCATGACTTGGAATTGTAAATGCCCATGATGTGTCTTGAACACTGTTTTTTCTTTGTCCGCTTCTACCATTCTTATCTGATGATAGCCCGCCCTCAAATCGAGCTTCGAAAAGTACTGAGTGCATGCTAACTCATCTAGCAGTTCATCTACCACCGGCATTGGAAACTTATTCTTGATAATGCTGTGATTTAGCTTCCGGTAATCCACACAAAACCTCCAGCTGCCATCTTTCTTCTGAACCAATAAGACTAGCGATGCAAATGGACTCTTACTTGGTTGTATCAATCCCAAGTTCAACATCTCTGACACTTGCCGTTCAATCTCATCTTTATGCATCGGAGAGTACCGGTAAGGCCGGTTGTTTACAGGAATTGCACTTGGAATCAAAGGAATAGAATGATCATAAATATGAGCTGGTGGTAACCCTGTTGGTGCCTCAAACACCATAACATATTGATCAATGATTTGTTGCATTTCCGGTGGAATTTGATCCATTATCAGATCCTGTACGGTGTTATGCACAATGGCCATTGCCCAGACCTCATTGCTATGCTTCCATTTGTGTAATTGTTCTAGGGGTATTTCATTCACCGCTTCATGCTGATTAGCACACACTCCTTGTAACTTCACTCGCTGTCCATTATGCAGAAATTCCAATGTTTTGTTTTTCCAATGGCAAGTCATGGGACTGTACTTTTGCAGCCAATCCATGCCTAATACCGCATCATGTGCTCCCAGTTCAAAGACTCTCATATCTGTCCGAAACGTATACCCTTAAGCCCACCATTCCATCTGTGGCACCACCCTATTGCAGGTTAGTGTTTCTCCATTTGCGACATAAACTTGTGCTGGTGGACTATCTTCTGTCTGACATCCAATACGTTCCAAAAAGGATGCATTGACAAAGCTATGAGAACTTCTAGAATCAATCAATATTATCATTACCAGATTTCCCACCATAGCTTGAACCCTCAAAGTTTCATAATCTTCAGTACCAGCCAACACATTTAAGGATAATTTGAATTGTTGCTGTTCAAAATCCCGGTCTGCCTCATCCAATTGTAACAACATTTCCTCGCTGAGGTATTCTGGATGATCCTCAACTGCCATCGCATGGACTTGCATCGTAGCTGTCTGCTTGCATTGATGATCTCTATCATACCTTTCACCACATTTAAAGCAAAGGCCTCGTGCACGACGATATTCTCTTAGTTGTCGTGCTTTGCCCAGATCTTCGACGGTTGCCTTATTCTTCCCAGTTGGGGCTTCAGTGTTATGTGCTCCACTCGTTCTGGATGTCACCATTGTTTTTGTGGATTTGAACTGGAATTTCTCCCACTTCTCCTCTTGAATTTGTGCCAAGAGACAAGCCTTGCGGACCGACTCTGGTAATTGAAGCTGCACCTCGTACCTCAATTCATCCTTAAGTCCCATAATAAAATGGTTGACAAAGAACTCTTCTGAACAAGTTTTGTTATATGCCTTAACTTTATACATTGTCGCCTCAAATTGGGTCTTATAGACCATAACACTCCCTGTCTGTCGTATTTGAATTAATTCTCTCATGTGCCTGCGAGAATCATACCCGCCAAACTCTGATTGGACTGTTGTGATAAATTGTTCCCAAGTACTATATGGATGGTCCTCCTGGTACACTTGCAACCACATAGCCGCATTCCCTTCCATATGCATTGCCGCTGCTGTGACCCACAATGATTCTTCAATGTTATACAGCTTGAAATACTTCATGCAACGGCTTTCCCAGATGCGCGGTTCATCTCCTTCAAACTTGGGAAATGAGAGCTTGGGCAATGGTGTCTTCTTTTCAGTATGCAGTGGCTCCGTCACTTGTGATGTGGCTGAACGGCTAGATTTCTGAGTAGAAGTATTAAAAACCAATGGGGGTAAGGTGCATTTTCCTAATAATCCTGCCGAGGTGGTCGTCACTGCACCTGTACGCCTGACTGCTGCTTCTAGTTCTGGGGATGGAGCAATCACTCCTGTTTCTTCTTCCTTTTGCAATAACTTTGTTCTCTCCTGGTTTTCCTTCAACACCTGTGCCATCGTTTGGAATTGATCCATCAACCCCGTAATAACAGAACGATGCTCTTCTACCTGGGTCTGAATTGCTGGTATTGTCTCTACCGGTTTGATCTTCTCAACAATAAAATCAAGACTAGCTCTCAATGATTCCCATCGAGCATCCATCTGCGCCCAACGCATTTCCGCTTGGTTCGCTGTCTCCTCCATAGCTTCCAGCAAAAACTTGGTCTGGACGGATGGTTTTTGAGGCGCCGTGATGATGAACTCGAAAAGCCAACCAGATTGCTCAATGCCCCTCGGAAGAAAATCACGAGTGCACCAAGATAATCTGGGATTTTACGACTAAATCAAAAAAAAAATTCTTCCCCAATCGTCGGGCTCTGATACCAAATGTAATGCTCCACAACCAAATCAGACAAGCGACAAAAGGAATAGTTGTCTGACAATGAAATCAATCAATCAAATGCAATACAGAATGTTCAGAATACAAAGGAGATGGAGAAGAAGAACACGATGGAAGAAGTTCCAAGAGAGAGAAGAACCAAGATGCAAGAAAAGAAGAAACTAGTCATCATCAAAGTCTAACCACTTTCTGTTACAAGCTCTTGTACTTATACTGTGTACTCACACTCTCTTCCATTTGGACCCCACTAAACTTAGTTATCTACTTTTCTCGCGTCACTCTGCATCTTCAGACTTTTGGTTGCTGGAAACGTTCTGCCCTTTGTCGCCATCTTCATTCTCTGCGACTGTCCCCTTGTCGGACTGTGTTGTTCCCCTGACAGCCGCACGTCATGTCGATGTCCATCACGTAGTCGCCCTTCGGGTCTGGCTGCGTGTCAGGACCCAATGTGGGATCCGACTAAGAATCACAAGAACACAGATGAAATCGATTGTCAAGAACTTGAAGAACACGAAAGAAGGTGGTAATGGCTAAGCTAACAAACTAACAACTAGTACAAATAAGATAGGGAATCGTATCTCTTTCTTTCCAGTCTGGGTTTTATACCCGAATAGTTACATCTTTAATCTCAGTCATTCAAAACAGTGAAACAGTAATAAACAGGCAAAACAAATATAACTACAAGAGCTGAACGAATACTATAATTGTGGGATTACCTCAGGTCTTGACCCGCCATTGGATCGTTCCATCATTTATCTCTGTGTTTGCTAGCCGTTGATTGCTCCTAATTGAAATCGCCGAATCGGTATGGACTCTGCCGACTTCCCCTGTTCTTCTTCCTCCACTCGCTAGAACCTGACAATTCCCCCTTCTTGAATTCGCTGTTGTCCTCACGGCATGAATTCAGGAAAGGTCTTTTGTATGAATGCTGCATCCTCCCAAGTGGCATCATTCACCGACAAGTTCATCCATTGAATAAGCCACTGAGTTACAGCAACCCCTTTCCTCGGCACCATCCTTCGGTCCAGTACAGCGATGGGCACAGTCTTCACTCTACCTTCGGTGTCAACAGATGGGAATCCCGGCAGAGGAATATCATTTCTTCCCTCATGCTTCTTCAATTGACTAACATGGAACACCGGATGAATACCGGCTTCTGAAGGCAGCAACAAACGGTATGCCACAGCTCCTATCTTCTCCATCACCCTAAAGGGTCCATAGTATTTGGATCTAAGCTTCAGCGAGACCCTCAACCCAAATGCGTTTTGTCTGTAAGGCTGCATTTTTAATTACACCATATCTCCCACTTCAAAGCTCCTCCCGGTTCTCAACTTATCTGCCAGCTTTTTGATTCTTTGTTGTGCATTGTGAAGGTTTACTTTAAGTTTCTTTAGCATTTCATCTTTTTCCTCAAGAGTTTCCTTGGCCTCTTCTGTCACAGTACAAGGAATTGAGAGCTCAGCAAGTTGGGGAGGATGGTACCCGTATAAAGCTTGGAAGGGTGTTATCTTCAAGGATGTATGATATGAAGTATTGTACCACCATTCCACCATTATCAACCAACTCAGCCACTTCTTAGGGTCTTGGAACACCATGCTTCTCAGATAAGCTTCCAAGCATTGGTTAACTCGTTCAATTTGGCCATCGGATTGTGGGTGGTATGCGGTGCTAAAGCGGAGTGAAACCTTCAGTGCTTTGAAGATCTCTTGAAACAGGTGGCTTGTAAAAATTCGATCTCTATCAGTCACAATTGCAATAGGCATGCCATGCAACTTGAATATGTTGTCCATGAAGACTTGTACAACTTGTTGCACGGTATAAGGATGTGAAAGAGCCATGAAATGTGCATATTTGGTCAATCGATACACCACTACCAAAATAACTTCCTTTCCCTTCGAATTTGGAAGTCCTTCAATGAAGTCCATTGATATATGCGTCCATGCCATCTCCGGTACTTCTAATGGATTCAACAATCCAGGAATGTGGATGTGCTCTATTTGGTGAGCTGACAAACCGGGCATTCTCTAACAAAGTATTCCACCATTCTTTTCATCTTTGGCCAATAGAACAATTTCTTTAACCTTTGGTATGTGGCTCGTACACCTGAATGTCCCCCAATCGCCGATTGGTGAAATGCAGCTAACAGGACTGACCTCAAATCATTGTGTGCTCCAACATACAACCTCCCTTTGTATTTGACAATGTCAGCTTCAACCTTAAATATGAAATTAGGATCAATGTTTGTCTTGACCTCTTCCAAAATTTTATCCACCTGTGGGTCATTTTCATAACTAGCCTGTACATCTTTTATCCATTCCGGTACAACACATGTAATGGCAGCACACTCTTCAGTTTGATCAGTGAGTGGTCCTATTCTTGACAATGCATCTGCTACTTTGTTTTCTTTCCCCTTCTTGTATTCTATCTTAAAGTCAAACTCCAAAAGCTTGAGCATCAGTTTATGCTAAGTACCCTCAACCAATCGTTGTGAAGTAATAAACTTTAAGCTTTGTTGGTCAATTTTGATGATCACAGTATTCCCTAACAGGTAGTGTCGTCACTTTTTAAGAGCCTCTAATATTGCCATAGCCTCTTTATCATAAATAGACTTCGCTGCTGCTCTTGGGCCCAAAGTTTTACTAAAATAAGCGATGGGTCTCCCTGCCTGCATAATAACAGCTCCAATCCCGGTACCACTTGCGTCGGTTTCTAACACAAACAGCATGGTAAAGTCTGGCAATGCCAGTACAGGGCATGAAGTCATTCGGCGTTTCAGTTCCTCAAACGCTGCTAATTGGGCTGAACCCCATTGAAAGTTGTCTTTCTTCAATAGATCGAATAAAGGCCTACATAGCTGACCGTAACCCTGAACAAATCTCCGATAATATCTGGTCAGACCTAAAAAACCTCTCAGTTTGGTCACTGAATCCGGTTGAGGCCAATTGAGCACGTCGGCTACCTTCTTTGGATCTGTAGATACCCCTTCAGAACTGATAATATGGCCCAGGTATTCCAGAGGCTGAACTGCAAATACACACTTGCTTTTCTTGGCCACTAGTTTGTGATCTCTTAACATCTGTAATGCCAACTTCAAATGCTCTTGATGTTCAGTAAAACTCTTGCTATAAATCAAGATGTCATTAAAGAAAACCAAGACAAATTTCCTCAAATATTCAGCAAAAACATTGTTCATTAATGCTTGAAAGGTAGGAGGTGCATTAGATAACCCAAAAGGCATGACCGTGTACTCATAATGTCCTAGATGAGTTTTGAAAGCTGTTTTTGGGATGTCGTCTTCATTCATTCGTATCTGATGAACCCAGGTCTGAGGTCTAGCTTGGATAAGATGATAGCCCCATGTAATTCATCCAATAAGTCCTCAATTACCGGCATTGAAAACTTGTTCTTGATGGTTAATGAGTTGAGTTGTCTAAAATCCACACACATTCTCCATGTGTCATCCTTCTTCCTTACCATAACCACCGGTGAAGAGTAGGGACCATTGCTTGGTCGGATTTCTCCTATTCTCAACATATTTTTTATGATATCCTCCAAGGTGTCCCTTTGATGGTGAGGCACTCGATAAGGTCTCAAGTTAGGAGGCTCAGCTCTAGCCTTGAGGTGAATCACATGATCACAGTCCCTTTGAGGTGGCAATTCTTCTTTGTTTGTAAACACATCCAAATACAAGTCCAGTATCTTTTCAATTTCAGGTGAAATGAAGGTATCCACTGAATGTTGATTCTCATAACACGAGTTAACTTGGATTAGAAATCCCAGTCCCTTTTTCTGAACTATCTTTTGCAATTTTTTAGCCTTCAACAAATAGTTAGTTGTCGGTTGAGTAAAGTCTTTGAACCTTATCAATTTTCCTTCTTTGCGAATGGTGAGAGTCCTCTCCCTGAGATCCAACTCAATGGGACTGTTATCATATATCCAATCAGCCCCCATGATGATGTCATAATTACCCAGCTTCAAAAGTTTAAAAGTATTGACAAAACTGGTGCTTTGTATCTCATATTTCAAATTTTCCACCTTAGCATCTGACAACAACTCACCTCCTCCAGCTACAATGATTTTCCTTAGAGACATGTACCTCAGAGGGTACCCACGCTTAACAGCGAATTCATAGTCCATAAAGGGATGTGTACTCCCACTGTCAACCAATGCAATAGCTTGTTGGTTTCCAATATTCATCATCAAAGAATAAGTTACAGGTTCGGATATGCCATGCACTGCATATGTTGACATTTGCAAAAGTTGGTCGGGTTGGTATGTAATAGGAGTATCATTCGGGCTACCTGGAGCAGTGACGAACTCCACGTTTCTCCACTGTGTTCATTCTCACCAGGTGGCCATTCTTCCTCCTCGCCCTGCATCAATAAGGTATGTAAGGCATACGCACTTTACAAATCTGATTGTGGCCTGGGGTCCAAGGAGATTTACAATGCCAACAAGTTCTACCACTTTTCTCTGGCTGGTTTCCTCCCCGATCTTCCTTCTTTTCGGGTATGGACAATCTGGAGTAGGAGTTTTTCGGTTGTATAAAGACTTTCTGTTTGGCACCACTGCCCATGTGACTGAACCGCTTTGCATTGCATGCTTTCTCTTTCGATTGTATAAAGACTTTCTGTTTGGCACCACTGCCCATGTGACTGAACCGCTTTGCATTGCATGCTTTCTCTTCTAGCTTGGCATACCAATATGCTTCGAGTAACCCTTTTGGTTGATGACTACTGACAGTATACTTGATCTCATCCTTGAGTCCTCCAATGAAACAACTGAGCAAGTAGTGTTCTTGCAAATAGGGATGATCCCTTTTCACTAACTCCACACACCTTTCAAAGTAATCAATGTACTTGCCAATTGTGCTAACATGTTTGATTCCCTGCCATTTTTCCACTGCTTCATGTGCGTTGGCGTCTGAGAATCTGTCATAAAGGGTTGAACTGAACTGGACCCAAGTCAACATCGGCCAAGACATCCATGTGCCTCTAAACCATGTGCCAGCTCTCCCAGTCAGGTGTCTCACAGCCAGGTTGACCCACTGATCAACAGGTGTTCCTGCCATCTCGAAAAATTTCTCACATAAATCAATCCATCCCAAGGGATCCTCTCCTGAAAATAGAGATAATTCCAATTTTGGACCCTTGATCACTGTTTCTGCAGATTGATGTGTGATACAGTTGCTCCCACAATACTAATTCCTTTGAGCGTCAAACACCTGAACTCCCGGGTAGTGCAAAGCCTGGGTTTGACTAGTGTTGTTGTGTGAAATCCCCTGTGAATGGTATTGAGGCAATGATAGATGAACATATACAGGTATCTGTGAGTGACCACTACCATTTCCAACCGGAAATCCTGAAGTGTTCAGTGGTAATAAGGAAGTAACCAAATTAGGAGTATTGCCATACAACCCCATTTCTCCGGGTACTCTCATATGATGGTATGATGAGGTTCGGGTAGCTGAGGTGTACACCGGTGAAACACTATTTCCCAGCCCCCGTGGCTCCATTAACCCAGGAGATTCCAGATTCAACCCCGTCAACATCCTGGGAATATCCATCATATTCCCCTCGACATTAGTTTGAACCTGGACTCCTCCACTATTCACAAGAGAACTAGATGATTCAACGGTAGTGGTAGTAAAACCTGATCTCCCTAACAATAAGTTTTTGATTTCCGCTACATCAGACTTGAGAGCTTCCAGGTCATTAAGCCTTACCTGAATCTTTCCAATTTCCTCCTGAACGTCCATGGTGTTCTCCTCGGCCACCAGATTGGGGATTTTACGGATGATCCAACCCAAATATGTTCTTCCAATTCAAGATCAACCCACTCGCCAAAGGAACCGATGGCTCTAATACCAATTGTTAGGACCCAATGTGGGATCCGACTAAGAATCACAAGAACGCAGATGAAATCGATTGTTAGGAACTTGAAGAACACGAAAGAAGGTGGTAATGGCTAAGCTAACAAACTAACAACCAGTTAAGATAGGGAATCGTATCTCTTTTTCTTTCCGGTCTGGGTTTTATACCCGAATAGTTACATCTTTAATCTCAGTCATTCAAAACAGTGAAACGGTAATAAACAGGCAAAACAAATATAACGACAAGAGCTGAACGAATACTGTAATTGTGGGATTCCCTCAGGTCTTGACTCGCCGTTGGATCGTTCCATCATTTATCTCTGTGTTTGCTAGCCGTTGATTGCTCCTAACTGAATTTGCCGAACCGGTATGGACTCTGCCGACTTCCCCTATTCTTCTTCCTCCACTCGCTAGAACCTGACACTGCGGCAGCCCTAATTACTGGTAGGCGGGATAGTCCATGGCCATCGTCTCAGGGCAGCCCATGGCCGTGCCCTGTGCTCCCTGATTGTCCCTGTACGTCAGCTGCGGCGACGCCTTCTCGAGTATCGAGAAGAATTCGTCCGTGGGCATGCTGTGATTATCCGACGCGGCGGCTTCCTGGCTGTCCCCATATGTCAGCTGCGGCATCTCCAAGAAATCGTTTATGACCATGCTAAAACTATCCGACGCCGCGGCCTCCGCGAACTGACCCTGGTGAAGACCACGAAAGCTTGACGGCAGCGGCGACGTGTCCGCCACGAGCTGCCCCTGATGATGACCAAGAACACTCGGTGGCGGCGGCGCAGCCTCCGTTAGCTGCTCACTGTAATGACCAAGAACGCCCATCGGTGACGGCCCGGCCTCCGCTAGCTGTCCATTGTAATGGGGCGGACCTAAGGCCCGGCTAGCCCGGGCCCGGGCCCGGGCCCGGGCTCAACCCATGTAACAAACATCTAAATCTCATATTCACGCAACCTGGCAAGTACAATCTTCAAATCAGAAATAAAAATATAGAGTCTGAATCTACAAGCTTTACTAGCGTCTTGTAAAAAACATCCTAAATTGTATAAAAAGTTAGCAACTAAAACTTAAATAGCTTTGAACTTGTTGTCCTTCTTTAAGCGTGCTCAGGCTCTAAAAAATTTCTGGGTCCGCCACAGGTAATGACCAAGAATGCCCATCAGCGGCGGCCCGGCCTCCGCTAGCTGCCCACTGTAATGACCAAGAATGCCCTTCGGCGGCGACGCGGTCTCTGCTAGCTGCCCACTGTAATGACCAAGAACGCCCATCGATGGTGGTGCGGCTTCCGCGAGCGGCCCATGGTAATGACCAAGAAGGCCCAACGGCGGTGGTGCGGCCTCCGCGAGCTGCCCATGGTCGCCCGGCGGCGCGGACTCCGCGCCCTGCCCATGGGCGATATCACGAACGCTCGATGACGGTAATAGGGCCGCAACTGTATGAAAATACGCCGTTGGAATCATCACCCGGGCGGTTTTCTTCTTCCTGCCATGCACGATCGGCACGCCCACTTTCCCAAAGATGGCCGCCTTCTCCTCGTCGGATGTGCGCGGCGAGACGTAGATCTTGCAGAGCACCGGCGCGGCGGCCTTGCCGGTGCCATCGTCCATGCAGCTGGTGTACTCTTCCATGAGCCACGGCGTCTTGTTCCCCTTCCCGAGGTAGAACCCGAAGCTGTGCCTGAACCCGACGAGCTCCCCACCGACGCACAGTTTCTTCTTGATCTGGTCTAGCCGCCAGGACCCGCCGGTGGCGACGCCTCTCGTTCGGCGCGCTTCCCGCGCGCGCTCTGGAACTTGCACTCGCTGAAGAAGAACCACTTGTGCTCGAAATTGCGGGTGTTCCCCGGCGGGTACCTCCACTGCAGCACGTCGGGGCTGTCGCCGTAGACGTTGTCGCGGAAGATGATCGTCTCCGTGTCCGGCATCTCGTCGCCGATGATGTACCGGTTGAGGTAGTTGCACACGGTCTCCTCTGGCCCCGGGTTGAAGTAGACGCCGGGAGGCAGCTCCTTCGCCTGCTGCAGCGGCAGGACGTGGTTCATGTCGCCGGGAGGAGGCATCTCCTCCATGGCCACGGATTCGCGGTGGTTTATTGCTTCCTTTTCTTGCCTTCTTGGTACGTGGCCAAGTCGAGTCGAGTAGAGCACTGCTTCCAAAGACAGCCCAGGGCGCGCTTATATGGGCCTCCGAGCCTAGTCGGACTCGGACGCGAGTGACTTCCACCACACGTTCTCCCCGCCGTCCGGCGGCGGCGAGCACCACGTACTCCGACGCCTCAGACGTTCGATCCCACAACGCGGCCCTCATCGTGCTCTCCAAACACGGCCCTCACACTCGCAGATTTCCAGTCAGTGCAGTGCGGGTGAAATGAAGGATGCTGTCGGGTTGCTTGATCTGATGGATGAGTATGGTGTTCTTCCAGATCGACAGACTCATGCTATCTTTATAGATGCTCTTTGTGACGAAGGTAGAGTGGAGGCGGCCAATTCTCTGTTTACTTGTCTTTAAGAAAAAATGGCATCAAGGCACATACCTTCATATATAATTCGTTGATTCGTCTTCAGAAGATTTCTTGCCTGATATTGCTGGTCTATGCAATCTGGAAACATTGGATGAGGCTACGGATTTTCTAGATAAGATGAAGATAGGGGTGAAAACGGGTCGAATACGGTCGGATAGTATGTGATCCCGTATCCTACCCTAATTATTTTTACTCGGATACGGATCGGATACGGATAGTTAAAAATCGGATACGGATAACGGGTATCTATAAACGGGTAGAAAACGGGTACCGGATAGTATTCGGACGGATATAATACGGATATCGGGTAATTAGTCGGATAGTATGTGAATTGTGAAGCATTAAATTTTGTGATAAAAATAATACTTTTTAAGTCTCCAGGACGCTAGCATTGATACAGGGAGTTCATCGGCAGCTTCAGCCTTCAATTAGCTTCACGAATGGTGTGGCTCAGTTTATGTAATTAATACTTTTAAGTCACTGCTTATTGTTCGGTGAATCCTTTTCGTTGTATCTGCTGTGAAATTAGTATTTGAATTGCTGATATACAGGGAAGATCGGTTGTCCATTAGAAAATGACGACGTTCTAATTAATTAATGGTCACTAGGGCAGAGGGATTCCAATTTCCAGAGATCGGGGATCGGAGACGACGGAGAGGGATAGGGCACTAGGGCAGTGGGGAAATGACAGGATCGGACCTTGGGCCGGGCACTCGGACTGGCAGAGACGCTCAGACGCAGCCCGCAGCCCGCAGAGGCGTTGGGCATGGACACTTCACTCTTGGGCTCGGCCGGCTGGCCGCAGGCCGCTTGGCGCTTGGGGTCTAACCGGGTACCCGATTTTTAATATTATCTGGGTACCCGTATCCGACCCGAAAATCCGGGTATTTACTGGGTATCTGCTGTCCCGTATCCGACCCGTATCCGAAACACAAGTATCCGGGTAATTACCCGTATCCGACCCGATAAAAAAATACCCGTATCCGTATCCGAATTTTCGGGTAAAATATTCGTCGGATCGGATACGGGTCGGGTATTACCCGACCCATTTTCACCCCTAGATGAAGAAGTAGGGGATAGAACTGACAACTTGTTCATTTAATATACCAACTGAGCGGATGCGCTGTGAGAAGAAGCCCGTGGATGCTGCAAAGATGTATGATCAAATGATCTCTTCAGGTTCCAAGCCTGACAATTGGACATACACACTGAAAATCAGCACAAGCTACTTTGAAAGAGGAAGTAAGGAAGATCATAGGATAGCTACTACTAAAATGCATGAAGCAGGGATTTCTCCTGATGTGGTGACATATAATGTTCTCATAAAGGCCTGTAGCAATGCTGGCCTGATGGAGAAGGCCTTGTCTGCACACGCGGGTATGCTTTGTCTTCCGCTCAATTTAGATTGTGCAACATATTCTATCCAGGGTTTTTTTTCCCGGCGAAATTTCGGCGATATTTCGCGAAATTTGGTATTTTCGGCCCAGACCGGAAGATGGGCCTCTCGCTTAAAATATTCGGCCCAGTTTGAAATTTTCCTACTGCAAACCAGTCTCATTGGGCCTTAGCTTTGCGTTTTAGGGTTACACCCGTTTCCTCCCTCCCCAGTCCCCACGCGCGAGCCAAAATTTTGTTGGCGGCGGCGCTCTGGACTGAGGGCCGAGGCGACGGCGAACGGGCGAATCGGCGTCGGCGATTGGGTGTCTGCGCCGGACTTCCCCGTCCCGGAGGCCGGAGCAGGAGATTTGCCGCACGCCGACAGGAGCCGGAGATTTGTTGCCTCGCCGCGCCAGGGTCCTCTTCCTCAAGGTACTGCTCTGCTCCAGTACTATCTTTGTACACTTGGTGTTAATCGGCAGTTTATCCCGCACTTAATAAACACCTGAGAGATGTTGTATGCTTGTATTTCAACCTTAATAGTGGTTATGCATGTCTGATGCGTATGGACCTATAAGATTGTGTAAGAAATGGTTTTCTATCAGTATGTTATCATGGTTAAAATTACTCCAAATTTCATTTCATGGGAAACGATCTGAAGCCTTTCTATCAATATGAAATGGTTTTCTATCAGTATGTTATCATGCTTTGTTAGCTGTAGCCTTTCATGGGAAACGATTTGAAGCCTGTGGTTGATAATGTTCCTGCCATGGGTACAATTTTCGGTGAAATTTCGAGAAAATTTTGGTTACATTTACTGTTATCTGTTTGAAAATTCAAACAAATTTGAACGAAATTTTATCGAAATTTCGCGAAATTTCGGAATTTCGGCTGTTTCGGAGGGATCCGAAATTTGTGCTCAACCGAAACAAAAATCCCTGATTCTATCTTGCTAAAGCATATATGTAACTACGATCGCTGCGAGGTAGTTGATGATGAAAAAAAAATATGGAAGACAGTAGATGTGAGCAATTTGTAGGAGCTTTTTGAACAGATATATATGCAAATATGATCCTGCCCCTGGTATCAGCGCATACAAAGCCCTACTGAAGGGATTATGTAACCAGTGTGGACTAGGGGAAGTGGACTGGCTGTTGCTAAAAATGAAAGGAAGCATCATGCTTTTGGATGAAGATATGTCTGATTTTTTTTTAAAAAAGGTAAGGCAGGAGCTCTGCCAAAGATCAATTAAGATGAGAGGAGTCCAAATACAGGACAGGTAAACTAGGGGAAAGAGCGACCCCCAGGAGAAAAACACTGAGAAAGAGGATAAAAAGCTACACGGCTCCCTATTATCAAAAACGACTACTCGGCCGAGGTTGTTCTCGTAGCTAGATTAAAGTCAGCAATATCGCTTAGGGCTTGCTAGGCAACTGCAGACACCGGAGAATAACGGTTGTTGAAGATGCGCACGTTCCGCTCTTTCCAAATGCTCCAGAGAGTAAAAATCAGGAAGCCATCGACTGTCTTGCATTGCTCCTTGGGTTGGGCCTTGTGAATGGCCTGCTACCAAGAGGAGATCGGCGCCAACACATGAGGATTCGGCTGTGGGGCAAGCTGTAGCTGCAGCCGGCTGGACATCAAAGCCCAGGTTTGTCTGGCAAAAGGGCAGGTCAACATCAGGTGAACAGCTGAGTCTTCACCCGAACCACAGAGACTGCAAATTGGACTGTGAGGTTAGCCTATCAGGGCTAGATTATCAGCGGTCTGGAGCCTGTTTTGGAGTAAAAGCCAAGCAAAGAACCTGCACTTGTTCTGAGTTTTAGCTTTCCAGATGAGAGAATGGTTGTTGTTAGGCATTGACCCCCCTGAACTGCACCCTGTAAGCCGACTTCGCTGAGTATTGACCGTCCGTTGTCCATCTCCATGTGATCTCATCTTGGGTTGCAGGTTGCAACTGTACCTTCTACAGGAGACTCCAGAGGTAGAGGAATTCCTGCATTTGCGGCCCTGTCAAAATTCTTCTTAGTGGCAACATCCAAGAGTTATTTGTCATTTCCTGTTTCACCGAATTATTTCTCCTACGGACCAAGTGAAAGCAAAGCGGGGCGATGGTTCTTGGAGCCAATCCGAACAGCCAATTAGAAGTCCAGAACCTGGCCATTTCCCCGTTGCCTAGTGAGATGGTCGTGCTTGCAGTGAAGAGGGCTAAATCTGAGTCATTGCACGGGACCGCCATGTCGATCCAAAACCTTGTGGGAGTCTTCCAGGGGTACCATAACCAACGCAATCTGAGCGCCTTGCTGAAGGCGTCGAATTGTTTGATACCCAATCAACCTAAGGCCTTGGGCCTGCAAGTTTTTTCCTAGTTTACCATATGGTGTCCTCCTTTGCATTGCAAGTCTCCCCTCCAAAGGAAGTTCCTGCGAAGCCTATCAATCTTCTTAATAGCCCAAGCTGAACCCTGGTATATCATTAGATGATACGTAGGTATAGCTGAAAGAACCGCATCGATCAGAACAAGCCTTCCCGCTTTTGAGAGTAAAGCACCTTTCCATGCATCTTGTTAACCTGTTCACTACCTTGTCTAACAACGGTTGCCAGTCTGACTTCTTGAGCGCAGTTGATCGGATTGGGAGGCCAAGGTACCTGGACGGAAAGGTTTTAAGCGAGGTCGGGAATTCCTGTAGAATGGGTTGGAGGTCTAACCCTTCGCAGTGGATCGGGAACATATCTGTTTTGGAGAGGTTCACCCTTAGCCCTGTGGCCTTGCCGAACAGCTGCAGCAACGCAAACAGCAGCCTGGCTTCGACCGGGTTAGGGTTGAGGAAGAGGGCGACGTCATCTGCATACATGGACATGCAGCGGTTCGCCGGCCGAAGACCTGTATACTGGAGGAGCTGCTGCTGCGAGGCCAAGGACACTAAAAGCTGCAGCGGCTCTAAGGCATGGATGAAGAGCATGGGCGAGAGGGGGTCCCCTTGCCTAAGTCCCCTCCTGTGCATCACCTTCTTTCTTGGACGGCCATTGAGTAAAATTCTTGAGGAGGAAGCTGCAAGGCTTAGAGCGATCCAATTCCTCCACCATTGGCCAAAGCCAAAAAAGGTCAACAACTCGAGCAAATACTCCCAGTTGAGGGAGTCGAAAGCTTTCTCAATATCTAGTTTGATGAACAGAGAGGGACGCTTCTTGGCGTATAGCTCCGAGATGAGATTCTTCGTGAGAAGGAAGCTATCGTGAATGGACCTATTCCTGATGAAGGCATTCTGGTTAGGCGAGATGAGAGTTTGGAGAAAAGGCGCCAATCGGTTCGCCAGCACTTTGGAGATTACTTTCCCTGCGCTGTGGATGAGGCTAATCGGTCTGTAGTCAGAAACACGGCGGCAAACTTGCTTTTTCTGCAGAAGCACTATATTTGCTTCATTTAGTAGTTGCAAGTTGACTCCTCTTTGACAATAGATGCTCAAAGACAGCCAAGAGGTCAAGTTTTATGATGTTCCAACACGACGAATAAAAGAGGCCGATGAAGCCATCTGGCCCCGGAGCCTTTTCCTGTGGAAGGGAGAAAACTGCTTCCTTTATCTCTTCAACTGTGAACGGTTGCTCTAGGCTGTGGAGGTGAGTTGAGGGGTGCTCCAAGATTGCCCAATTAAGCGAGTGCTCTCTTGTAAACCGTGCCAAGGAGCTGCTTGAAATGAGAAAAAAATCACTTCATGCTTTTCTCCTCTATACGTGTCAAGCCCTGGTCAGTCTGTAAAGAGGCAATGTGCATCTTTCGCCTGCGAGAATTCACTCTTAAATGGAAGAATTTCGTGTTGGCGTCTCCTTCCTTGATGTAGTTAAGTCGGGATCTTTGCCTGAGCCGAAATCTTTGTATTGGCACCAATCCCAAGACCCTGTGCTTTAGCCTCTTTCGGAAATCCAATTCTTATATCGATGACCCATTCTGGATATCAACCACGCCTTATGTCATGCTGTCTTCTTTCTGGTCTTTGTGATAGTGGAGACCATGCGATGGCTTTATCAATTTTTAGTGACACTAGTTACATGTCCGTGCGTTGCTACGAAAAACAAAATTGATAACGAAAAATAAAGATTAAAAAATAAAAAAAAATATTTCACAAGATCAAACATCTATCTTTAACGCTTCGTTTCTTGCGAAAGTTGGCTAATTAAAGCAACGCTTCGTTTTTTGCGTAGGGCAATTAAGCAGGGCAATTAAGTAGGGCAATTAAGCAGAGCAATTAATGACGTGGGTAGAACTCACCACTGCCACCAACTGCTGCTTTATAGTAGTAGAGATTCTAGACATATGGTACAACTAGGGTGAGATTGTGTGGAAACTTTTAATTGATTGCCTACATGAGGAGGGCCATGCTGGCAGGGTTCACGTTACCGAAATCGGCTCGGAAATCGCCCCCAGTCCGGTAACGATTTTCGTTAAAAATCGCTCGAAAATCATCAAAAATCGAAGAGTTTCAAATTCAAACTTTTTAACAAAAAAATCGGAAAAAACGATAATCACGATATTTCCTCGATAATCGCTCGATATGGCTCAATAATCGTGATATTTGGCTCGATAATCGCGTTATTTGCCTCGAAAATCAGTCGACCAAACGAACTTCCTCGTCGGTCGATTTTTGAGTGATTTTCGCTCGATAATCACGATATTTGCGTTGCATATTTTTTTTGAATTTTTAAATTTTTTTTAGTTTAACCGGTTTAACGACCGGTATGTAATATGTACCGGCTTGATAAGATCGATAATCACGATTTTCAATCAATTTTCGATGATATTTTGAACCTTGCATGCTGATGCATGCTTAGAAATGCTTTCCGTGATGAAGGATAGAAAATGTTTTACTAGTACTAGGACAAGGACATATGCCTCTTTAATTAGTTTGCTTGGAGGAAACCGAAGGAAGACGTTGATTTGGATGGTTCAGTTCTTTGTTGTACAAACTAGTTTGCTCCTTTGGATGCGCTAAACATGGTTATTTGTAAAACAACCCTGTGGTTTTTCAGAAGACATATGTAGAATATTTGAGCAGCTTTATGTGAGCAATGATAAATATGTGAACAACTTTCTGAAACATTATAATATAGTATGTTTGTACTTTTAGTGATGGATTATTTGGTTGCTGATTCAGAACGTGTGTTGATATATGATCCAAATTCTGAATAAAGAGGCCGTGTCATGTGAAGATGATATTACTAGATTAGTTATCAAAAATACTTTCATATCATTATATTTTTAATAATTTTTACGAACATATAATATTGAAAGAGGTAATGGCCAAAGACGTGTATTAGAGACTGTGTCGATGCCTCAAACGACATGTAAAAAAGAACGGAAGTAGTATCATTTCCATTAGTAAAATTAGGAATCTTACCTACTTTTTTAAATATATATTGTCAAAAAAACTGAACAATAGTTTGCAGTTGCAATCACCACCTAGATTAAGGATTTGGATATCATGTGTCACGGCTTTCTTTGAAGCAGCAGTATGTAGTATTCCTGGATATCAATATGACTTCCTTTGTTGGTTGTGTAGAATACTGTGGGATTTTGCAGTTCGAATAACTGACGGTAAAATTTCTAGATCTAAATTGTCTGCTTTGCAGCAAGTAAGGCTGATGCTCCAAGCTCCGGAAAAAAAACTTGTGGAAATCCTGAAGAAAAACTAGTGTCTGTCAAACTGTCAAACAGCCAAATTGCAAGTTGTTCATGTCGAGTTACGTGAGTTGCAGATAAATTTTGGGTGAGAAGGTACAAGAAACACACTTCAGAATCATTTGTCCACAGCATCAACGGGAGGCTTGGTTGTAGTGACGAATTTCTGAATTAGGAAACAATACGGCTGTTTTTTTCCATTATTTGACCTATAGTTGGATTTTTTTAGTGTTTGACGTTTGATAGTTGGGTTCACTTCCATGCTGTCTAAAAGCTACTTCTTATGGTCTCTTATTAGAGATTATACTTGCACTGATGAGCAACGAAAATCAAATGTAATTAACTATATATAGCTTTTATAGTTCTGAGTTCTCTATGTGAAACTGGAAGGAATACTGTTATAAAACCTCACTTATATGCATGATGTGATCCCATGTGTGTTTTGTTCACAAATTGCAAACTCCGAAAATATGTTCTATTTTTATTACAACTTCAACACCGTGTTCTGGTCATAGAATTCGAATTTCTTTTAACGCCGTGTTGTGGTCATAGAATTCGAATTTCTTTGTAAGTCTAAAATTTTCGTTCTTACAGGCAGAATTTATTGCTGGTTTTGTGGATCATGGATTGAAGGGCATCTATGTACTTACACATGCACAGTCACAGATAACACTGACGCTGGAAATGGAGCATAAATAATATAGTACAGAACATTCTGTACTGTGAATGAATTCTGGGTACCACCAGGGTTACAAATCTCGTTTTCAAAAAAAATTCGGAGGTGCCCGAAATCCAAAATCTCGGCAAGATTTCAGAAATTCAAATCAAATCCGGACGAAATCTAAAATTTAAATTTGAAATCCGGTTTTTTTTCTACCGTGCCACACACTGAGTTTTTGTCCCAGATGCATCTTTAAAGATGTTACTATCGGTATTTTTAAGATGTGGCTTCCACGATTGTTCTGTTCTTGTACTAATGATCATTAGATAACTAAATTCCACCGCTGCCTGAACAAAATTATCATCCTGTGTACAAAATTGTTTCATTGGACGTTGGGCTATGCAGGCCTTGTTGCCTGCACATTTCTCAGGCATTCAACATTCAACTTTTCTTGGAAGTTTGAATGCCATTGTTAGAGCTGCTCGGCTTGAGGCAAATCTCCTTAATTGGTTTCTTGTACAAAACTCGGTAAGAACAATTATACTAATTGCCACGATCTATCTTCGTTATGGCAATGTGTGTCACAAGCAAGGTTAAAAATCCTGACGAAATCTTGGATTTCAGCAACCCCCCTCCCCCCTCCCCTCCCATTCAAAATCCCGACCGGATATAAAAATTTGAAAAAAAAAACTCAAATTACTACAGTACTTCGGTAATCTCGGCAAATTTTTACCCAAATCTCAGGATTTTTTAACCGGATTTGGGTCAATAACCCTTAAGAATGTCATCTTTCATGAAAATTTGTTGCAAAACTGAATTTTTGAGATGTTTTATAAAAATAGCAAAAACACTATCAGATTTTTATAAAATTGTACGAGCTTGATCATAAAAAATTTATGGTACCATCCTTACTAGTCTAGGATCATACATAAAAAGTTTCAAAAAAATTGAACTTAATTTGTTATATTTAAAAATTCAAAAACTGAACGAACAAAACTGAGACAGTAATCGTGTTAGAATTTTATAAATTCGCTCGAGTGTGATCATGATCCAAAGTTTTTAGGAGAGCTTAAACATTTCCCCAGCACTTTTCTATAAAAGTTTCAAAAAATATAAACCTATTTTGGTTGCTCAATCAAAAATTATAAACTGTACAAGCATACACTTTAAAGTTCGAAGACTTTGAAGTCTGAACATAGGTATAGAGTTGTAAACATTATGAATGAATAGATATTCCCAACAACAAAGGTAACCAATTAATCTCATTTTTAGACCAAACTTTCATCATGTAGCTCCGAAATTTCATCATGTATCATCGAAATGTAGCTTCTTTATACTAGGTTTATGATTTTATGTACTGGGTTTGTGTTTTTTAGGACCGGATTTGACTGGACTTCACCTTAAGTGTTGGTCGGTATTGTTGAGCCTAAGTGCTAAGGTTTGTGCTTGTTCACCTTAAGTGTTGGCCGACATACTTGTCCTTAAGCTTAAGTACTTTGATCTGTTGAGCTTAAGTATAGTCAATATATTGCAAGCAACGCAAGTGATAATGATGCTTCACGTGGCTAAAATATTCAAATAGATTTTTATATCCACTGAACAAATAAGAGTCCATCAGTAATAGGCAAAAAAAAAAAACAAGATTTGATGGAGGATCAGTTTCCATTTGATCGGTCTCATATCGCTATAAAAATCCAGACTCCTTCCTTAGTATATTCTAGCATTTGTTACCTTTCAAAAATAAAAAATATAAGGAACATAAAAGATATATTACCCTTGTCAGAATTTTATAAATTCATTTGAGAGTGATCATGATCCAAAGTTTTTGTGAGAGCTTAAGGGGGGCATATCCAGTGCAATCAAAGGTTTGGTGCAATCACCGTGCAATCCAACTAAAAAAGTTTCAAAAAATTCTGAAAAAGATCATGGATGTACATCTCAACTTACCCCATCTACGTATAAAATTTCATGATCAAATTCGTCCTATGCTAGAAGTTACAAAAAAGACAAATTTCTGACAAACTTTTACAGTTCAAATGCACCCCAAATTTGTCTTTTTTGTAACTTCTAACATAGGACGAATTTGATCATGAAATTTTATACGTAGATGGGGTAGGTTGATATGTACATCCATGATTTTTTTCAGAATTTTTTGAAATTTTTTTTAGTTGAATTGCACGATGATTGCACCAAACCTTTGATTGCACTGGATATGCCCCCGAGCTTAAGCATTGGCTCGGCACTCTTCTCTGAATTTTTGAAAATTTCTAAAGCTTGATCATCATATGAAAATTTTATGAGAAAATTATTGATGTGTTAGGGCCGTTCACAAAATGCCGAGAGAGATCTCGGCAATTTCGGCTGAGATCTCGAAAATCTTGGTCCAAAAAAATTGGTTTTGAATTTTGCTTTCTAGATTTCGTCTGAAATTTTGAGATCTCACTGGGATTTTGGATTTCGGTCCCCTCTAAGATTTCATTTGAAATTGAGATTTAAAACCTTGGTCACAAAGCATTACTAGAAAGAACCCATCATCTTCTACTAGCTTAGCGACTCAATTTCTTGACACAGAGCAACCCCCCTGCCTAGTCACGGTCTTCCTGACGACCTCGGTCATAGTCAGGGTTCCATTTATCGATGATAATCGCTCGATTATCGCTCGATTATCGCCGATAATCGCGTTATCGACGGCGGCCGAAATCAGTTACCGATCGGTAAACCGAAAAAAATCAAAAAACAAATTTAAAAATTTAAAAATTCAAAAAAAATTATATGACGCAAATATCGCGATTATCGAGACATATCGAGCGATTATCGCCAAATATCGTCGAAAATCGCTACAAAAATCGACCGCACAAAAAAGTTCAACATGGCTGTCGATTTTCCACCGATAATCGTCGATTTTCCACGATATTTGATTTTTTTTCAAAAAAATCTGATTTTTGAATTCATGCGATTTTCAACCGATTTTCAACCGATTTTCGGCTCGATTTTTGCGATTATCGAATTTTACTGTTCATCCGAAAATCGCGCGTTCGATAAGGTGAACCCTGGTCATAGTAACTAACCTACAAGATCGTAGCAAAACTTTTATCTTGAAAGAAAATGTAGCGAAACATTATGAAAAAAGTACAATTATAGCATGATGTACATCTGAATGGTATAGCATCCAACCGTCCATCTCAACATACTAATCGGACGCACAAAACACCTCCCATCGTCGCTTACCTTTTTAGGTGGGGAGAGCTCACCACCATCCACTGTAGATAGGGGAGCTCACCGCCAACAACATCTTGCCTCATCCCTGTGTCGTGCCATCCTCCTCTGTCATACGTGCGGAGCACGCGAGACAACTCCTAGCCATCCTCATCACTCGATTTCTTTGGTAAAACCTATAAAACTTGCATATTCAAAAGATTCAAAACTTAGAGCAGTTGGTGAGGATAAAGATTTATGATGTTTCAAAAATTATGAAACTTAGCACATTTGGAGAGCACGCAGGAGGCGCAGTTGCCAGCCCAGGTTCGAGTGCCACTTGACTTGGGCTCTCACAGAGCCACGTACAAATGCACATGCATGTGTGGGGGGGTGTGTAAGAGGTGTGTGTGTGTTTGTAGTTCGACTGTCGTTTCTTCTTCTTAAATGAATACCAGTGCTCTTGATCAATTTAAAAAAAAACTGGAACTTGATGATTCATTAGGTTTTAAAACTAAAACTTGTCGTTTCAAGAAATTACATGAAGTTTCAAATTTGAAAATTGAAAGAAACTCACTGTAACATGTAGTGTCATGAAGTTTCAGAATTGAACATGAAGTTTCATAAAGTTTCATGACGTTTCAAGAACCAGAACTTGAATTTTCATAAATTTTCAAAAACTGGAACATAAAGATTTATGATGTTTCAAAACTAGAACTTGAGGTTTCATAAAGTTTCAAGACTGGAGATTGATGTTTTCATAAATTTTCATGAAGTTTCAAAATTAGGACACAAAGTTTCATAATGTTTTGCGATGTTTCAAGTACCGAAACTTGAATTTTCATAAAGTTTCAAAAATGGGAACATAAAGATTTATTATGTTTCAAAACTAGAATTTGAAGTTTCATAAAGTTTCAAAACTGGAACTTGATGTTTCATAAAGTTTCATGAAGTTTCCGAATTGGAGCATGAAGTTTCAAAACTAGAACTTGATGTTTCATAAATATTCATGAATTTTTAAAACTAGAACTTAAAGTTTGAAAACATGTCAAAATTGTAACTTTGAAGTGTGTTTCAACAAAATCAAGTTTCTAAACATATTTCAACAAGGGATTGCCAAATAAAAACATATCGAATTGAGCCATTTCAAAATCAAACTTCATGTTTCAATGAAAGTATTACGCAAAAATAAAGAAAAGTGCCCCTACCTCCTTGTGAAACTTCACAACCTTTTCGGACAATACATTGTGTGCTTGCGCCTGTTTGACTATGGATAGTTGGTAACCAGGGTTAACAAAATCGATCCGACGATTTTTGGATGAACAGTAATTTTCAATAATCGCAAAAATCGAGTCGAAAATCGACTGAAAATCGTAAAAAACCGGATAAATTCAAAAACCAAATTTTTTTCAAAAATAAATTCAAAAATCGTCGGTTTTGTGGAAAATCGACCGGTTTTCGTGGAAAATCGACGATTTCTTGTGGAAAATCGACGATCTTGTTGAACGTTTTGTGTAATCGATTTTTAGTAGCGATTTTCGACGATTTTTGACGAAAATCGACCGATTTCCACCGATTTCCGATCGGTTTTTGACACGTAAATTTTTTCAAAATTTTGAATTTTTTTGAATTATTTTTTGAATCGGATCGGTTTATAAACCGAATTTTGATATCGGGCCGCGGCGATATGACCGAAAATCGCGAAAATCGACGATTTTCTCAACCCTGTTGGCCACTCGTCGCACCTACACGTACACAACTCTTCACCTCGTTGTGTGTTTTTTTTTATAATTAATCATTTTTTACTCGCATATTACAAAAATATACATAGTTTTATTTTTTTTGCAAAAGTATACTATTTTCGAGCCACGCTGGAGCGAAATAGGAGTAGTCGCGCCACGGTGGCAAAATAAGTCCTAGTCGCGCCACCGTGGCGCGAAATTGCCGCGTCACCGCCGTGCGTGGTAGCCACCTCACTGCCGCCCCTGGCCACATGGCCATTTCGCACCAGGGGGAGCGACGGGCTTTTCGTGCCAGCGGGGCGTGACGCGCGGGTGATGTCGCGCCGACGTGGCGCGGCGGGCAGGCGGGCAGCCACCCGAAACCGAAGCAGAAATAGAAGGCCAAAGAGAGAAAAAAAAAGGGAAAAAAAGAAAGAAAGAAAAGGAAAGAAAGGAAAAAAAAAGGAAAGAGAAAGAGAGGAAAAGGAAAAAAATCGTTTGCGGATTTTCGTTTGTATTTTTTTTTAAATTTGCAGAAATAGATAGATTAATCTTAAATAATGAAATGATTTTCTAAATTTTTATGAATTGTTTAAATCAAGTTTACTTATAGAAATATTTAGGGTTTACGGCTTTTGTTATTTTTGAACCTCCGAATGGAACGAAATAAATTTCAAAATTTTTATTAAGCTATAAGTATTCGTAATATCTCACAGAAAGTATTATGTTGCATGCGAAATTGAAATGTACAAATTAAGTTTACCGTAAAGACCCATTTGTCAACTACTCCGAGACTAAAGCTTTTAAGCCTTTTCGGTAGTCCGTAAAATATCGTGTTTCGGGGAAAATTTTCGTAAGAATGGATGAGATTTGATATTTGATGTATGGACTGACCTATTATGGGAAAAAATTTGATCTACACATTTGCTTGCATCTAAAATGCACTAGCGCAATAACACTAAGTATTATCGAGTACTCCAGAACTATAAGCATTTTCGGCAGGCCGTTAGATATCGTGTTTGGGGGTTTTTTTTTGTAACAATGGATGAGATTTGATGTTTCATATATGGACTGGCATATTATGGGAAAATCTTTGATTTAGACCATTGTTTGCATGTGAAACGCACTAGCTCAATAACCCTAAGTATTATCGAGTACTCCGATAAGATATCACGCATGGTCCAATACAATACATAGGAAATGCACAAATGCAAAAATACAATACCTTAGTACATAAGCAACAACATAACATCACAACGCAGAGCCCTTCTGGTAAACGAAATAACGGTAACAACGTAACATTACAATATAGGAAATGCAGAAATAATGGCTTAAAGTTAACATGCCTTAGGTAAACGAAATAATAAGGGTCCTTCTGCTACACTACTGAGTGCACCGGGGATATTTCCCCTTGCGCAAACCATCGGTGCCTACCGCCCTGGCCGTAGCTGCCCTCTCGCGCTTCCTCTCATGCTCGGCCTCCCGCTGGACCGCTAGGCGCAACCGTTCGGCCTCCCTCTGTGCACGCATTTCTTCGGCAGCCTTCATGCGCTTCTCCTCCTCCTCCTGCTCACGCCACTGCTGCTCTACCATAGCTCTGCGATGCGAGTACTCCCGATCTCGCATCCTCTCCATGTCAGGCGTCTGCTCCGCGTCGTAGAATTCGACGAACTCGCACAATGGAGACTGCAATTGGTGAGAGCAGATAGTATTACCGTATTAAGGTTTGCACAGTTTGATATAACATAAAATGCGAGTACGCACATACCGGGCTTCTCCGCTGCATTCGCATCCCCAGCGTTGGCTCGGAGTCGTAGTTGCGGCAGCTCCAGTATCTCATATCGTATGTGTATGAGTTGTCTAAAGTCTGCCGAAAGCGGCATGGATCCCCACATAGGCACATGCGGACCTGCGTGCCTTCGGGGATGGGTACGACAACGTTGTGGGTTGGGGGCGAGGGGAACTCCATTTGCACCGGTTGGTTGGTTGGCAAACTTGGTTGGGGGCGAGGGGAAAGCTTGCTGTGATTATTGGGAGGCGACCACTCGGCCTTAAATAGCCAGCCATAGGGTAGAGTGGCGGACTTAAGAGAAGTTCAAATCCGCGAGCATCGGATTCTTCTGACGCTTTGCATGCGATGGGACAAAAGCAATAATGACACGAGTTTGATTTGTCAAAAGCTGACAGAAATGTATAATCAACAACAAACATTACAATGCAGAAATACAACGTAGCAATACAGTACTCAATCATCGACGTCGTCGTAGTCCTCTTCCTGGTCACCCCCCTCTCCCTGGTCACCTCCCTCCCCCTGTGCACGAGGTCTGGTATGCCTCGCCTGTCTGGCATCTACAGGTTGACGTCTGGGCCCTGAAGGGGTCCACCGATCTGGTGGGCCCCTGATCCGGGCTCCAAGCACGGGTGGTACAGGAGTACGACTCGAAGAACTCGGGTCTGTAGGGTGTGTAGACGTGGGGGCGCTCGGGTGCGACCCAAACAGGATGTCTGGATGCGTCGGACCAGCATACTCCGTGGCGAAGTCGTCCGCCCGCGTGTGCGACGTAGTCTGGCCCTCCGGACGGTAACCTGAAAGTACTACAGTAAGTTCGAATGACGAATATATTTGAAAGTAACATGTCTTGCAATGTCAGTTTATGAAGCATATTAAACACACCTGGGGTCGGAACCAAGAAAGGAGTAGGCATCCATGTCGCGCCGCCAGTGTATCCGAATGGGTGGCCTGTCTTACACGACTATTAGTTACCACGAAATGCAATGCATGTTTAAGTGAGAATATTTGTAGGATCGAAGTATACGAATATAGCAATCAGAGGGGGGGTGAATGATTGTGCGGAAGCTAAAACCAAATTCTTGATCTACTAAAAGTTCACCCCAAAACAGAACCAAATAATTGCTTCGTTTTCGACAAAAACAGAAAGACAGAGGTTTAGTAAAACGCGAATTCCCGGAGATCCAACCGTAGGATCGATCTGAAATTTGGACACAAGAAACTAGATTCCAGTATGAATCCAACCCAAAAAGAATCAGCTCGATCAGACTTACGGATCAAAAGTTATAAGCTTCGTAAGCTTGATGATCCAGAACTTGACGAGAATCAATCTAATCAAAACTTCAAGATTAAACAAGATCTTCAAAAGATTTATCAACAAAACATTGAGGAACACTAGATCAATACCCTAGAAAGGTTTTTGATGGATCAAATCAAGATGAAACTCAACGATCAAAAACCAATCTAGAATTAGAACAAGCATGCAAACAAGAACCAAAACAGAAAACACTGTAGCGACGTGGTTACTGTAGCACGCAAAAATCTTGGAAGAATTGATCTTTATTTCTTGTCTAAAATACTCTCATCAAAAGAGTACAAACCCTAAAACCAAGCTCAAAGCTTGATGCACTTAGCTCTGCTTGGTTCCCTTTCAACAGGAGACAACCCCTCCTATTTAAAGGACCAACCCAGAATACGATTCCTATTCCCTAGAAGGAATCCGTATCCAACACAACTCTACTTGGCCCAACCTGGCCGAGTACAACTCTTGCACGCATATGGTAACCCTACCATATTCACGTGACTAACACCTTGCACGCGTATGGCCACCTGCCATACTCACGTGACTAACACTTTGCACGCGAATGACCTCCTGCCATTCTCACGTGACTAACCATTCTTCATGTGCACCACTCTCTTAGCCCGAACGTCCCGCATGACATCCTTGACCACCAAGACCTCAGTTCCTCCTCAACTTAGTCCCGAACCTCAGTTCCTCCATGAACCTAGTTCCGGTCCCGTCATCGACCACATTCGCCCTCGAGCAATACCTGCACATGAACAAACCACAAAACAATTTCGAGCACAAGTCCGCGACTTGACTCAACATTAATTCATGCAACTACTCACATGAGCATTGCATAAATTCCACTTCAAGCATCATGAAATTCTCACAAATTTCATAATCTCAAAAACAGATCAAAAATCAATTTCAAATCGCTCAAAACCCTAATTGAGCAAACACCATTCACGCCGGACAGATCGCCAAAAGCATGTGTATGGCGGACCAAAAAATTTGGTCCGTCATGCATGGGAAAAACGAGATCGCCAAAAAGCATGTGTATGGCGGACCAAAAAATTTGGTCCGTCATGCATGGGAAAAACGAGATCGCCAAAAAGCATGTGTATGGCGGACCAAAAAATTTGGTCCGTCATGCATGGGAAAAACGAGTTCGCCAAAAAGCATGTGTATGGCGGACCAAAAAATTTGGTCCGTCATGCATGGGAAAAACGCGATTTCTTGAACAAGCGTAAAAGCATCAAAATCACGTTTATGACAGACCAAAGACTTTGGTCCGTCATACATGCGAAACTCACTGTTTTTTGGATGTTTGGTCTGGCGCAAATGCAAAGTCTCTGTTTTTGGATGTTTGAATGTTTGTCCCTTTATGCAAGCAATTTTGCAAGATTAAACCTAATCAATTTTTCAGCACATTATCAAGCCAATTTTTCATCACATGATCAAGCCAATTTTTCATCACATGATTCACAATCTCCCCCTTGATGAAAACATTGGCAACACCAAATAGAATTGAACATTTGGCATTCACTTTACAAAAGATTTTGAAATCCAAAGGATCAAAGACCAAAGTAAGAAAACACAGAATTCCCCCTTTGACCAAAAAGCAAAACAAAATCTCCCCCTGAGAAGGAAAATGTGTGTGAATGTGCAATGTGCCCAAAAATTTCAAAATTCTCCAAACTTCTCCCAAAATTCTCAAATTTCCAAAAACAACTCCCCCTTTTTCTTCTCCCCCTTTTTCCTTAAACTTTTCAACGATTCCCAAATTTCTCCCCCTTTGACAATGGATTCATCAAGAGTACAAAAGAGAGAACAGGTTCAAAATTTTTCCTGTAGCAAAGATTTCACAAGGAGAAACAAGGGAGTGCCAAGATAGGAAAAGATGAGCTCATTCGATCATATAACCTTATATATCACATAATATGCAAAATACATGATCTTGATGTGATTTTAACAAGTTAGGGAATGACATGCATCTCAACCTCAATTCAGTCAACTATAGCCAAGTACTAAGCAGAACCTTTAGTGGAAAAACAAAGGCTCAAAATTGAAGCAACTAACAACTCTGGGCGAGCAAGTGATTTCAACTCCAATCTAGTAGACCAAATTAATCTTTAAACAGTAAACTGCATGTGGCATGCTTGAAGCATACTTCTTTTATTTCCTTGGATTGGCATGCTTGAAGCATACATCTTGTTTTTGAGGGAATGGCATGCTTGAAGCATACATCTTAACCATTTTAAGGAAAGCATGCCTGAAGCATACAACTTGAAGCTTTTGCTTTTAACACCCCTTTTTTTTATTCCCTTTTTTTTCTTTTTCTTTGATTATAAACATGCAAAAATGATTAAAAAGTCTTATGAAAGAGTAAAGCTAAAACACACTTGCTTCATAGCCCAAATTTGTCAAGAAGATTCAATATCAAGCCTAGAAGAGTAAGATATCACAGAGTATTTAGCTATAGGCAATCAGTCCAGGGAATTCCACAATGTCATTTTTAGTTCAAGTGAGACAATTAGATTATCATATATTAGCTCAATTACATAACATATAAAGAAATATGATAAAGTGAGCTCATCAAGTGAAAGAACTTGGCAAGGAAACTCCCCCTCAAAACAAACCCATTGGATGAACAATCCCAAGTTCTCCCCGAATGAAAGCAAAACGAGAAGAAGACAAAGGTTTTGTAAAAATGTCTGCCAATTGATGTTCAGTATCCACATGGTGAAGCACAATATTTTCTTTTTCAACATGATCTCTAAGAAAGTGAAATCCAATATCAAATGCTCAAGAAAGAGGATTACTCAAGAGGTGACACGAACCAAATCATTTCAACATCCTCCAAAGTCAACATCAGAATAAGCTCTTAAACTAATGCATAAGGAAGCAAAAAGCCAAATGCCAAAATCTTGAGTACCATGGAGATACCTGAAAATTCACTTGACCGTTTGTTGATGTGAAGCACGTGGGGAAGCTTGAAAACGAGCACACAAGCATACAGCAAATTGTATATCCGGCCTTGATGCAGTGAGGTACAAAAGTGAACCTATCATGCTTCTATATTCCTTTTGATCAACCGGCTCACCATCTTCATCATGGTCAAGTGCGCAAGTGCTCTCCATAGGTGTCATGATCGGCTTGCTGTTTTCCATTCCAAAGCGATGTAGCAAGTCTTTCGTGTATTTGCTTTGATGTATAAAAGTACCATCCTTCGTTTGCTTGATTTGAAATCCCAAAAAGTATGTCAACTCACCCATCATACTCATCTCAAACTCCTTCCTCATTGTTTCTGAAAACTCAGACACTAAAACATGAGATGAACCACCAAATATAATATCATCAACATAAATCTGAACGAATAGTTGATCATTGCCTTGCTTGAGTAAAAAGAGAGTTTTGTCAACCTTTCCCAATAAAAAGCCCTTTTCAAGTAAAAAGGTTTTTAGCCTATCATACCATGCTCTAGGGGCTTGTTTCAAACCATACAAAGCTTTTGTTAGTTTGAACACATGATTTGGAAACTTTGGATTTTCAAAACCAGGTGGTTGCTTGACATAAACCTCCTCATTTATGTAGCCATTCAGAAAAGCACTTTTCACATCCATTTGATACAATTTGAAACCTTTGGATGCAGCAAAAGCTAAAAGGATTCTAATGGCTTCAATTCTAGCAACAGGAGCAAAGGTTTCATCAAAATCTAAGCCTTCAATTTGAGTGTAACCTTGAGCAACCAATCTAGCCTTGTTTCTAACAACAACACCATCCTCACTTTGTTTATTTTTGAAAACCCATCTAGTTCCAATAACATTAAAATCTGGAGGTGGTGAGACAAGTTTCCAAACTTTATTTCGTTCAAAATTCTCTAATTCTTCATGCATGGCATTGATCCAAGATTCGCCGATAATGCATGAGATATATCTTTGGGTTCAAAAGAAGCAACTAAAGCGTAATGAGTATGAGTGTCGAATGAATAAACCTGGATCGAGTGACTCTCTCATTTAGGTCTCCAATCATTTGTTCAGATGGATGCATTTTCTGAATGTGCAAGGGAGCATTGGCTTTTGAGACTTCTCCTTCTCCTTCTTCATTTTCAGCATGTACAGATGATGTTGTAGCTTGAGGATGGTTAGCTGTAGGTGATGTAGTAGTAGGTGCCAAAGGTGCTACAGCTTGTTGTGCATTAGAAAGAGTCAAGACCTCATCTTCAACATCATCATTATCTTCAAAGATTTTCTCCCCCTGAACATATGCGCCTGTACCTGCATTGCTTGGACTAGTGCCTGGACTAGCCTCATCAAAAGTAACGTTTGCCTCCAAAGGATTGAACTCGAGATGGCCCAACTGTATCAAGATGTAGAAGCTGTCCTGGAGCGTTTGTCATCACCATGGTAAGAGGTGGATGTGAACCTGCAATCATCTTACCATGTCTACAAGAAGAACATACTAGATTGCTATCACCCTTAAGCTTAGGCAAGCCACGTATAAGATCTAAACCACTTACACGAGTAAGATGATTAAAACCAACATGACCAAGTCTACGATGCCAAAAGAATAAATCTTTAGAAACATTGGCAATTAGACACCTATGCTTAAAAGAAGGTGATGCATCAAAATCAGCTTTAAAGACTCTTCCAAAACGAGAAATTTTGAACACAAGATCACCTGAAGCATCTAGCACTTTGCATTCATTTTTCTTAAAGCTTATCTCAAGATCTTCATCAAGCATTTGAGAATGTAAAGCAAGTTATATTTCAAATTTTCAACAAGAGCTACATCTTTGAACATAAACTTGTCACTTACCTTTATTATACCTTTTGCCACAACAGAAGAGGAAGAAGCATCTCCAAAAGTAACACTTTCAAAGACGAGATGCACGAGTGAGGAGGATAACCAATTCTTATCACCGGACATGTGGCGTGAGCATCCGAATCCACTAGCCATATGTTCTCCTTCCTCGCGAGAAGCCTACATAGCAAAACATGTCGAGGTCTTAGCATTGGGGTTAGGAATGAGATTTTTGGGAATCCAAAGATCGAGACACACGACGCACAACAAAGAGGTACAACACGATAATTTTTATGCACAAAATCAGATTTGCCTTTTCCCATGTTTCTAGGAACAGAAGGTGTTTTCATCACTCTAGGCGCATAAAAATGTGCTTTGCTGAAATTTGACCTAGCCTTAGTTCTTTCCTTCTTTTCTTTGTTTGGCTAGTCTAAAGCAAAAATCTACTAAGTGTCCATCTCTACCACAATGAGTGCAAGTGTACTTGACATGATGTTTAGCTTTAACAAGAAAAGCACATTTTGCATTCATCATAGTAGAAGATAAAACCAGCAGATTGAAAAGCAATTTTCTTAGGCTCATTAGATAACTCAATTTTGCAAGGAGCCTCGAACAAAGTACGAGGTTTAGTTTCATATGTGGCATAAGGATCAAAACCTAAACCTCTCTTGTTTGTGCTAACCTTAGATTGATCCAAAATCATGTTCAACTTCTTCTTGCCATTAGTGAAACGCGTTCCAAAGAATTTTGCAAGTAATCAACTTTCTTAGCAAGAGTTAAACAATTATTGCAGGGAACATCTACTTTTCCTTTTTGCTTGCGACAAGTTGAGCATGAGAGAATTTCATGTGAAAGCAAATTATCGATTAATTGAGAAACCCTAGCATTTGCATCTTTCAATTTTAATTCAAGAGTTGAGCATTTAGAACAAGAAGTTGAACTATGCAAATCATCGATTGGAACAGCTAGCATGTACAACATGTTTCTCATTTTTCTCATTTAGATGCAACAAAAGAGCATGTTCTTTCCTAAGCAAGGTGAGCTCATTGTAAATTAAGTCACATGATTTGCAAGTATCATCACTAGGAATCAAAGTCTTAAGTCTAGCAATTTCAGCATTCAATGATTCAATAATGAAATCATGTTTCTTAATTTTCTTATCACGTTTGTCAAGCAATTTTCCAAGACGAGCAACAACAATAGCTAATTCATCATAAGAGGGATCTACCTCATTGAAGTCGCTGTCGTGGTCGTCCTCGGTGAAGCTATCCTTGCTGCTTGCCATGAGACATAATCCTATCAAATCATGCTTGCTTGGAGTTGCATCATCTTTGCTGCTCTCCGAGTCCACATCGCTCAAATTGACTTGTTCAAGAGCGGAAAGAACTCGGTGAACCACCTTGCGGTTGATGAAGCTCTTCTTCTTCCTATCATTTGACGAGAACCTTTTCTTCTCATTCCTTCTGTCGTTGTCCTTCTCCTCCTTTGATGTTTTTCCTGCAAGCTTAGGACAATTTGTGCGAATATGGTTGAGGTCACCACACTCATAGCATCTTGGAGGACCACCTCTCTTTCTCATTCTCACATTCTGCAAAGCTTTGTTAAAGCGAGAAGAGAGTAGTGCCAGATCTTCTTCAGGAAACTCTTCAAGTTGCTCATCTGTTAAAGAAGACATGGAAGACAAGGCAAAGCTAGAAGAAGAATTTGCATTTGACATGTTAGGATTAGAGATCAAAACAATTGATTTAATGTTACCCTTCCTGGCAAGAACATCCAACTCATGAGTTTTCAACTTAGAGTAAAGAACATCTAATGTGAGTGTGCTCATGGTAGTAGATTCTTGTATAGATGTTACTTTCATCTCCCACACTGACATGTCCAAAGCACTAAGCAATTGTCGAGCATTTTCAGCATCGGTAGCTAACTCCAACAAAGACGTAGATTGCTAAGAATTTTATTGAAATGTGCAAAGAAGTCATCTACAGATTCACTAGGTTTCATCTCAAAACGCATGTATTCTTTTTTTTGTAAATATCTTGGCGAACCTCTTTGTGATGTTAGAACCCTCATGGTAATCACAAAGAGATTTCCATACCTCATATGCGGATCGAAGATGAACCACACGATCAAAGTCGCTGCGTCCCAAGCCTTGGATGATCAAGTTGCGGCGCCTTGTCGCTTTGCTTCAACATGTGTGCAATTGGTGTCGTTGACGTTGTCGTTTGCAGGGACTTCATATGGCTTGTAGACCTTCTCCCAAATTGCGAATCCCTGAGCTTGGATGAACGCCTCCATCTTGGCCTTCCAAAACTGAAAATCAACACCATTGAACACACAAGGTTTTGTCGAATAATGATCCATTGATCTAATCACCGATTAAGATAGATTAGAAAAACCTTGCTCTGATACCACTTGTAGGATCGAAGTATACGAATATAGCAATCAGAGGGGGGGTGAATGATTGTGCGGAAGCTAAAACCAAATTCTTGATCTACTAAAAGTTCACCCCAAAACAGAACCAAATAATTGCTTCGTTTTCGACAAAAACAGAAAGACAGAGGTTTAGTAAAACGCGAATTCCTGGAGATCCAACCGTAGGATCGATCTGAAATTTGGACACAAGAAACTAGATTCCAGTACGAATCCAACCCAAAAAGAATCAGCTCGATCAGACTTACGGATCAAAAGTTATAAGCTTCGTAAGCTTGCTGATCCAGAACTTGACGAGAATCAATCTAATCAAAACTTCAAGATTAAACAAGATCTTCAAAAGATTTATCAACAAAACTTTGAGGAACACTAGATCAATACCCTAGAAAGGTTTTTGATGGATCAAATCAAGATGAAACTCAACGATCAAAAACCAATCTAGAATTAGAACAAGCATGCAAACAAGAACCAAAACAGAAAACACTGTAGCGACGTGGTTATTGTAGCACGCAAAAATCTTGGAAGAATTGATCTTTATTTCTTGTCTAAAATACTCTCATCAAAAGAGTACAAACCCTAAAACCAAGCTCAAAGCTTGATGCGCTTAGCTCTGCTTGGTTCCCTTTCAACAGGAGACAACCCCTCCTATTTAAAGGACCAACCTGAATCACGATTCCTATTCCCTAGAAGGAATCCGTATCCAACACAACTCTACTTGGCCCAACCTGGCCGAGTACAACTCTTGCACGCATATGGTAACCCTACCATATTCACGTGACTAACACCTTGCACGCGTATGGCCACCTGCCATACTCACGTGACTAACACTTTGCACGCGAATGACCTCCTGCCATTCTCACGTGACTAACCATTCTTCATGTGCACCACTCTCTTAGCCCGAACGTCCCGCATGACATCCTTGACCACCAAGACCTCAGTTCCTCCTGAACTTAGTCCCGAACCTCAGTTCCTCCATGAACCTAGTTCCGGTCCCGTCATCGACCATATTCGCCCTCGAGCAATACCTGCACATGAACAAACCACAAAACAATTTCGAGCACAAGTCCGCGACTTGACTCAACATTAATTCATGCAACTACTCACATGAGCATTGCATAAATTCCACTTCAAGCATCATGAAATTCTCACAAATTTCATAATCTCAAAAACAGATCAAAAATCAATTTCAAATCGCTCAAAACCCTAATTGAGCAAACACCATTCACGCCGGATAGATCGCCAAAAGCATGTGTATGGCGGACCAAAAAATTTGGTCCGTCATGCATGGGAAAAACGAGATCGCCAAAAAGCATGTGTATGGCGGACCAAAAAATTTGGTCCGTCATGCATGGGAAAAACGAGATCGCCAAAAAGCATGTGTATGGCGGACCAAAAAATTTGGTCCGTCATGCATGGGAAAAAACGAGTTCGCCAAAAAGCATGTGTATGGCGGACCAAAAAATTTGGTCCGTCATGCATGGGAAAAACGCGATTTCTTGAACAAGCGTAAAAGCATCAAAATCACGTTTATGACAGACCAAAGACTTTGGTCCGTCATACATGCGAAACTCACTGTTTTTTGGATGTTTGGTCTGGCGCAAATGCAAAGTCTCTGTTTTTGGATGTTTGAATGTTTGGCCCTTTATGCAAGCAATTTTGCAAGATTAAACCTAATCAATTTTTCAGCACATTATCAAGCCAATTTTTCATCACATGATCAAGCCAATTTTTCATCACATGATTCACAATATTACCTGCCACGAAGAACGGGGCCTGTTGCTACCACGATGAGCTCCCAGGCTGCTCCTGTGGCGGCGGCGGGTATGACAGCGTCGGAGGTCTGAACGGTGTTGTCGGGGGTGGTGGTGGGTACGGCAGCGTGGGAGGTCTGAACGGTGGTGTCGGCGGTGGTGGTGTCGGCGGCGGTCGTGTACTAATCCGGACCCCCTGCTGTCTTACACCTGACGTATGCGACCCCACACCGGCGGCGTCAAAACTATGCCGGCACGAAACGGCCCGCACAATCCTCGCCGTCTTCGCGATCATTCGATCCATGAATGCCGTGATCTCCTCCCGGGAGGTCTCCAAACCCCCGCACAAACGGCCTCTCATGGACCTCAAGTCTTGCTCCATCTCTGTCCCCATGTCGCCCTGAAAGTGATGACATGACGTAAGATATATGTATGCTTGCATGCCGTTTAAAATTTGAGTACATTGCCTAGTTGACGTACCACAAAGTGCATCGCCGATGCAACATGGGTGGGATATGTGTCGTGAGCACGAGCCGGTACGATATCCTCCGGGTCAGCAAGGGGCAAAAGACGTACTCGTGTAAGTGGGGAGTACCATTGCAGGTACTCCTGGTATCCCTGTATGTATTATCGTCATAATCAAAGAACCCGGTCTTGTAGTGCCTGAGTCCACTGCTCCACCCAAGGAGCCATCTTCACGGCCCAGTTAGTTCGGCGGCCACCTCTCCTCGAATGCCTGCGGAAGTTGTAAACCCGTTAGTATGTGCAATGAGTTACATTCGAAATGTAAGGGGGAGTGAAGTTACTGACATGTGTGTCTCTGTGGGGACTGGCACGCCGCGTGGAACAGGGACCTCCTGCCTGAGTCCCAGCTGCCTCATTACCCGGTGAACCGAGTAATCCTCAACGTACACATCGTACACAAGCTTCCGTCGTGTGATCGAGTACACAAGATCTCGCGCGCAAAGGACAGACAAACCGTGCGGTGCGTAGACACTCCGTACTTGCAGACTAGCCCATTGTGGCTATAGAAGGTACCGATAAAAAGTTAATACGAAAAAGGCAGGAATGCGAGATTGCATAGTACAAAAAACATGTATGTACCCGTCTGCGGCACCAAATAGAGCCCATCGTAGGGCGGTCCACCTCCGTGTCCCCGTAGAACTCCTGGTCGTAGATCTGGTCGTCAACCCATGGTCGTCCAATCTGGAAGCGCTCGAATGACCATAGCATGAGTAGGAGTGGGCACCCGGAGAGGATCGAACCGAGGCGCGTCCTGAGGCACGCATCGCATAGACCCCGGTAGGTGGCACAAAGTACAGCTGACCCCCAGCTGTACTCAGGTACCTCGTGGGGGGCAGCATCCGCTATGGCCCGTGCGATCGGGACGAGCCTAGCGTCGACGCTATCTCCATGGGTCGTGGTGAACATCACCCACCCGAACAACCACAACAGGTAAGCCTCCAGGTGCCGGCTCACCTGGTACTCCGTGGCGTCCCCAGCCATCCTAGTTACCTGCAGTAACGAAAGCTTATTGGTTACACAGATAAAATAAATCAGACCAATTTTGAACCGTGCCAACACATACCTCGAACTGGCGAAGCCACGTGAGGGTGGGACCGTGCCTCTGTCGTGGGTGTAGCGGGGCGTACTGCGACTGGCCTCCCTGTGCAGGGGGGAGGACTCCTGCGAACCGAGCAAAAAGGTCGTCACGCCAGTCGTCATCCACCTCTGCTGGTACAACCGCTTGGCCAGCGATTGGGAGACCGGTCAGCATCGAAACATCCTGCAGAGTGGGCGCCATCTCTCCGCAGGGCGGGTGGAAGGTATGCGTCTCAGGCCGCCAGCGGTTCACGAGGGCGGTAAGGAGAGATCGATCGAAGGGGAAGCGTCGGGATCTCTCTCGACGATGACCTCACCATCCAGACCTTCGACGTGGTCCTCCTGTGTGGCCTCCACCATCCGTGCAAGGGGAAGTAGTCCAGCCGCCTCCAATCTGCAAAAAATGAATTACAAGTAAGAACATAACGTGTAACAGAACCCATTCAGTACCATAAAATTTGCTATGCTTACATACCTTGGTAACCAGCGGTCGTCAAGGCCCCATGCACGTACTGGAGTCCGCGTGGACAAGACACCAGGATCCGTGCCCGCTCTAGTAGTAGCGTGCAACCGTGCACGATGGCGTGCATCCAAGTGACGATCAAGAAGAGCGTACGACCAATCGCAACCCTCGCCCACAGCCGCCATACCTGCGCAGAACAAACAAATTAATAATTTATAATGATAAAATCAAAGATAAACATAAAGTCAAAGGGAAAAATAGGCTAGATTTGCTAGATTAAAACTAAGAACAACTAACATAACTAGCGATGATGACAATCTCAGCTAGCAGATGCAACGACCATAAGATTTTCCGTGCCCCAGAACAAACACATGTAGTTTTGTTCAATACGTAATCAGACATAATTCTTCCAATATTACAAGTAGTCACTCCTCGAAGCATGACATACAGAAGGAACATAATTGTTTTCAGGAGTCATAACCATAAGAATTTAACGTACACACGTACGATTATTACAATCCATACAAACGGGAGGAACCCCGGAACAAGGCAACACGCCTTAGAGGCATATACGTCAAGACCCTCCATCGCAAACGCTCTTCGCAGGACATTTGTTCTTCCTGTGGCCGTACTCTCCACATAGGACACACCTCCGAACAGGGCCTCCAACCTCGGACTCATCCATGTCGTTGCGGATGCGGCGCGTTTGGCGACGACCTTTCCCGCCCTTCACTCTGTTAATGTCAGGGACCCAACTGCGCGTGGTATTGTCAATTTCAGTGAAGTTTCCGGCAACACGAAACCCATGTAGTTCACCGGACCACGTTTGAACGACCGTATCCGCCATGTAGTACGGAGAAACAAATTGTACACTGCTCATCTCAATCTGCCCGCAGGCCGCCAAGACATGCGAACAAGGTTTATGCAGAAGGTACGGCTTTCGGCAAGTACAGGTGCACATGCCATCCACACCACCGCCTAAGCTCACTTCGTGGGTGATTCTCCCACTTGACATTCCCAGCCCCTCCATATTCCTCAGTATTACCTCAAATCGTAACTCCGTCGAACCCATGACGACGACGGAATGTAGGAGGGCCTTCTCAACCTTCTTCGTCATCCAAGCTGTAACGACGCTGCAGTAGGGACTCTGAATGGTACTTGCATGCAGCACTGCCACGACGTGCCGTTCCCGGAAATATCTCACTGTACCGTACAACATACCTTCGACGATAGCAACAAGGGGCGTGCCACGAAGACCCCTTATTACCCAGTTGTATACCTCGGCAAGGTTAGTTGTCATAACCCCATACCTTGCCCCAAGTGTGTCATACAACAGTGCCCACTTCTCAACCGGTTCAGACTCGATCCAGTGCGAGAAACACTTGATGTTTCTGGAAAGCCTCCTTCTGATGTTTGGCGGGTCAATGTCCGGTAAGGGCTGCAAACGCTGTGGTGCCTCCGGCATCGCCTCGGCCTTGTCTCTCCGTCACGTATCTGCTTGCTAGTGAGCTCGTCAAGCTTCTTCCAGATGGCATCAAACTTTCTCTGCTGATTTTGCTTGCACAACCTCTTGAATAGGTTCATCAACTTCTTACTTTTGAAATATTTGAACAGGTTAGCCGCCATATGTCGCATGCACCACCGGTTCTGCATATCCGGCCATGGAAAGGGCTCTTGCCCATCTTCCTGCATCTTCTTTATCGCTTTCATCAGCCCAGCGTGGCGGTCGTGAATTATGCACACATTTGGCCTATCCTTCACAACTCCGATCTTCAGTTTTCTAAAGAACCACAACCAACTCTCGTAATTTTCACCTTCCACGAAAGCAAAGGCTATTGGAAGTATCTGGTTGTTTCCGTCCACACCGATGGCCGTCAAAATTTGGCCCTTGTACTTGCCGGTGAGGAAAGTCCCATCCACGCACATAATCGGGCGGCAATGCCTGAAAGCCTCCACACAAGGCCCAAGTGCGATGAAAGCACGCTCCATAACCATAAAGCCGGGCGGGTTCTGAGATTCTCTATCATGAATAGCAATATATGTCCCAGGGTTTCTTTCCTTCAGGACGTCCAGAAGTCGGGGAAGATTGTCATAGGATGCCTCGAATGTACCAAAGCGCTTCTCCAACGCCTTTTGCTTCGCCCTCCATGCTTTGGCGTAGCTGATTTGGTATTTATATCTGTTCCTCATGGCAAGTACTATGTGCTGTGCCTCCATGTCAAACTTCTCGACAATCTCTCCGTACATCACGTTCGCGATGAAAGATGATGTGAGGTTACGATGTCTCGATATTACATTGCTCAGAACACAACTGTGCTGCACCACCTTCGTGACTACCCAGTTCAACTCATACTTGGGCCTGTGGGCATGAACACGCCAACCACATTCAGCGTTTTCACACTTCACCGTGTAACAATCTTTACTAGATTTCACAACTCTCGCCGGCCGCTGCAAGCTCATCGCCCAGACCCTTATAGCATCCTGCAAAGCGGACTTCTCCGCGTACATTGCGTGGACACGAACCTCAGTTGGTCGGTACTCACATGTCGAGTCAAGGGCATCGTCGACTGCTAGGTCTTTTGCTTCGCCCCTATTCCAAGCAGCAGGCACCTGTGCGGACGTACTGCCATCATCGTCTGAGGACGATTCATCGTGTTCGTCCATCACAAGTGCCTCTTCTTCCCCCGCCGCCCGTAGATTGTCTTGCTCTAGCACATCCACTAACCCTTCCAACTCCTCCCCTTCATCTGCTTGTTCCGTCGCTGCAGCGCTTGATCGAATATTCTCATGAACTTCCGCCGGACTTTCTGCTTGCACCGCGATCGGGGTTTCGTTACTTGCCAAGTCTGTTTTGACCATCGCCTGCACAAAGAGGACAAAACCCCAGCCACATCGTCTTGATGAATTGATGTAGTTCCTCCAAGACTGAGCCCGCTCCAACGGTCTAAGAACCCATACCGAGTCATGTGTACCTCTCGGCCACAAGCATTTAATGCTCACATCATGCATTATAGGATTCAATGAAAGACTGTGACAAATCCACCCGCACATATCTTCGAAACTCATTTCATCCGGATTCTGATGGTATAAAATACACTGCTGAAAGCTACTCAGATCTACCCCGTATTGCCCCTCCTGAACCACTCCGTCACCGTAAAACACTTTGAATGCATCCATAGCAGACGTAGGTACTGCATATTAAAAATTGTTTACGATATGCGCAAGTAATATTTGATATACGTATTGCATATTAGTGGCAACTGCAATAGAGTTGTGAAACAAAATAATTTGAACTGCATCCTACCACACTACATACATTTATTATCGTACATCATGGTACCAATTAACAGTTGCATCGTAAATCATTTGGATATTAAACTACACAATCAAACATATTTCACATCACAACGATACAAAACTACAGTTTTTTGCATTTTTCCATGAATTTACAAAATTACAGGATTTAACATGAATTTAGAAAATTATTTCATTCAATTTGAATTTATGGTTACGAAATATCACATGATCAAGTTAAACCAGCTTTATTATTTAACGCATTGAAATCACACTATCAAATTATTATTTAACCTAATTAGAAAATCTATATCACACGATCAAGTTATGACATAAGGATTCTAAAGAATACTGCCTCATTTTTTTAATTTCAATTGCACTTTCAATTTGAATTCTATATTAAACCATAGTTCAAACTTTAATTCTTTTTTCTATGAATTTAGAAACTTGTTCCACTCAATTTGAACTTATGGATCAAAACTTATGACCATTTCAATATATTCCATTTAAATAATTGAGGAAAAGATTGACATTACATTTTAGTTGATATATTACAATTTTCTGTGTCCGCAGCAATTTTTCCTATCTGTTTCTTCTTTTTCTGTACATACCATCTTTCTTTCTATCTAAACGTACTTTTTTAGTCTCATAAATAATTACTAACTACTATGTTAATTTTGCCGAACCAACAACATATTTTTTTGCTCTAATAATTCAATATTGTAACTAATATATTTCTAGGCCAATATTACGTACCAATATTATTTGCACATATACAACATTATTCACACATAATTTCATAAATTATGCATAAAACAAAATTATTTACATAATACATTTTTTAGATTACTATAATAGTTTTTTAAGACTACCTACAATTTTCCTACATATATATATAAATTACACTGACGAAAAAATAATTATAAAAATTACTAACCGACGAACGACGAACGAACGACGAACGATGAACGAACGAAGAACGACCGATGAACGAACGACGAACAATGACGAACAAGCACAAAAAAATACTCTTCTCCTCCTCCTCCTCTTCTTCCTTTTCTTCTTCTTCTTCTTCTTCTTCTTCCCGTTCTTCTTCCTTTTCATTCTTCTTTTCCTTTCTTTTCTCTTCTTCCTTATTCCTTTTCTTTCCTTGTTCTTTCTCTTTTCTCCTCTCTGGCTTCTCTCTGCTTGCTTGGACCGGCTGCCTCGGTTGAAGTTGGCAGCAATAATCGTAGCCCGGCGCTTTGCCGCCTGCCGCTCCGTCCTCGCCGGGCCCGCTCCCATCCGTCGCGCCCGATCGCCAGACGTGGCAGGCCGGTCTGGCTGGGTCCAGCGGGACCGTCTTGGCCGCGTCGCGCCATCTTTGAAGCGGCCGTCGCTCCCCCCTGGCGCGAAATGGCCATGTGGCCAGGGGCGGCAGGTGAGGTGGCTGCCACGCCCCGTGCGGCCGTGCGGTGACGCGGCAATTTCGCTCCACGGTGGCGCGACTAGGACTTATTTTGCCACCGTGGCGCGACTACTCCTATTTCACTCCAGCGAGGCGTGAAAAGAGTATACTTTTGCAAAAAAAAATAAAACTACGTATATTTTTGTAATATGCGAATAAAAAATGATTAATTACAAAAAAAATCCGTGCTTACTCGCTGCCACCTAGCTTGCTTGGTTGCTTGCCACTCATTGCTACACTCACCCATAGCCACCACTCCTGCTTTTCGTAGAAGAATTGATATGCTGGGATGCTAAATTAGTTGGAGACGGATGGATAGAATATCGAGAGCATTGGAGGATTTGTTTGTGAACATTGATGTTGTCGCTGTGGCATGAGCACTACTACTTCGATTGCCATGGCTGCTTGATTTTGGGGATTAAAAGTGAGTTTAGCAGATTGTGCTTGTATAGTTGTATCTTGTATGTGGATAAAGTTTGAGTATTTTGCCTTTGAATGGTATAAAGTTCTTGAGACTTTCTCTTAAAAAAAAGTAGAATACCAATCTAGATAGATGAAACATCAAACCAATTCAATATATACATGGGCAATACTACTAATTTTTGCACGTTAATTTTGAAAGCTCTTCCATTGCTATAACTACTTGGATTAACATCTTTAGAACATAGAACTAGAAAAGTGAAGGATTCGAAAGCTAGCAAAATAAGTGGACACGCCAGTGGCTTGGCGGTAGGAGAGATGGTCTTCTTTTTCAACTATCTGGTTCTATTCATAGTATTGTATCAACACGATGTATTTTATTTAATCAAGTAACAAGTCTATTTTACTATTTTACAACATAAGCTTTGCAAAAAGTCCACATAACACCCTCCAGTACAAAGTAGAGTATTAACTCTCTTACCCCCACACTACTACAAAAATGCAAATAGGAGACGCCCTATTAGTGACGGTTTGTTTGGAACCGCCACTAATAGGAGTATCAGTGGCGGTTCTTGAGTGGAAACCGGTGCCAGGATCATTAGTGACGGTTTTTGTTCCAAACCGCCACAGATAGTGGACTATCAGTGGCGGTTTGTGGTTATAACCGCCACAAATACTGCGACAACTATCAGGGGCGGTTTTAACCCTAAACCGCCACTGATAGTCCACTATCTGTGGCGGTTTTTGTTTAGAACCGCCACAAATAAAACCCCTATATATACTAGTCGCTCAAAGACTGCACAGAGCTCATGGTCTTCTTCCTCCTCGAGAAGAAAAGCAAAATTTCAGATCTGAGATTTTGTTTGCAAAGAAACTTGAGTTTTTACTTGAGGGTTGTTCTAAGGTGAGTAATTTGTTCTCCTCTCTTCAATTGTGGTGATGTAGTTGCAATTTAATGGCTAGATCTAGTTTATTTAAGATTTTCCTTTCTTCAATGGCAAAGCTTAGATTCAAATTTTTTATTTACCTAGCATTTTTAGATTAATTTATATTTAGATGATGAATTTATTACCTTGCTCCATTAGATTATTTGTTGTCTACCTTTTAGATGACAAAATATGGCAAGCATATATTAAATTTATTTAATTAAGATTGTTGGATATTAATACACATTAAATTTAATGTATATGGTATAGAGGTGATCATGAAGTTGCCTTGCATTTTGAGATGATGAATTATCTACCTCTTTGAGAGGATAAATTTAATTTTGACTATGCATAGTACTTAAGATTTGTTTCTAATTACCATTAATTTTCTTACCGTTAGTGAGATGATGAATTTACTACCTTGCTCTATTAGATTAAGTTGTCTACCTTTTTTGGATGATAAATTATGATTGAGAGCATATATTAAATTTATTTAATTAAGGTTATTGGATAGTAAGAAATAATGGATTAATGATTTATGTAATTAAGATTATTGCATATTATTAATTGTTACATTAATTAATTGTAGATGGATCGGAGATGGATGTACAATGCGAACTGCTGCGGAGAATACATCGACGGCGTATCTGCTTTTCTACGAGCAGCCGAGGAGAACAGATTGCAAAAGAAGACGGAGTACATACATTGTCCATGCATTGATTGCAAGAATGAGAAGATGTTTTCGGACAAAGACCAAATCCACTTGCACTTGATTCGGAGGGGCTTTGTACCTAGCTATACCTGTTGGACAAGGCACGGTGAAGAGGAGATCATACTTCAATGTGATAATGTCGACGACGACGAAGCCGCCAATACGGCAGCTGACATCGGGTATGGAACCGATGAGGATAGGTTGGTCGTTGACGATGACAATAATCTGGCTCAAATGTTGCGCGATGCAGAAGGAAACTACAGTAGTGAGAGAGAGTTTAATCAGTTCAAGGGTTTGATAGAGGACTCGGAGAAACCTTTGTTCCCGGGTTGCAAGGAGGAATACACAAAGTTGCACACTGTGCTTTCACTACTGAAATTGAAGGCAAGCAATGGTTGGTCCGACAAGAGTTTCACGGAGTTGCTACGTCTCTTAGCGGACATGCTTCCAGAGGGCAACCTGTTGCCTAAGACCACATATTTTGCCAAGAAGGTTGTATGTCCCTTGGGATTGGAGGTAGAAAGAATACACGCGTGTCCAAACGACTGTGTACTCTATCGCAAAGACTATGCAGACACGCATGTATGTCCGGTGTGCAAAGCATCGCGATACAAGCGTAAGGGCGAGGAAAACGAAGGCATAGAAGTGAAGAATGGAGCTCCCGCTAAAGTGGTGTGGTATTTGCCAGTAATACCTCGTCTAAAGCGTTTATTTGCAAATAAAAAGCATGCCAAGCTGATGCGATGGCACTCGTAAGAGCGAAAGAGGGATGGAAAGTCGAGGCACCTCGCTGATTACGCGAGTGGAGAACCATCGATAGGCTCTTTAGGGAGAACTTCGGAAATGAGCCAAGGAATATAAGGTTTGGGTTGAGTACGGATGGAATGAATCCGTTCGGTAACATGAGCAGTATTCATAGCACTTGGCCCGTGACTCTCTGTATCTACAACCTTCCTCCTTGGTCGTGTATGAAGCGAAAATACATTATGATGTCGCTGCTTATCCAAGGGCCGAGACAACCTGAAACGATATTGATGTATACCTACAACCATTGGTGGAAGATCTTGTGCTCTTGTGGAATGAAGGTGTACAGTATGGGATGAGTACAAGCGGGAGTACTTCACTCTACGCGCAATGTTGTTCTGCACCATCAATGATTTTCCAGCCCTAGGTAACCTGTCTGGCCGTACTATAAAAGGAGCTAAAGCTTGCCCCCAATGCCTGGATGAAACTAGTAGCGTGTGGCTTAACAACTCGAGGAAAACAGTCTACATGCGTCACCGTCGGTTCCTTCGAAAGAATCATCCGTACCGTAATATGAAAAAACAATTTGACGGTACAAAGGAGGACGGTTCAGCTCCAAGGCCTCTTACTGAGGAAGAGGTATATGATATGGTTAAGGATATTAATGTTGTACTTGGAAAGGGGGATACCTCGAGGTCCCGTACTGAGAAAACCACGTGGAAGAAGAGATCCTTATTTTGGGATTTGCCCTATTGGAAGGATTTAGAAGTTCGACATTGCATCGACGTCATGCATGTAGAAAAGAATGTATGTGACAGCGTGCTTGGTCTTTTACTGAATATTCCTAGCAAAACAAAGGATGGATCAAGGCACGAAGGGACCTGGAAGATATGAAGATCAGAGCCGAGCTACATCCTCAAGACACCGGGAAAGGCCGACTTTACCTTCCCCCAGCTTGCTATACTCTGTCCAAGAAAGAGAAAACAGACCTCTGCAAGTGCTTGCGTAGTGTGAAAGTTCCGTCCGGTTACTCCGCAAACATCAAGAAACTGGTATCGATGAAAGATTTGAAGTTAACTGGTATGAAGTCTCATGATTGTCATGTGATGATGACACAAATGCTCCCTATTGCAATTAGAGGTATTTTGCCTGACAAGGTTCGAGAGGCAATCATGAGGTTGTGTTTCTTCTTTAACGCAATTTCACAGAAGGTCATCGATCCCGTTGGACTTTATGAATCGCAGTCGATGTGGTCAACACTGTGTCGCCTAGAGATGTATTTTCCTCCATCATTTTTCGATATCATGGTTCATCTCATTGTTCACCTTGTGAATGAGATAAATATTTGTGGGCGATATTCTGCATCGGATGTACCCGCTCGAAAGGTACATGGGTGTTACGAAGAAATATGTACGTAATCGATCGCGACCGGAAGGTTCCATTGTAGAAGGTTATGCAACTGAGGAGGTTATTGAGTTCTGCGTCGATTACATGGACGAGGTTGAACCGGTAGGAGTGCCTGTATCACACCATGAGGGGAGGCTAGCTGGCAAAGGAGTAATCGGAAAGAAATCCACAAATTCTTACGATCATTTTTTGTTCGAAGAAGCTCATTTCACAGTCTTGCAAAGATCGATGAGGTATCCTCGTTTATGGACATGCACAAGGAAAAGCTACAGAGGGAAAATCGTGGACGATCAGAGGTTTGGATAACAAAAGAGCACAATCGTGTGTTCAATCATTGGTTCAAGGAGCACATGTCTGGTGAAGAAACGAGTGTTACGTTGAGGTGGTTGGCAAAAGGGCCATCAGGTACAATCGTGACATGGCAAGGATACGACATAAATGGATATACATTTTACACGAGAGCTTAGGATAGCAAAAGTACTTACCAAAAGCAGTGGTGTCCGTATAGATGCCTACGACAATACAGCAGAAGAAGAGCGGCTTCTATGGGTTTATAGAGGAGATTTGGGAGCTCGACTCGCATTTTCAAGATCCCGGTGTTTCGGTGTCGTTGGGTCCAACTCCCAAAGGGTGTCAAGGTGGACAAATATGGCTTCACTACTGTGGACATCGAGCAAGTCGGATATAGAGACGAACCATTCGTACTTGCGAAGCAAGTTGCACAGGTCTTCTATGTAATCGACCCGGCAGATAAGAAGCGTCATGTAGTTCTTCAAGGAAAACAAAGGATCGTCGGAGTTGAGAATGTCGTGGATGAGGAAGAGTACAACCAGTTTGATGAGTTGCCTCCTTTCGTAGATGGCAGCATCAGGCTCGAGGAAGCAACCACTCAGGAAGCCACCTATCATCGTGATGATCATGAAGAAGGCCAAATTGTGAAAGAAAATAATTAGCTAGGAGTAATGGCTAAATGTGTGTATTTATGTGGGGTAATGGAAATGTAATGTCAGAAATATGCATTTATGTGGAGTAATGGCATTTTTTTGTTAAAAAATATGCTTTATATTAATTCATGGCTTTATATTAATAGAAGGAAATCTGAAAAATATGCTTTATATTAATTTATATTAATCAGGGATTCAAATTTCATAAGAATATAAATTTATATATCCTAGATAAATTAGTTATGAATAATTAGTAGTTAATATGTATGATAGGTTCACTAATACATTAATTCATGGCTTTATATTAATTGAAGGAAATCTTAAAAATATGCTTTATATTAATTTATATTAATCAGGGATTCAAATTTCATAAGAATATAAATTTATATAGCATAGATAAATTAGTTATGAATAATTAGTAGTTAATATATATGATAGGTTCACTAATACATTAATTCATGGCTTTATAATTGAAGGAAATCGAAAAATAGTATTTGTGGCGTTTTTTAATTAAAACCGCCATAGATAAGGTTTATCAGTGGCGGTTTTTAATTACAACCGCCACTGATAATTTTATCTATGGCGGTTTTAATTAACAACCGCCACTGATAATTTTATCTGTGGCAGTTTTTAATTACAACCGCAACTGATAAACCTTATCTGTGGCGGTTTTAATTAACAACCGCCACTGATAGGTCCCCCTATATAAACCACGCCAAAGTGGTCAGTCCTCACCAGTAGCTTTGAACCCTACACCGCCGCCTCCCTCCCGCGCCCGGCGACCCCGCCGCCTCCCTCCCTCGCCCGGTGACCCCGCCGCCTTCCCTCCGCGCCGGCGACCCCGCCGCCTCCCTCCTCGCCGGCGACCCGCCGCCTCCTCCTCGCCGGCGACCCGCCGCCTCCCTCCTCGCCCGGTGACCCCGCCGCCTCCCTCCTCGCCGGCGACCCGCCGCCTCCCTCCGCGCCGGCGACCCCGCCGCCTCCCTCCTCGCCGGTGACCCCGCCGCCTCCTTTTGTGTAAGAAAATGCCATACTCTGTTGAATTGCGAATGTTGCATATGCCATACTCCTCTAATTTCAATTTGTTGATCGATAACTATTCTTACTTGTGAATTGAGATAATTGTGTGCTTTTGTTTCTTCCGATTCTTGACCAAATCGTAAAATGTCACAGCTTGTAGTCCTGTTTCATCATAGATTCATTTTGGGTTGATAAATTAGAATGCATGAGCATCCTTGCATAGCTTGTCGACATGTATATAGCAAGGATATATTTATCAAGACATAAACCATACCATTGCAGTTGACTTTATCTATTGTCCTTAACCATGTTATATGCTAAGGTTAGTATCGCTTGATTAGTGCACTAACTAGATGTCTAAAATGCTAAGTGTTGCTATCATTTACTATCCGTGCATGTCAAAAGGAGAATAGAGACATTTAAGCTAATGCCTTTCACCTTGCTGATTTGTCTTTTCACTCTTTGTACATTATGGGTGTAATGGATTGGAGTTGAGGTTCTTGAATAGTGTATTAATTAGATGCTTAATTGTGTGGATGTGGCAATATATACGTGATTTGTCTTTGAAAATTTGTATGTATATGTGTACATATACATTGTTGAAAATTGGGTATATGTGTGTAATGTACTTTGGTTGTGTTGCATTTGTGAGTGCTCATGTTTATAAATTTACGTGCGCGCGCACACACACACACATATATATACATATAGTCTCTTGAATGAAATGCATTTGTGTAGCTAGCAACACTACATTGGCTTCCACATTACATGAGGCGATTTCGAGACGTCATCCTCCTAAGTTGATGTGGAAAGAAAACGAGTCAAACACCATCTTGAGTAACAAATATGTTGAAAAGAAATTTAAAACAGCAAGCTGCTTAACAGTATGACAGGGGGAAAAACAATAACGCTGAGTTCTTGTCAAATATACTTCAAATAAAATTGAATCTGTCACAAACAGGAAAGTATCAGCACCTTTGTTTTTAAATTAAATATGATCTGATTGTTTGCTTCATCAAATTGTCCCTCTCTTCCCTGGTTCCTTGAGCTGCCCAGCAGCAGCATTTAGTGATATAAGGACCCGCAAAAGAGAAATATCTTCACAAAAGAAAATAATTCAAAGAAACCTTCTGAGGATGGTATGGGGCGTTAAAATCAGAAATTTCAGAGTGTATTAGAGAAACAACCTCTACCAGGCTGTTCAGATTTTCATAAATATGAAAATTGAAATAGGAAGTTTAATTAGTATACACAATTAATTAGTATACACAACCTCTACCAGGCTGTTCAAATTTCGACTCTAAAATACATATAGTCTCTTGAATGAAATGCATTTCAATATGGTTAAGTTTTAAATTAGGCCTTAGTGTATTAACGAAAATAAGATGGCTTATTAATGATCATAATAATTTATTATCAGTAGGTTGTTGGTGGTCTTAGACTTTCGGCAGATCTTTATACAATGCACACTCATTGATCTTTTGAGTATTAGGATGCTATGCGTGTGACTCTATACTATGTAGAGTTTATTGGTTTAAACTAATTATCTAGCATATAGGTAAAACATAAATAATTAGTGAGGAGTCGATTAACAATCCTAACAATTATATTCCAACCTAATAAGGTTACATGGGCATACATTAATTTAAATATTCAGCTAATTAAAAGTATTTTACATAAGAAATCATCATGGTGAATATTTAGTTACCGAGCCTTAACGAGCTAATGAGCGGCTCTTGAGTTAGTTCAAGCTCGAGGAAAAGCACATTATCTCTACACAATAAGACCTCTTGTTCACATTATCTTCGAAATGACTATGTTTACTTTCGAAATGTAGTTCTTATGGAGCTCGAGGCCCACTGGGTTGGAGGATGCTTCCAACCCGTCCCGAACTCAAGCCCGAGCAGATACTGTTGGACCATCCAACCACCGAAGGTGCCGAGGCTTCCATCGCTGCCGGAGATGCCGATGCTCCCGCTACAAGACGTCGAGGCCGAGGAAAACTAAGAAGCTCAAGGCCGGCATACCATCTCAGAGGTCTCAGATCCGGAGTCCCGTTAAACCGGCAAAAAGCAATGACAAAATATAGGTCAACATGCGGGTACATCGCAAGGGATAAAGTGCCAATCACCTATTTGGATTGGCACAAAGTGCCCGACGCCATCAAAATGGATCTATGGATGAGCTGAAAGAAACTTTCGAATTCCCTGAAGGAGCTGAAGAGCTCGTGCGTCGCAATGCATTGATGTCAATGGATGTCGATGGAGGAACTTCAAGTCCAAGCTGAATATGCAATATGTGATGAAAAATCGGTCGACCATCGAGATTATCCTAAAGTAGAGCCATATTGGGATGAATTTATTGCGATGAAGCAAGACGAAGCAGCAATAAAATCCAGTGAGGACCATCGCCGGATCGCAAGGAAGAACACTCACCCCACGAGACTAGGCACGAGTGGGTACGCGGGTAAGATTCCTCACTGGGAGAGGCAAGAATTGGATGCAATCCGATCGACTGGCACAAGTCCCTTGGCCGGACTACCGGACCGAGTTAAGCATTATGTGCTAGCAAGGGCATCTGTCATGCCTAGTGGGGCTTATCATTCAAAAGCAACGATGATGAAGCAATCTCCCAACGAATTCAGGAGCTGCACGCCGAGTCCACCCAAGGAAATTTTCACGCAGATAGGGAGAAGGACGAACTAACAGCAGCCTTGGGAAATAAAGAGCATCCTGGTCGGACACGAGGCGTAGGGGTCAAGGTTCCCTGGAAGATTGGTTTCCCAGAGCACGGAGACTCGTACAGGAGTCGCAAGAGAGCGAAAGAAGAGCGTGCGGAACGGGCTATGGAGGAGATGAAGCAAAAGATGCTTCAAGAATTACAAAGCACCATAGAACAACAAGTTCAACAAAAAGTACAAGAAGCCATGAGCCAGTCGCAAGGACACAACACTGTTCTCGCCACCCTACGAATCGCCGTAGCGATTCTTGGCGTCCACACCATTGGTACAACCGGATAACACGCATTATCCTGTGGACGACATACAAGACCCCACAACCTGCCAGCTCAATGTGCCTGTCATGAACATATTTTTACAGTCGCTACAGGATAGCTTATCCATACCAACAAGGGGATGTTTTGCACAACTCTCCGATAGCTCCAGGTTATGCAAAGGTCCAGTGGACACGGTGCTTCCACAGCTTGTCGAGGTTGGATCGAAATGCCTTGCAATGATGAGGTCACAACTCTAGGAAGTGCCGTTCACACTTTCATCGATGGCGTAAGCGTGACATCGCCTTGGATCATGAACCGCCACCTCTCTCCTCGCATACAACCGCCACCTCTCCTCGCAGCACAACTCGCCCATTCATCACCAACACCTGAAAGCGCCAAATGGCTAGTGCGTCCACTATAAAGGAGCATGCTCTAGGAGCCCATTCGTCACCAGCGCCTCAACATCAAAAGCTTAGTGTGACCACTTCAAAAGCGAAGGTACAACACTGATCCGAAGAAATGGCCCGTTAGACAAGCCATATCGGTTAGATCAGCGAAGCGACAGCAGTATGATGTCATCGAGAGGAAAAGGAAAGGGCAAAGCGAAATCTCAAGTACAAGATAATCACGAAAGGCTGAAATACGAGCTTGGAAAGCCATTAGTCACCGAATCGAAGTTGAAGAGCCTAACACTCATGATGCAGCGATTACATGATCGGTACATGATGCGATCCAATCAACATTTACTCCCGAAGATGATCACCGCCATTTACGGAGAGGAACATTTTCACCATGAGGGGTTGGCTACTTCATGATAGAATTCGATAACTTGCACAACTTGTTCTATCACGACGCCCTCGACGTGTCTTTTTGCGATCTTTGGACACCGTAAGTGTCTACTATATAAATCATGGTTTACATTCACGTAATACCGATAAATGTGTTGTCTAACTTTTTCCTTATCTAGATACGAGACTATTGAATTGAGAAGAACCAAGGGCCCGGTGGGATTCCTCGACCCGAGAACGGTGTGCCGATCAAAATCTTAAGAGCACCAAATGAGGTTGAGGAATACATATTGAGGCGTTGCTAAAACTACAAGACAAGGAATTCATACTTGTTCCATACAATTTTAAGTAAGTTTCTCATGGCTAGTTAAATCACTTGTTGAATTCGCTCATTTCTCTTATCCTAGGGCTAATGACTATAGCATCATACATGTATATGTAGGTTCCATCGATTCTTGTAGTAGTGACTCGAGAAAGAGCAAGTTGCGGGTCATGGATTCGATGGACAAAGATAAAAAGACTACGAAGAGCTGCTAAGTGTAATGAATGCGGCGTTCAAAAGATATTGTACAAAGAGCTTGAGATACCGCCCATTCCGTAAATCCCTTTCAGTCGAACTAAATTTCAGATGCATACGCAAGAAATATTCTTATATCGCATTTCATAGTAAATAACTCCTTCCATGACATTTTAGTTTATTCAATTTTTGTAGTGTCACAAGCAATGCAAGGCACAAATTTATGTGGGTACTTCGTGTGCCAATACATGCGCGAAATCTTATCTTCTACAATAATAGACAATGACGTAGAGGTTTGTCATGCTAACATTACACATTTATTCGCACCACTCAATTTCTATATATACTCTTAGATTTATTTTTCGTACTTGTAGCGCCTCAAATTGCCTACGACAGGACTACATCCTCTTGACATCCAAGCCATTCAGTGACAGCTCGCTTACTTCCTCATGAAGGAAGTCATCAACAAAAAGGCGAGTTTTATGATGAAGACAACAATGATCAATTGCTCCATGTCATTGTTAAGCGTCATTCGCCTCCAAAGAATCCCTAAAGGCTCGTGAGGCTTAAGATTGTGTGGGAAGATACTAGGTCTTAGATGTGGACTTGTAAATTGTAAACTAGAGCATGACAAACTTTAGAAACGAGAAGATACTCTAACGCTCAATATGACTAATCTTATTTATTATCGATCTATTACAATGTGTGTGATATAATAGTTTTGCTTGTGATATAATTATCGATCTATTACAGGAATGTTGTAATGCTGATTGTTTTTTGCAATGCTGATTGGTTTCTTGTTCCTCCATATAAAACATTACTAGTTGAATTCTTTACCTTTATTTCAGACACAAATCATGATGGAACAGGTGGACGAGCTTCGCCGGAAGGTATATCTTAGTTGAGCCAGCTTGTTCTAAGAAAGTGGCAGTATATTGAGTTAATGCGATAGTATTGTTATTTCAAACGATAACTACATCGATCTTGCATTTTAAGACAATTTCATCCTGATTCAAAAAGCAAATTGTTGAATCATTAATACAACACTGTACTATTGCATCATTCGATTCCCTTTTAATATCTGTACTTTGGTTGCAAATAATTAAGATTGACGCAGCTTTGCAAGTTTTTCCGGTTTAATTTTAGCGAAAGTTCATTAATATCGCTTAGTTTGTGTAACATATATCACATTATACGTATATATGGACTTTCAAGCTTAAGCAAAACATAGTATGCATGAGACTGAATTGATGCACATGCGGTATCAATAGATTCACACATATCATTGCATCACATCGTCCTGAAAATCGATTCTAGTATAATTTAAATCTTCTAGTACTAGTTGATTGATTATTTGACTAAGCATCCGATATTCACTATATCACACTCGCTTTGGGCTGCTTGCAGGAGCTCCAGCTTGGGGAACTTAACAAGCAGCGAAAACCAACGTCCTGTTTCAAACAAAAAAATAGGTAAGCCAGTAACTAGACATGATTCGTGGTATTACCTCCATATTGTCAATTCATAAAGTTCACAGGTTGTACAAACTAGAATGACTGACATGTAGTTTAGCGAAATCTTAGCAAGATCGTTCTACCCAGCTACAACAGTGCCTTTCAAAATCTTAGCTGGGATGGGGTAGGCTAGGGTGGGGACATGTGTGTGTTATAGGATTGGAGCGGATTGTTGTTGATAGAGAAGGTTGGATTGATCTATACCATTGGATGAAGATTCGATCGCCTGAAAATCATTGGTTTTGAGATTAAAACATAGACATTCTCTATGCATTATCATATTTCTAAACATGGCCTATTATCATAAAAGAGAATTAATACTTTGTATGCTCTTTTTTTTATTTCATTCTAAACATGTTCTATTATCATAAAATAAAAATAATACTCAGATGCTCTTTTTATTCCACGTTTTCGACTATTGCACGATATTAAGAAAAAGCAAAAACGACTACATGGACCTATATATTAAATTTGTTTGTCTCCTAGACCATACGCTAATAATAATTTGACTTTGAGAGCATAAAAGCACCAATGTTACCAAATCGTGTCACAAAATGATCAAATAGTTGATTTCAATGCTTTACAACCTGGTGGAAAGGGAAGTTTTTGCTTGGTTTATCCCTAGCTACCTAACTAACACATTAAACGCAAAAAATAGAAATATAAAATAATCATTGAAAGTTGAGCCTGCACCCATGCATGCATGCATGGGCTTAATTAGAAGGATGGCCATACCTTCAACGGAACTAGGAGGATGTCTTCGTGAAAAAAACAAAAGCTTCGATTCACATGTGATTGGAAGAATCTTCTTCTAAGAAAAAGATTAATAGCTCATATGTCATTGGAGTTTAGAGAAATTTACAAATTTGTCACTGATAAGTGTCACTGGAATTTACAAGAGATAGAATTAAATTTCAGTAGCATATAAAAAATTGCTTCGAAAAGAAAAGTCATATATTGCATGCTTCAGGTGACAAGTCAAGAATGGTATATACAAACTAATTAAGACTAACGAACGCGCGGTCAAGTCTTGTAGAATGTATAAAATATGTCGTGGAAAATTGGGTACCGTACAGATTAACCATGCAAGCATGTGTAAACACATGTTGTGGAAAATTGTTGATCATAGTATGTTCTTGTTCGGGAAGTTTATTTATTCCATTGTCTATGCTTTAACAATTAAGAATCATCAATTGGTGGGACAATAATTGCCATGCACCTTCCAGGAAACCAACAATGGTTTGACATGCATGATGCACCATTCTGGATTTTGAAAAATAAATAGAAAACATTATGTCATGTACATCACATTTTCACAAGCGCATGCGGTTAGCAAAGAGCGACCTATATATGTACGTAACTTCACTTGTATCTTTCATGTAGAGAAACTTCATTTTACTGCGTGATGTGCACGACGCCAAGGACGACGGTGGCTGTGATGACCTTCATGTAACCGCGCTGAGGTTCTATTTGCTTAGGAAGCATGGGTACCATGTCTCTACTGGTAAGATCGCGATGGCAGGGCAACTCCTAGCTAGACAGATCAGATATTGCGTGTACCATACCTCTAAGTTCACAGGTTGTACAAACTAGAATGACTGACATGTAGTTTTGATACTATATCTGTAGTTCATTTTAAAATGAGTATAGATTTCTGCCTTGCTCGCATAGATTGTTTACTCTGTAAATCTACTTGATACCCATAGATTTCTGGCTATGTTATTTGTGTCTTTGTTTTAGAGGGCATGGCTAGCACTTTCCCGAGGCTAGCCTTGAAATGCGAGTTTTTATTGTCGGACGGGGTTATCGGTGGCGGTTCCAACTAAAACCGCCACTAATAATGCCATACGATGGCGGTTCCAACTAAAACCGCCACTGATAATGATAATATCCTTGGCGGTTTTTAGTTGGAACCGCCACTGATATGGAATTATCAGTGGCTATTTTTAGTTGGAACCGCCACTGATATTATCATTATCAGTGGCGGTTTTTCTTTCCAACCGCCACTAATGAGTATTATCAGTGGCGGTTTTCAAACCGCCACTGAAAATCTCCGATTATCAGTGGCGCTTAATCTGTGGCGGTTCAAAAACCGCCACTGATGTCTCTTCCGAACCGCCACTGATGTCCCTCTCCATAGTAGTGCCACCTAAACTTACAAATCCGGTTTAATTTGCACCCTAAATTTGTTTTGAAGGGCAATTTTGATGGCATGAATCCCAAGTAAGGTGGGTTTTTTTTTTGCCATAGTAGTAGACACACCATCGGATTTAGTAACGAGGATCATATACAAGGATGTTTACATCCATATCATCGATCTCTTTCTTACTCCTCTCTCTTTCCCTATTCTCCCCCATCTCATTTCGGTCCCTGATTTTAAAAACCGATGAAATGGTTACTAACATCACAAAAATTACCTTGAGTTGAATCATCATTAGCCAAACCACGCCTTATACTAATTGACATGGTTTTGTAAGTTTGCAGTGTTAAATATCCGGTTTTGTAGCCAATATAGACATTTTCACGTGACCACGCTTCGTGTGTCCCTACAACCTTCATAAATTTCTAAGCGTATACTCCGCGATCAAACTTTTGAAACTTTGACTGTCAATATATTTTTAAATATTTAAATTAGATATATGAAAATTATATGCGTAGATTTGTCTCAAAAAGCACTATCGTCATATTACAATTTTATTGGGATTTATAAATATATTATAATATAAATTAATGGTCAAAGCTAAATTTTGAAGACCGTATCAACATCTAAAACAATTACTACTTATGACCGGAGGGAGTATATTAGACATGCATGCGTCCATGTTACTTTCTCTTAGAAAAACACATAGATTAGTAGGCAGCTAAACCAAATAAAATCGCATCCGATCAAGTAATAAGACGAGAGTTTCAACGTAGAGTACTTTAATCAACTGGTTGGGACAAATCATATACTACAGTACTTCTCATCCAATGGTGAATACAAGAATCCCAAAACTGCAACAAATTGATTGAACACGGCACTTCCAACAAAATTACTCACCAAACAATCGAAGAATCAGTTTGAATCAATGCTAATTAAAATACAAGAGGTGCTTCTATACTCTTCTTTTTTAACTTTGCATAAATATTGAAGCATGAATGAAAGGTAGATGACGATTATTTACCCTTTCACTTGCTTCAAGATTTATGCAATTTGTATTGGGAGGAAAAGCATAAAAGCATTGCTCAATAAAATACTACACATGCCTACAAACTAATTACTCCCTCCATTCATTTCTACAAGGCGTATTTTGATTTTACATAAGGATTAATATTGTGCTGAAATTGATAAGATATGAGAGAAAATGATTTAGATATCCCTACTTAATTATTTTGAAAGATAAAAGATATACTTTGTAATACAGATATAGAAGGATACAATCTGATCAATCTCTTGTCTCAGTGGAACTAGACTGTGGGGACGTCCATGGATTTGGAACTTAGAAGTAGTGATCGAACACAGACGTGTCCGCCAGAGGCTCTCCTCCCGCCCACCGCGCGCCTTCCAGATTCAGCTGAAAGCCCAGGTCTAGCTGAAAGTCGCCGCCGGTGCAGTCCTCCCACCACTTGCTCTCCCTGAGTTGGCTCAAGAGGTCGCCGTCTGATGGCTCTTCACCTACCGGGTGCTCAGCAAAGGCGACTTCTGGCGGTAGGCCACGCTTCGCCGCGGCAGGGACATCTTGCTCGGCCACGGAGCACAGAGGTGGGGGCAATGGCGTCGCCGCACTGGGGCTTTCTTGCTGCGCGGGTGTGGGCTCTGGTTCTTGTTGGACACCGACGGCGGCGGCGGCGCAGGCCATGTCGACGTCCATTTCGTAGCAGCCCTCTGGGTCAGGCTGCGGCGGCTCTAGTTCGAGGCACACGGGAACGGGATAGCTCATGACGACCGCGCCTTGCGCTCCGTGACTTTCGCCGTCCATCCGTTGCGACGGCGCCTCCTCGACTATCGAGAAGATTTCGTCCATGGGCATGCCGTGATTCTCCGGCGCCGCGGCTTCCTGATCGTCCCCGCACGTCAGCTGCTGCACCTCCTCCAAGAATTCGTCTACGAGCATGCTGTGATTATCCGGCGGCGCGGTCTCCTCGAGTGAGGTGAAGAATTGGTTCATAGGCACGCTGAGATCATCCTGCGGCGCGGCCGCCGCGAACTGACCCTGGTGATGATCAAGAACGCACGGCGACGGCGGCGCGGCCTCCAAGAACTGCTCCTGGTAATGACTAGGGACTCCAGGTGGCGGAGGCGCTTCCGCCGCGCCCTGCGCTTGGCCAATACCGCGAACGCTCGATGGCGGCAGCAGCGCCGCGACTGCATCAAAATACACCGTCGGAACCGTCACCCGGACAGCCTTCTTCTCATCATGCCCGATCGGCACGCCCTCGTCTTCAAAGATGGCTCTCTTCTCCTCGTCGGATGCGCGCGGCGAGACGTAGATCTTGCAGAACACGGGCACGGCGTTCTTGCCGGTGCCGTCGTCCATGGAGCTGGTGTACTCCTCCATGAGCCACGGCGTCTTCTTGCCCTTCCCGAGGTAGAACCCGAAGCTGTTCCTGAACCCAACAGGCACCTCGCCAACGCGGAGCTTCTTCTTTGTTTGCTCCAGTCGCCAGTAGCCGCCGGTGGCGACGCCCCGTTCGGCGCGCTTCCTGCACGCGCTCTGGAATCTGCAGTTGCTGAAGAAGAACCATTTGTGCTCGAAGTTGCGGGTATTCCCCGGCGGGTGCCTCTGCCGCAGCACGTCGGGGCTGTCGCCGTAGACGTTGTCGCGGAAGATGGTCCCCTTCGTGTCCGGCATCTCCTCGCGGGCGATGCACCGGTTGAGGTAGTTGTACACGCTCTCCTCGGGACCCGGGTTGAAGTACACGCCGGGAGGCAGTTCCAGTGGCTGCGGCGGCGGCGCCCGTACATTGCTCGCGTTGCCGGGCGGTGCCATCTCCTCCATGGCCATGGAGCCGGCGGCGGCGGCGGCGGTTCCTTGCTTTCTTTCTTGCCCTGAGAACGCGGCGGTGGCGTGGAGCTCTGAGAGCTCCGAGAGCCCGATATACAATAGCGCCTGCGACTCCGAGTCCACATCCCACTCGGAGTTCATTGCTGGGTTCTTCCATGCTGTTATAACAACATGATATTATAGGGATTTGAGCTGCTTCTTGTGGTCTCTGATTAGAGACTATACTTGGACTGACGATCCATGAGAGTCTTGTGATTCGCTACAGCTCTGTCTTAACCGTGTGAGAATATGTATGTTACCCAACTTTTGGGCCCTACAATACACATCGGCCGAGCTAGCTCTGGGCGTCCTGTCGGCCGGCGTTGGAGCGCAGCACAATGCAGGCTGAGGGTTCTTGTGAAGCTGTGTGCATGCCAGTGGCAGACCCAGGGCCGGTCCTGGTATTTTGGGGGGCCGGGGCGAAAACTTATATGGAGGCCACATCCAACTCCTCTTATATATATGTCTTATAAGCACACATTATTGAAGAAATTAATATTCGATACACAAAAATTATTTCTATAGAACACTTTAAAGTTTATGAAATGACAAATGTAAATTGTAATCATAAACACTTACCTGGCACTTGGCATCATCTTAAAAAAATTCTTCTAACATTTTGTGATACAAAGTCATCAATTATATTATTGATATCAATCTCGTCCAATAACTTCTTCTCGATGCATAAAGTCGTCAAATCCTCTTCCTCCACGGCAACTATCGCCGACTCATCATTTGGGTTCGACGAAGCACTTGTATCAGGGCCCTGACTTGTATTACTCTTTAAAAATTTGTCCATAGCTCCTCTCTGTGTTTCTATGAAGTCATCCACACGTTTTTTTTATTTTCTTTTTTCGCTACCAGATGGATACCTTCTAGATGACATGATAAGTTGATAACGAACGGCGCTGAAAATAATAATAAATGTATCAAAAATTAAATAGTGTAAGACTAATAGGGAAAAGAGATTAGGGAAAATTAATATTCTATACCTCGGATTAAGGACGATCACGGCTCGTCGACGAATTGCCCGGACAGCACTAGTGCACCATGTCCAGGCGATCGCCCTTTTTTTTTCTCTCTACACGTCGCCAGACTCACCATGTCCAGGCATCGCCTCTCCTGTTTTTCCTCTGATGAAGCCCCTAGGCCCTAGCCGCTAGCCGCCAGGAAGCATCATTTTGGTGGAAACCCTCTTTCCTCAAAAAGACTTCTAGTCGCTCACGTCATAGCACGTCCTGCACAACTAGTCCAAAGCATGGGCCGGCACTTTGCTTAATTACTTTGGAGTTTTAGACTGCAGGCAGAGCAGAACACGTACCAAAGCATAGGCCGGCACTTTGCTTAATTACTTTAGGGACCCTTGACTTTGGGGGGCCCGGGGCGACCGCCCACCCTGCCCCCCCCTAGGGCCGGCCCTGGGCAGACCCAACACGGGGGCAAGGGGGTTAGGGTACACCCTATCTTTGATGAGACTATGGGTACCTCCTATCTATCGTGGGGCGCTTTTCGAAATGATTACACTTTGTTTGATTTGTTTGTCTTATTTTAGTATTGTATCACTACCAGTTAGCACTCTCTAAATTTATGTCCTAGGTCCGCCACTGGTGCATGTGGATATGTGTGTGGGGGTGCGTGTATAGGATGGGAGAGCCTCCACATCATCGTTTTTTGCGAAAAGGCTCTTCGAAAAATTCAAAATTACTTCCAGTTTCTTCCACCAGTTATTTTATAAAAAGGATCCGTAGTTCTATATATTCACGAACGGACCCTCCATCGGTTTTTTCAGTTTTCGTGGAAGGGACATCCGAGAAATCCGAAATTACGTCTAGATCCTTCCACCGGTTATTTACAAAAAGGACCCATAGTTCCGTAGATTCGCGAATGGGTCATCACCGTTTTTTTTACAAAAATTACCATATGGTTATGCAAATTCGCAAGCGACTCCTACCCAGCCCATTTTTGAAAAACCACCTTGAGAGAACCGAAATTACATTGAGTTCTTCCTATCGTTTTTTGTGAAAAGAATTTCGGACCAAATTTTATATGGCGCGACATAGCGTACGACTCCACTAGTAACCCCATATGCGAGGAGGTAAATCAATTCTCTCTTGCTAACAATTTATTGTCATTGTCTCGTTGACATATAAGAATCTCGATCGAAAGCCAAGATTCGACCAATTTATCTCATCCATATTAAAATCAATTGATGATTTGCCCTCACTTACATGTGACATTGATCATTTGCCCCATGATGTCTCACTAACATGCGGGTACTGGGGCTACATGTCAGTGAGACACATGGGGCAAATAAGCAATTGCACCATGAAAAAGAGGACAAATGATCAAATATCCCGAATGCTTATTGTATTAATCTTATTAACACGGCTTTTCTGAGTTGTGCTTATGAGCGCAACGACAAAACATAAATACTTCCTCCGGTCACAAATAGCTATCATTTTGGACATCGATATAGTCTCCAAAATATAGCTTTGACCACTAATTTTTACTATAATATATTTATAAAATCCAATAAAAATATAATATTATGAAAGTATTTTTCGAGACAAATCTACGTATGATTTTTATGTATCCAATTTCAACATTTTAAAAGACATTGACATTCCAACTTTCAAAGTTTGATTACATTTATGTCCAAAATGATAATTATTTGTGATTGGAGGGAGTAGCAGACCATCATGGATCAAGAGATACTGGTTGGATGACTTTTAATTAAACCAATTTTCATCAACTATGACAAGGTGAAGAATTCTTCAACAATATAGTATCTTGAGGGGTCTAAAGACCTTAAACAATCTATAGTGATCCTAATGTTAGAAACTCATAATGGCTACAGTAATAGCACTAGGTTACAGATGGCAGGAGAGGTAAGTGTAGATATTTTCTAGCTTCACAAAAGAGGAAACAGGGGCATTTGTGGGCATCCTTTATAACGACCACAAACCATATAAAACAAAGCTTTTCCTGGTGCATACAATTGAAAATATCAGTTTAACTTCTTCATACTTCCATGTCATTTGTTGCCTATAGGCTGAATTTGCCTACAAATATATTGTGAATCACATATTGCTGCCCTATCTAGCAAATGGTGAGCTATCGTTGTTGTTGAAGTTATTTCATAAATTGGATAATCGTGTGAGGCAGAGTTTTGCTGAATTATGCGAAATTGAAATAAAAACTCCTATAAAACCTCATCTATTTATTTGATGTGATCATTTAGTACAAAACAGAAATATCTTAATTTGCCGCTATCCTGCTTAGGTTGATGTACGAATTCCATATGATAATCATTTGACAGGTATTTCCATTTTAAAGGCATAGGTGATTGAACTTGTGGCTGTTGTTTTGTTCACAAAATTGCATGTCGTCTTTTATTATTCTTTACAACCTCAACATCACAGTGTACTGGTGTTAGAATTTGAATTCCTTTTCTCTACTATTCTAAAGCAGCACTTGGTGGCAGTGGTCCGTTCTTCTCACGTCATTAATTACCGCTTAATTGCCCTGTTTAATTGCCCTGCTTAATTGCCCTACGCAAGAAACAAAACGTTGCTTTAATTAACCAGCTTTCGCAAGAAACGAAGCGTTAAAGATAGATGTTTGATCTTGTGAAATAATTTTTTTTATTTTTTAATCTTTATTTTTCGTTATCAATTTTGTTTTTCGTAGCAACGCACGGGCATGTAACTAGTTAATTGTACATTTTTAAGTTATGGCACTGGTGATTGAACAGGCAGCGTTTTTTTTGGCTGATGCTGTGGATCATGGATTGAAGGGCATCTACTCATAAGTCCATTTGTGTGCCATAACCAGGGTTCGCAATATCGACGAAAACCGGTCGATTTTCGCGATTTTCGGCTGTATCGCTGCGGCTCGATATCAAAAACCGGTCGATAAACCGATCCAATTCAAAAAAAAATTCAAAAAAATTCGAAAATTCGAAAAAATTTACGTGTCAAAAACCGGTCGAAAATCGGTGGAAATCGGTCGATTTTCGTCAAAAATCGTCGAAAATCGCTACAAAAGTCGACCGCACAAAAAAAATCAACATGGTTGTCGATTTTCCACGTTTTTTGATTTTTTTTCAAAAAATCTATTTTTTGAATTTTACGCGATTTTCGACCGATTTTCGGCTCGATTTTTGCGATTATCGAATTTCACTGTTCATCCGAAAATCGCACCTAACGATAAGGTTAACCCTGGCCATAACCGAGTTGCCAGTTGCATCTTCGAAGATGCCGCTATCAGTATTTTTATGGTGAGCTCCTCGCGCTGGCTTTCATAATTATTCTTTGGGAGTGTACAGGTATCATTCGCATATTTTTGTTCTAAAAATCATCCAAACTTTGAACCGTACGATTAAAAGCCATATCCGTAGGATCAATTCACCTCGAATTCAGGGGGGCGTGCATCGATCTGAAAACAAATCCAATGACCAAGAATTTGGATGATGGTTGCTAAAGAAAACATCCGGATGAAATTTATCAAAACCCTTGTTTCTTTTCTTGTACTGATGATCAGTAAATACCATTGCTGCCTGAACAAAACTATCATTCTGGGTACAGTGTTGTTTCATCTTAGGTTGGGCTACTGCAGGCCTGTTGTCTGCCACTTTCCTAGTCATTTAACAATTTTGCTTGGGAAGTTTGAATGCCATTTTTGGAGTTACTCAGTTCAGACAAATATTCTGAATTGTTTCCTTGTGCTACTACAAAACTTGGTAACCACAGGTCTACTGCTCCCCCAGTCACAATTAGTAGTGATTTTTGACATCTCTTAATTATTGCAACGTGGCAAAGGTGCCATACTGTGTGTGCTTTGTACTACCAGAAAGAAAGAAATCGTCAGCTTCTGCTAGCTCAGTGCCTCGACTTCCGTGGGCCGCCACATCGTCTTGTTGACGCAGAGCAGCCCCTTCCCCTGCTTGGACACCGTCATCCTGACCTCCCAATGCAAAGATCTCGCGATCCTCTGAACCTCCTCCACCGTCTCCATGTCGTCGCGGACGATCAGCTTGCCCTCCGGTCTCAGAATCCGGTCGACCTCGGCGATCACCGGCAGTAGCTTGCACCTGCAGGGAAGCCATGGCTCAGCCAGAATGCTCTGAATTGGGGTGACGCAGAATAGCGAGAAGCGCATCACAGCAGTACAAGTTTAACAAGGAGATGAGCTAAGCTGGTTGCGCGATTTTTTCCGACCTGTTCTTCAGTTTGGAGAAGAGATGGTCCGCGTGCAGAAGATCGTACGACCTGGGGTACGTGCTGAAGGACTCGCACCAGTCGTGGTACATCCCGAACAATCCGCGCTCGTAGATGATCGGAAGCGTGTCCGGCGAATCGATCGTCACGATGTTCATCACCCATACCTTCATGTCCCGCAGCGCCGCGGCGAATCTGATGGACGAGAAGAAGAAGAAGAAGAAGAAGAAGAAGAAGAAGAAGAAGAAGAAGAAGAAGAAGAATGATGATGGTGGGAATGGGATGCAGTGCGGCAACATCGGTCAGCGATGATGTCGTTCGAAGCTGCAAGGGATGAGAATATGATATGCTTCTTAGTTCTTACCCTCCATAGACGGCTCTCATGTCCATGACGTTCCTCACGTTCTTCCAGTCGATGCCCATGCCGGTCAGGTAAGAGTTCTTGACGACTTTCACCCAGTGCCCGTAGTCCGCCGCGAAGTCATCCGGCGCGGGCTTGCCGTAGACGCCGACCTGGCTGTCGCTCAGCCAGTAGGGAGCCTTCACTAGCCTCTCCGGCCACTGCTCCGGCCACCGCGCGCCGCGGACTGCCGGGTCGGTGGGCACTGTGTGCATGCATGACTGCAGCGTTATGTTCCTGCAAGCAAGCCTCAGCCATCAGAGCGTGAAGCCATTATGGTAATGGAGATTAACGAGAATTTGTATTGTTAGTACCATGCGGCGTTGGGGTCATCTGAAGCTTCGCATAGCGGCGGCTCCGGCCGCCCCCTCTTGCCGTAGCAGTCGTTGCTCGACGGCTTCTTGAAGACGACCATGGCGGTCTGGTCGATCGTGTCACTCGTCTTCTTCACCATCTCCCAGCACATGGACTTGGTGAGTACTGCCATGGCTGCCACAATACGACCACGAAAAGCAGCAAATGCGACATGACAAACATGCAAATTCCATTGATCCTTTAGCAGCTTTTGCTTCTGACATGGAAGGAAGGAAGGGAGGAAACAAGAGCTCACTGACCGTGCCAGATCTCGACGTCCTCCGGGATCTTCCGGTAGACTGGCGTCGCCGACCAGACGAAGAAGCCGTCGGGGCGGAGGAGGCGGTTCACCTCGAGCAGCAGCTTGCCGCCCTCGATGTGCCACGGCACGCGGCACCGCGCGCAGTGGATGACGTCGAAGGCGCCGCCGGGGAAGGGGAGCCGCTTGGTGCCCATGACGGCGGAGATGGCCGGGATGCCGCGCTCGAGCGCGAACTGGACCTGCGCCTCATGCTCGTCTTTGGGCGCCAGCGACATGGTCAGCGCGTCGCTGTCGAAAAGGTAGCCGCCGAAGCTGGCGACGCCGCAGCCAACGTCGAGCACAACGCGGCTGCGTCGCCCCCACGCGACGTCCGGGAGCGCCTCCTGGATCACCTCGATGTAGTGCTGCGCGCCATGCTTGAACTGCGTACCACCGCCGGGGAACGTCAGGTGCTCGCCGGAGATCTTCACCCAGTTCTGGTTCCCCTTGTACGACGCGAGCTTCGTGTGCGGCACGTTGTGGTACCAGATCTTGTCGCGGCTGTGTGGCCACATGATCGGCCGCCGGTACCCCTCCGGCAGCGGCACGAGGCACGACGGCGCGTCGGCGGGGCAGTGCCGCTCCCGGTGCTCGTAGTGCTTGGTGCTCTTGAGCCTCTTGATGGCCGCCTCGTTGTCCAGGCACGGGATGTAGTCCGCGCCGGCGCTCACGTTGCAGAGCTTCCAGATGTATGCCTCCTCCTCCGTCGTCTTCTCGCCGCCAGCACCCTTCTCCTTGTTCTTCTTGTTATTGCTGCTCGCTTGCACCTTCTTCTCCTCGCTCGACTCTGCCGCCTGCGTCGGGAACGTACCGTTCTGCGCCACCACCGCCGTCGTCTCGTTCAGCAGCTCCGCCTGCCCGCTCGGCAGCAGCTCTGCATTCTCTGCCGCGTCTCCGTCGCCGGCCTCTGGTTTTTTCTCTTCGGTGGTGGTGCTACTGTTTGTCGCAACCTTCTCGGTTTCTTGAGAGATTGTGCCATTGATGCCATCTAGCACCGCAAATGTCTGGTTCTTGGGAGCGTCATTCTGCTCTCCGAAAGTTTGGTTCTTTGATGCTCCGAAGGCGGTCGTGTCGTCGTCGGTGGCTCGCGCCTTGTCGCCGTCCTGGTCGTTGCTGGCGACTTCTTCGGGGCTCTTCTCTGCAACTTTGCCGTCTTCTTTCACGGGCTCCGCGCCGTCCAGTTTGCCGTTCTCGTCGTCGAAGGCCGTCTGGTTCTTTGGCGTGCCGCCGCCGCCGGTCTCCTTTGAGTCGGTCGGGGTCCCTTCGGCGTTCTTGTCGGTGCTCTTGTAAGCCCGACCGCCCGTCTCCTTCGTCTCGATCGGCGCCTCCTCGGCGTTCTTCTCGTCCTTGCCGCCGGTTTCCTTCGTGTCGGTGGATGCCTTCTCGGCGTTCTTGTCAACCTGGTCGCCAGTGTCCTTCGTGTCTCTCGGCGCCTCCTCCGTGTTCTGCGCGGCGTTCTTGTCGGCCTGGCCGTCGGTAGTCGCCTCCTCCGCCCTCTTCTTGGCTTTCTTGTCGGGGTCCTCCGGCTTCACCACCTCCCCGCCCTTAGTCTTGCCGTTCTCGTCGGAGAAAGTCCGGTTTTTGGACGGCGTCTCGCCCTCGGCAACCGTGTCGCCGGCAGGCTTTCCTTCGGTGGTGCTGTTGGATGCGGCATCCATCGTCTCGGCAACGCCACTCTGGTTGACGTCGTTACTAGCAGCGTCCGTCGTTCGCGTGGCGCCGGCATCGTCGCCTTTCTTGCCGGTGTCCCCGGCGTCGTCTGTCTTCTGCGGTGTATCGCCGGCACCTTCGTCTTTCTTGCCGGTGTACACGGCGTCTTTCCTCGTCTGCGGCGTTTCGATATCACCTTCGTCTTTCTTGCCGGTATCCCCAGCCTCCTCTCTTGTCTGCGGCGTGTCGCCGCCGCCTCCTCCTCCCTTGACGCTGTGGGTGAAGCCGATGGACCTGTCCTCCTCCTTGGCCTCGGACTTGTTCTCCGGCGACACGCTGATCGGAACGTCGTTGCTCGACGACGCCATCAACCACGCGCCGACGAGGCAGAGCGCCACGAACACGGCGATGGTGGCTGTCGAGAAGAATGACGAAGGCCGCCGGCCGCCGCCGTCCAGCCTCTGGTACCGATCCCGATCAAACAGCGGCATCTTTTCCTTCCTCTTCTTTCAGCTAGCTCATGCAGCAGGCTCACACTAGTCTGCAGATCCATACAGGAAGGCTGGCTTATGATGACAAAAACATCTGTGAATTGATTGGACATCATTGTGCATTTTCGCTTGTACAAGGCACTGAGATGCTGCAAATGCTAACGTCAAGGAACAAAACTGGTGCGTATTCTGAATCAGATCTCAGTATCTAGGTGTCACACACAACCTGCAATTTCGAGTGATTTTTGGCATTCTGATCGTATAAACATGCAATTCGACAATGATTGAAAAGCACGAATGCCCCGAACATTCTAACAAACAAAAACAACAAAGCTGCAGCGAAGAAGAAGAACAACAACAACAACAACAAAAAACAGTAACAAGACAACAACGATTCCAATCCAAACTCACCTGAATGGACACGATCAAGCTCGAATTAAATGGATCTGCGATCAATCGACGGCAAAAGCGAGACCAGTGCCTCCTTGCAGCAGCAAATATATACCACTGTCCGTCTGTCCCAGCAGATCGAGTTCGCAGCTTGCTTGCAATCGAGGTGAAGTAGCTGGAGAGAGACCTAAATCAGAAGCAAATCTGCCCCCTTTCTATTTCCCAACAAGAAGCAATCGATCATGCATGCACATGCATGCGTCTCCTTGTTCTTCTCCTAATCTTTTATTGGTGTGGTCTTAATGGAAGAGTTAATTTGGGTGGAGGGGAAGGGAGGATTAGGCGGGAAGGGAGGAGAAAAAGGCCGGGGTGACCACGAACACCACACTACTCTCTCAGGCATTTTGGCGCCATCGCCACCACCATTGTCCATGCATGTAAAAGAGATGGGAAAATGGGGCCATTTTACTGTTGTAATTGGTTGAAACAAAGACGGTTTAGTGTCTTTGTTTGGATATATTTGAGATTAAATAGTAGGGGGTGTCTAGGGAGTACCTGAGTGTTTTGTAGTTTGTGAGCACTCAAATTTGTAGCCTTTGGATCTAGCTCCATTGATCCAATCAATTTGCCATCTCTCCCCACCACCCTCCTCTTTATAGGTCCCCAAGTTGAGTGCTCACAAACCAATAAAACACTCGAGTGTTACTTAGCCATTCTCTAAATAGTAAAGGCCATGATCAGTGATATCGTCCGAGGCATCCGCCATGGCTAGCTGTAGTTCTATACCACTCCGGTTAAAAAAATAACGGGGAGAAAATGGTATTTAATACAGGTTTTAACTCGTATTTACAAGATGATACAATAGTTTCACGTATTTACAAAAAAAAATCGTCATCTCCGGTTCCCGTAAACCGGCGAAACATGACCGCGAAATATGACCGGTTCCCCAGGAACCGGCCATGGCAAAAAAAATCATTTTTTTTCTTTTTTTCTAATTTTTAAAACCGAGTTAATTCAAATGCAAATAAATTTCGCTATTTAACTCCAAATTCAATGAGACAACTTTCTAAATTTTTGTAAAATCATTTAGATTATGAATATGCAAAAATATTTTAGATTTGATTTTTGTGCATCAAACGATGTCCAGGTTATGGTCACGAAGCGCAATTTACGGTTTGGGGAGTATGAAATTTACTATGGTTTGGGAGTATGAAATTTAACCATCTCCTCAAATTTATGATGGTTTGGCCAGTATCAAATTTAACTATCTCCTCAAATTGACTGGCACGTTCGAACCCGGTGTTCGGCCGGTGTGTTTGAAGTTGAAAACCCTAATTTAAGTTTTTAGCGTCAACAGGAGTCAAATGTCTGGTTTCATAGTTTGAGGTGTTATATGGACTTTTTCCAAATTAAATTTACTAGTAGAACAACAGTGTTGAGTGTATGTGCACCAATAAACCCGGTGGCATGCAACTATTTTCAGTCTGTATTGCTTTGTCATATAATGAATGTTTTTTACACAACGACCACTTTTAACCTCTACCGGAATCTCAATAGAATTAAAATTTAAAAATGTCCAAGGAATCATGTGATGCAGTGATAACTGTGCTTAATTAAAATAGCCAAGGCGTACATGTGGTGCAGATAGATTTACGAACTACAACATTGAGAATGTCGACTTAACCCCCAAAGAAAGACGAGTTTCTGAGGAAGATATTAGAAATTATTGTTATTAGTTTCTTTCCCTCTTCTTTTGCTAATTTTTCCATGCGCTGATCAGCAGCAGCACTGCATCATAAAGAATAGATATTACATTTTTATGTTTGATCCACAGTTGTTTCAGTCAGTTCTTTCTGTGCCCCTTGTTGCATTCCTAAGACCGTTTTTGATTTTGCGTTTTGCATTGCATGGTTTTCATGAACCCTTAATGTCCTCAAGATTCATTTCCATCAGAATTATTTGTAATATAATCCACAATTTCTAATCCATCAAAATATGGAAAGTATCGGTTCACAATCCACTCTAGGATCAAACAAACTTCATCAATGAACTTGTCGGGGGATTGAATTATTTGCCATAAAGACCATTTTGCCCCAGCGGCCCAAAAGCCACCGACCTTACAATGCCCTCGGGGGAATGCCCGAGGAGAGCGCCCGAGCAATCCAATGCCCGAGCAACGAGCACACACGTCTGCCTGTTAAATACCGAATGCTCGCCTACGAGCACGCTGGGAAGGTACGAGCAACCATGCTCGAATAGGCTAAGCGGATGCTCGGGTGGATGGTCGGGGGGCTCGGTCAAACCACCAGGAAGGAGGGTGGCAAACAATCCTCCGAAGATCCAGGGAGGGTGCGCCGGAAATTCAAAACGAGGCGCGATTCAAGGGCTTCGGATCATGGGTGCGGAAGATATGGAAATGTAGCGTAATTATAGGGGGTAGTTACCATGTATACAGCTTAGGATCTTGTATTTAATCCCTCCTGACCCCTGTGGAAGGGGACACGAGACAAAGGGCACACAGCTTTACAGACCTTGAACCATATATACTGGAGTAGGGTTATTATCTCCGCAGTGAGAAGCCCGAACTAGGATAAACACCGCGTGTCTCCCCCATCTGTGCGTTGCTCGAACGCATTCTTTCTCTCGCACGAAGGGGCCCCTGTTGATCCCTCATTCAACAAGTAAGCTCAGCGGGAGCCCGTTCTCCAATCGTCGACAGTTGGCGCCGTCCGTGGGGATCGACAGCGTGATCTCCGTTCGAGAGGAATCCCTGAGGATGTCAAATTTGGGAGATACTCGAAGTCTCTGTACCTTCAACGATTTTGAGGATGGTGACATGTACTACGCCGGCGACGGTGTGGTCAGTGTGACCGATCTAGCAGGCCACGCCGAACCCGGAAGCTTTACCCCGGAGTCTGAAGTACGAGGACGGATCCTTTGTTCTCCGCGCATTACCCTTGTTGATAATGGGGATGACTATGACGGACTCTATGATGGTCTGGATATACCAGATCATACCGAGTTCGATCGCAAAACAGCGTCTCAAGGAGATACGATGATGTCTCCCTCACACATCTCACTTTCGCCACGTTAACATGGCGGGAAGCCATGTCGAACTCGAGGTGGAATCCTCGGGGGCTGCTAAACGTGATCGCTATGAAGCAGCCAGGCATCACCTGGAGGCGTCCTTGGACAGGACCTTGGCGAGCATGCGTCGCCATGCGCGAGAGAGGCACACTTCCAAAGAAAAAAAACTCCTCCCAAGGAAACTCTCGCGGGTGTCGTACTCCCGACCACGTCCCCGAGCGCCGTCAGAGTTCTCCGCCACCTGTCCTCCAGAACCGGGAGCGTCTGCAGGCTTTGGCGGCGGTCGTGTGCGACCTCCACAACTTTCCCGACCAAGTGGATTTGGAAGCGGTAGGTATGGTCGTGGCCGAGGATTTAGAAAGACTCGCCGCGGACCTGAAAGTCTCGAATCCACCCCATGATTACTCGAAAGTGTTTCCCGGGACCATCAAGAGCACACTCCCATCCGCTCGCGCAGGGACGAATCTCGAAGCGACACTCGGAGGGTGCTCCAGACGTTCAACCCAGTCCGCGAGAACTCTCGGAGTAATCCCCGAGCTTCCTCAGGGCATCATGTGCACATCCACCTGGACTACGAGCGTTCCAAACGCTCTACGACCGAGCGATCACCCACACACCGCACTCGTGAGGTCTTTTCCCGGCTTGGTCCGCGCATCGGGCGATGGACGGGGGACGCTCATGACGACCTTCGCGACCGAAGAAACCACCGTGAGACCCTGAACTTCGGGTGCAGGCCTTCACAAGCTCTCTTCGGAATGTCACCTGGCCGAGCAAGTTCAAGCCCGGGCACATCGAGAGGTTCAACAGGACCCAAAACCCGAATGAGTTTCTCTCAATTTACACCACCGCGATCCTGGTCGCAGGGGGTGACGAGGGAGTAATGGAAAATTACCTCCCAACGGTCTTGGACGGGGCCGCTCGCACTTGGCTCTTCAATCAGAAGGAAGGATCCATACGATCTTGGAGGCAGCTCAGCGTGGTGCTCCGAGCAAACTTCCAGAGTTGATACATTCGCCTGGGGAAAGAGTGTGACCTTGAGCGCCTGATTCAAACGGAGGGTGAGACTCTGCGACAGTTTGTCCAGAGGTTCATCCAAGTCCGGAATTCGATCCCTAACATATCGGACGAGGCTGTCGTTCGAGCCTTTAAATTCGTAGTACGGGACGTTCGCTTCACGCAGGACCTAGAGATCCACCCAGACTTGACGGCCAACGAGCTCTTCCGTATGGCCGACCGGTATGCCAACGCCAACGAAGCCGTCCAGTGGAAGAAGATGCTGGACGAAGGAAAGCTACCACCTCAGCCCGGATTAGAGGCCTCCACCAGCAAGAATGGTTCGAACTCCGTGGACAAAAAGATCAAGAAGAAGAAAAAGAAACAACCCTCGCCAGGTATAGTCATCGCGGTGGAGCAGCAACAGCCTCGAGCATCCCAGCCACAGCGCCGAGGGTTCAATGCTCGGGGCAAAGGGCAACAAGCTCAACACTGCAACGACCGAGGTGGAGGCGATCAGGCGGTGCAGCAGAACGACCTCTATTGTCCGCTCCATCAAGCGTACGGACACGACCTACGGAATTGCCGGACATGGACCTACCGCATGGATCAGTTCTACAGCGGTAAAGGTCCCATGCCATCGCTCCCGGAGCAAGGAGAAAACAACAAAGGTAAGCAGCCCGCTGGGAATAAGGACGACGACATGGAGTACTAGGAGCCCCAGAACCACATCGCGGTCATATTCGGGGGCTCCTCCGCCTACAAATCTCGCCGAGATTTAAAGGATGCCGCGCGGGAGGTGCACCACGTTATCCAGGGTAAACCCCCGTGCAGCAGCTAAAGTGATCCGAACTACCTCTTACATTCTCCAAGGATGATTGTCCCCTCGGAATGACCAAACCACAGAAGCTTCCGATGGTCGTGAGCCCGACCATCAGCAACACTATTGTGGGCCGAGTGCTCATAGACTCTGGGAGCTCCCTAGATTTAATTTCCGCCAAGGTCTTGGACGAGATGCAGATCCCTCGTTCCAAGATCAAAAGCGTAGCGATCCCCTTCTTTGGGATAGTCCCGGGCACCTCGATCAAGCCTTTAGGCCAAGTCATTTTGCCCGTCACCTTCAGCAGCTCGAGCAACTTCCGTACATAAATGATCACCTTTGAAGTGGTCGACTTTGAGTCGGCCTACAATGCCATTCTCGGCAGGCCGGCTCTGGCCAAGTTCATGACCGCCACTCATCATGCGTACCAATGCCTGAAGGTTCCTGGACCCAACGGGGTCATAACCATAAGGGGGAGCCATAAGTCCGTGTTAAATTGTGACGAAAGGGCGTTGGACATGGTCGACCAATTGCCTACACGCGGTTCCGATCAAGAGCCAAAGCACTCCCAGCCTAAAGTTGCCCTCCTGCCCGGAGGGGAGACCAAGGCCGTTCCACTCAACGAGTCAGAACCCGCCAAGGTCGTGCATTTGGGATCTTCCTTAGATCCTAAATAGGAACTCGAGCTCATCACCTTCCTCCGAGAAAATTCGGATGCGTTCGCTTGGGAACCATCCGACATGCCCAGAGTCCCAAGGGAGGTGATCGAGCACTGAGCTAAGCGGTTCACGATAAAAAGCGATCGACAAAAACTCAGACGATTTTCCCCAGAAAAGCAGGCGATCATCCGGGATGAGCTCGACAAGCTCCTCAAGGCCGGCTTCATCAGAGAAGTCGAGCATTCAGAATGGCTGGCCAATCCGGTCATTGTCAGGAAGAAGGGGGGCAAGTGGCGCATGTGCGTCGACCACACAAGCTTGAACGCTGCATGCCCAAAAGACAACTACCCGCTGCCTCGTATAGACCAGTTGGTCGATGCAACAGCGGAGTCCCAGGTGATGAGCTTCCTGGATGCTTATTCGGGATACCATCAGATCAGCATATCGCCTTAAGACGAAGAGAAGACCTCCTTCATTACTCCGTTTGGGACATTCTGCTACACGGCCATGTCCTTCGGTCTGAGAAACGCTGGAGCAACTTTTCAGCGCCTCATGCAGAAAACCTTTTCGGATCAAATAGGTCGGAACCTAGAGGTCTATGTGGACGACATAGTTGTCAAAAGCAAGCTCACTTCAAGTCACGTCGCCGACCTAGAGGAAACATTTTGTAACCTCAACAAGCGTTGAATAAAGTTGAACCCAGAAAAATGCATTTTCGGCGTAAAAGCCAGTAAGGTGCTCGGCTACATGGTTGGTCCATAGGGCATTGGAGCAAATCTGGAAAAAATCGAGGCCATCGAAAATATGAGGCCTCCTACGTGTGTAAAAGAGGTACAAGCCTTAACCTGTCGGATGGCCGCTCTGAGCCGCTTCATTTCCCGATTAGGCGAGCAAGGGTTACCTTTCTTCAAAGCCCTGCGCAAGCACGATGGCTTCACCTGGACGGAAGAAGCTAACCGCTCGTTTGAGGAGCTAAAGCAGTATCTATCCAAGTCACCCATCCTGGTCACCCCCAAGGCGGGAGAAGCACTGCTGCTGTACTTAGCAGCAACCCCGCAAGCCGTAAGTGCGGTACTGGCGGTGGAAATGGATGGGGTCCAACGACCTATTTACTATGTTAGTGAAGTACTACACAGACCAAAGGAGCGTTACCCTGAGGCCTAGAAGCTATTGTACTCACTTCTGATAGCTTCCAGAAAGCAAGGGAGATCCTGAGAAACCAAGACGCTAGTGGTCACATAGCCCCCTCGACACGGGTGGTGACGCATTAAATAGCCCCCTCGACGTCCGTGAAATCCGCGAAAAACGAGGCCCACCCGCACGCGGCGGCAAAATCCGGCGGCGGCTCGGACTAGGTGACGTGGCTCAATCCTGGCCGTTGGATCAAGATCTAACGGTCACGCGGTTAGGGTTTGGGTCCGGTTCGGTCGGGCTCGAGTCCGACTTGGTCGATTGAACAGTACTAACCCGCTAGGGTTTCCAGCGTTTTAATATTTAAAAATAATTCTAGAAATTCATTTAATTCGGGAAAAATAGCAAAATACTCGAAAAAAATTTCAGAAAAATTCTGGAAAATACTTTGAGACATTTTGGACTCAAATAAAATATTTCAAACAAAAATTTATTTAAAACTTTTAATTATTTAATTATCTCTAAAGGGAATAAATTCAAATTAATTCCAAATAAATCCCAGAAAATTCCAAAAATTCTCAAAAGTGCAAAACACCATTAAAATACATGAAAAGAAAAAATTGGGGTGTTACAAATATATTTTCAAACTTTGAATTGCTCGTTCTTGCTCAGACAAACTCCGATTGAGGTGATTCTAGAGCTTAAAAATTTATAAAATTGTGCTCTATTTAATGGTGAATCTTACTTGATTTTTAGAGTTTTGTTGCTCGCCGTTTTTGGCATTTATTTGGTTATTTATTCATTTCGCGTAGATGTTGAAGTACCCGAAGGCTTCGAAGGAGAGGTGTTGACTTAAGAGCAAGGTCCATAGCATAATCAATATCTTTTCCAAGGCAAGTTGTGCTTTGATCATATTGATCCCATGTTTTAAAATTATGTTATTTCAAGTAATTTGGGAATTAGTTAATCAACCTATTTGGTATTGACACCTTGACACTATTATTTGTATGCCATGAATCATTTGTCACCCTATGATTGTTGTTTATTAGTTGGTTGTTATTAATTTGCCAATATGGGTTACTAGATCGTAATTACTCTGCTTAGCCATCCATCGTGTTATTGATATAATTTTGGAATATCAAAATTATACATGCTTAATGAGATATGGAGCGCGTTTATGAAATGTGTGGCATGTGTTGTTGATGAAGTTGATGGCACGTGGTGCATGGTAATCAACTGGGGTGGTAAAATGATTTAGACTGGGGCAAATGGCAAGAGTTGTTTATTGGAGGGCCAAGTGTGGCATCTGGGCGGTCTTATTTGGCATTTGGTTTTGATGAATTGTACGTTGCGAGTTTTTGTGAAGTCTTGCCTTGGTCAATTAACGACTTAACTGTAGGATCGGATGGCGTCAATCAGAGGGGGGGGGGTGAATGATTAAGCGGGTGCTAAAACAAATTTTTAGTGATTCTTTAAACCCCCTAAACTTAATATAAAATATTGCTCCGGTTTAACGCAAAAACAGATTAACTAATGTTCATTAAATCGTGAATTTCCGGAGATCCAACCGTCCAATTGATGTGAAATTTTTACTGTAGAAACTAGATTCAATTTAGAAACTAACCCAAGAAGAATCGACTCAATCGGATCTATGGATTAAAAGTTATAAGCTTTGCAAGTTGACTATTTCAATAAAACCGAAAATAGATTAAACCCTAATTTCGTAATTAAACAAAAACTATAAAGAATTAACCAATCAAACTTTTTAGATCACTAACTCGATGCCCTAGGAACGTTTGGAATAGATCAAATAAAAATTATCATGAAGAAATAACGAATCAATCTAGAAACGAAACGACATGCAACCAAAAATTAAAACAAGAACTATCGTTGCAACGGAGATGGTACTGTAGCAGCGATTTACTGTTGCTACAGTACGTTCGGCTGAAAGATTAATTGCATGCGTGCTTGCGTGACTTACTTGTTTTGTTGCTTCTAGTCTTTCTTTATAGCGCTGAAGACAAGCCGGTCGGCCAGTCTTGTAGCCGTACAAGCGGGCGCCGTCGGTTGCCGTTCGCTCTGTCGCCGAAAATCTTCTCTGAAACCCGATCGCCAGCGTACCGTCGCTCGAGCTCCTGCGTGAGCCGTGCTTGCACTCACCGCCGACGCGCTGATCCCGTCGGACTCACGAGCGCTTCCTGTACACGTGCGACGGCGCCCTTCTATTGATTCTTTTGTGCCGCGCGGCTACGAGGAAAATATTTTTATTTTCTTTTTGTCTAATCTGGTTACAGTACTCTGAAACAAAAGAGTACAAACTCTAATCCCAAGCACACAATAAACAGGGGACACCTCCCCCTATTTATAAGAAAATCCTAAAAGAGTTCGCATGCATGTCCACTTGGCCCAACATAGCCCAATACATGCAAACTACCTCAAAACGATTACAACTGCACGCGTACGGCTCACCTGCCGTACTCACGTGACTCACTAGCAACCACGTGCACCGTTCTCTAGTCCGAACGCCCCGCATGACATCCTCGACCACCAAGACCTCGATTCCTCCCTGAACCTAGTCCCGAACCTCAGTTTCTCCATGAACCTAGTTCCGGTCCCGTCACCGACCACGTTCGACCTCAAGCAACACCTGCACATAAACAAACACACAGCAGGTAATACGAGCACAAGTCCACGACTTGACTCAAGATCAATCCATGCAACCACTCACACGAGCGCATTGCATCAAACAAAACAACTACCATGCTATCACAAGCATATCATTTAATCATCAGAAACATCACATGCACATGCACCACACATGCCATGAGCACAACCACTTTGCAATGGCAAATTCAACATTAAACCAATTTTTCATCACTTGATTTCACATTAACCTTGCAAGCATTTGAACTGAGCTAAACATACAACCACATGTCTGGAATGGGACAGACCTAGCTGACTAATTTGTGATGTCTAGATTTCAGTGCTGTTGTGGTTGGTGTGGGTTCCGGGTGTATGGGTAGACTCGCATGGCGCAAGAGGGGGGGACCTGAATGTGGTGGTGTAACCCTTCAGTGTTGAAACCTTAGCGGACAGTACTAGGTTTAGACCGTGCAGTACTAGGTTTAGACGGAGCATTGTAAATATTTTGTTATGATCATTCATTCGCATACTTTAGTATGGCAATGCACGACTGACATGATGAGTTGATTATATCTTGTGGGTAAAGTGTATAACCTCTGCAATGTCAAAACTATTCGAATAGTCGTGTCCGCGGTATTGGACAGTGCTTAGGGATTACAGTCAATGGGTAGATTTTGATAAAATGAGATTGGGATGGTGAACATAGTGACATGAAAATGTGAAACTTGGTTAAGGATGATAGGTGGACTTACTTGTGAAATAACTGTGAACTATACGATTGTAATTACTTATTATACTGCTTTGCAAGCTATTATGATTATTTGTGAATGCTGTTATTGCAAAACAACCACTTAGCCATTCATTTGGAATAAGCCATGCATGTAGTTATTAGACTTGCATTCTGTGCATGACTTACTGAGTGCTTTATGTACTCACCCCCTAGCAACAATACAACACCAGTTGAGGAGGAATCGACACCAGCTTTGGAGAAGGAATACCAAAAGGAGCCGTCAAGTTAGGGTGCGAGCCCAATCAATTGTTTGTGGCATATTGATTGGTCACTATGAGTCTTTATCTCTCCACTGCAGCTCTCTTTCTTTTAAGTCTTTGCCCTGCGAGGCGTACTTTTGTAACCTGACCATAAAGTTGGTTAAACAGGTTACAATAATAGATAAAGTCTTACATAGACTAAATAATGAAATTATGGACTAGACTTGCATCTTTAATCGTAGCATTGATCACAACCTAGAGCTCCAAACTGCTAACGGTCTACTCGGTTTCAATGACACAATCGAAAATGGGGAGGAAATACCCACTAGCACAAATGAATGAATGTAGGTAATGTAAGTGCATAACTCAATTGTAGCTCAAACTTTTGATGAACTGAATGTGGAAACTTGCCACTTGTATTTCAATATCTCAACAAATGAACAATTAATCAGAGAAGTACCAAAAATACGCAGACAGGCGATAGGTGAGGGGGGAGGCGGTGGCAATTGTGGATAGATGGGCAATGGGGGAGGCGACGACGATTGAGGACGGAGGTGAATGGGCGAGGAAGGAGGCGAATGATTTTCAATTTCGTTTAGGTGAGGAGTGCGGTGGGCACAAACCCTAGAACAATATATATAATAGGAAAGTGTTATCACAGACGGTTCTATTGAAAAACCATATGTGATAGGCAAATATCACAGACAGTTCGTGGTACAAACCGGCTGTGGTAGGGGTGTGGAAGAGAGGGTCGGGGGTTACTTGAGAGCGCCGTGTCGTCGGGGCACCGCACCGCCGAGCTGCCACGCCCGCTGTGGTGGTGCGCCCACTGGGGCGCCATGGCACCGTTCGGCCGCCGAGCCACCAAGCCAGGCCGCCTAGTGCGACTCGTGTGACGCGCCGTCGCCTCGCGTGCGGGGAGGGAGAGGGAGGAGGAGGTCCAGCAGCGCGCGGGGAGGGAGAAGGATGGGTCGGCAGCGCATGGGGAGGGAGAGGGAGGAGCTGGCGCGCACTAGGAGGGAGAGGGGGGAGGAGGCACGACAACACGCATGGAGGAGAGGGAGGGGCCGACGGCATGTGGGGAGGAGTGGGAGGAGGAGGCCCGGCGACACGTGGGGAGGGAGAGAGAGGGGCTGGCGGCCGCGGGGAGGGAGTGGGAGGGGAGGGGACGGAGGCACGCAGGGAGACAACTAGCCAGATTTGGAATAGATATCAAAAGTTAATTGAATTTCATTTTAGATCCAGTGGAATTTCTTGTTTTCTCTTTAATTATATTGCACTTCAATATATAATGTAGATGATTTAACAATATTCAAGTGGTGCTCCTCCGGTACTTCACTTTAGTAATATGGAGAAATTAATAATATTGCACTTTAGTATTTTATGCATATTTATACACTTTAGTATACTTATACACTCATATTTATTCGTACATTTTCAATATGGAGAAACAAACTTTGCGTAATTATTTAGCAAGCAATTAAAGTGGTATTCCAACCGATGAGAGCGCAACGCAATCAAAGAGACTTTAGCTATAATTTAATCCAAAATAAAATTATTGTTGATCCAAGGCGTTGTATTGAGTTGATATCAATATTTTGTCTCATCGAGTTGACATTGATCCTTTGAGGTTTTGAGTCTATCCTCTGTTTCGATTCTGGCTTCGCCATTGACCCTCACTCTTCTAATCCCTCTCTCCCCCTCTCCTTAGTCGGCACAACGCTTAGCTCTCTTTGCTCCTCTCAATGCTCACTCGCTCATTGTTCTGTCTCTTTCTCATTCTTTCCTTGGCCAATGGTGCTCCTCAGTCTCTCCACTCTTGTCACCACCTCACTTGCTCATCATTGATAGAGTTGAGAGAGATGGGAGAGAGAGAGAGAGAGAGAGAGAGAGAGAGAGAGAGAGAGAGAGAGAGAGAGAGAGAGAGACGGGCGAGAGAGAGGGAGAGCTAAGAGAGGGAGCAACAGGTGCGTGCGTACGAGAGACAGTTGAGAGATTGAGAGAGATGGACGAGAGAGCTGAGAGAGATTGAGAGAAACGAGCGAGGGAGGGGAGAGAGATTGATAGAGACGGGTGAGAGAGAACAACATCTGCAATGTACAAGTCTTTGTACTAAGGAGTATCGTGTACTTATGTAAGCACTGCAAATGTCACTCTGCACTTTTTCAAAAATGAATAACATTTAGTTTATTTTTCTCATAATATTTTGTGTGCACTACCTCAGCTGTATGTGTTTTCGGCTTCTTTTCTCTCGTCACAATAGTTTAAATGGGCCGGGTTTGTGCCGGCATGGCAAGAAATACGCACGAAACGTAAATATGCTGTGCTTACACTCGTCAAAGGCGAGTCGAGCTGGCACGACACGGTGAGTACAACATGCCGTGTTGAACATGGAACACCCACCTCTACCATTGAGAATACTGCAAGGGCAATCTAGACGTTTCCCCATTTGGATTTTCTCTTCTTTTTCCTCTCAAGCAACAGCTCTAAAAGTCCATTCCTTGCCTCAATCACGCGAACCAAGTAACTACCCCTAAACCCCTCCTCTCCCCCGCCGCCGGCGCCGAGATGGCCTTCCACTACCTCCTCCGCCGCGGAATCTCCGGAGGCTCTCCCCTCCACCCTCTCCGCGGTCTCCTCCTCGTCTCCCAGGTACTGACGGCTCCTCCCCTGGTCCATTATCCATGTCGATGCGTCGGTTCTTGATTTCGTGGTGTTTCCTTGTTTGGCTTTCCCGGCGAAGGAGCTCGGCCGGCATCCTTTGAGCTCGGCGGCGGCGGGGGATGCGGCGGCCGGGCTGAGGGGCGCCCGGGAGGACGTCAAGCAGCTGCTCAAGGCCACCTCCTGCTATCCCATCCTGGTATCCTACATACAACCTTGTACTTTTGTAGAACGATTGCAACTTCATCGAGCTTGAGCAGAGAAATGTTTATATTGGGATTTTGCCTATCTGTCTAGCTGTCAAGAAATTTTGCATCTCAACATAAGTACTAGTGCTACAAGATGGGCTGCTATATGTTTAGTTAACTGACAGATTATTCTGTTTGCACAAGAAGATTATGCTGTGAGAAGATACTTGTGCTATAGGTGCTCCAGTCTGTAACATGTCCTACGTGCAAATTTAATCACTTGTTTTGTCTTTGCTGTATGTGTACAGTTCCTGATTTGTCATTTTCTTGATCCAACATTAACTGGTGCAACCTCCAGATGCCTCTGTATGACTTGTCTGCTGAGTTTCTCTTGGTTTCAGGTTCGGTTGGGTTGGCATGATGCTGGTACTTACGACAAGAACATTAGTGAGTGGCCAAAGTGTGGTGGAACTAATGGTAGCTTGAGATTTGAAATTGAGTTAAAGCATGCGGCTAATGCTGGTAGTGTCTCTGCTCCATTGGTTATCTTTTGCTTCATGATGAGGGAATGCATGATTCTTATACTAATTCTACTGCAGGTCTTGTGAATGCATTGAAGCTGATCCAACCCATCAAGGATAAATATGCAGGTGTCACTTATGCAGATCTGTTTCAACTTGCCAGTGCTACAGCCATTGAGGTCCTTCATGGCGCTTCAACCCTACTGATGGTCATTCACAAAATGCCCTTGATTTATAGTGATGCAACTGTTTTGATTTTCTCACATTTCAGGAGGCTGGTGGCCCCAAAATTCCCATGATCTATGGAAGGGTTGATGTTGCTGCTCCTGAACAATGCCCACCAGAGGGGAGACTCCCTGGTTAGTAACTAGATTCTGTAACCCAGTTTACTGCATATGATAGTTTAGCATTTGTCTGTTTTAGTGTCTAGAGCATAGAACATCATGCTGTACGTGTAGTTTCATCTGATATTAATCTGTACATTCTATTGCAATAATTGCTGATGCACAGTGATGAAAGCAATGAATCTGTACCTCGCAACCTTGAATGGTTGTGCCTTGATTGGTACCAAATTTTCAGCTTGCTCACTGATCAAAACATTAATAAACCATCTCTTATCAAGTTTGTACCCTGTTTTTCCCCATGCTACTTCTCTCTCCTAGATTATTATAATACTAGTATACTGGATTTTCATGGAACAATACGAGTATATGACCAAACTTAATAATTCATGTGAAGGAAAATATATTTAACTTAAACATGCATGTATAAACTATAAAAAGAAACCCACCTCTTGATTCCATTCACATCCTTTAATTTAAACTTTATGAGCAACCGCATGCAACAGAACTACCTCATGGACATAATCCACTTCAAGCCGAAATGCCTCCTTGAGGAGATCACCTGTATTTAAATGTTTCTGTGTCCGCAAGATGTAACTTTGGTGTGCCAGAATGAAATATTAATAGAAGATATTGATGTCACATTAACACCAACAGTAGATGATACACATACTGCAGAATATTTTTCTTGCTAACTTTTAATGTAAATGTTTTTCAATCATCATTAATTTATTTTCTTGCACTATCTTCTTGTCATCCCTATAAGAGTTTGTTCCATTCCTTGTATCGTCTCCAAAATCAACTTCATGATATGGTTGAGTTAAGACATTTTGTATCCATGTGTTTGTGGAATTTCATTAGTAAAGTTGAAACAGGAAAAGGCTAAAAGCCTGGAAAGGGTGTTATGTGATCTATAAGTTCTCGCAACATTACCTTTGCAAGATCTTTAGTATGGTCGAATCACATGAGTGAATGTGCAAAATGTGAAAGACATACTGTTCCAACTGCCCACAATGTAGCAGGATAGTGGAAAACTGCACCACCTGTGCAGAATTGAATTATGCCTGTGCTCGTGTTCTGGTCATTAAAATTAAAAAGTGGTAACCAATTGTCTTCCCAAATATCGCAACATTTTCAGGTGTTTGGCTTTTCTATTCAATGGGTGCTGATATATTTTTCCTTTGTGATATAATTTATATTGATGTTTGGTAATCAAAATATTGACTATAGTGTGTACCTGTTTGCTGCATGATGATGCTATATTTCTATGGCAGATTTTGTTCCCACTTCCCAGTATTACTTACATTTCCAATTTGCCATCCTTTCAGCTGCTGGCCCACCTTCACCTGCTGAACATTTGAGAGAAGTATTCTACAGAATGGGCCTGAATGACAAGGTACTCCCAGATTGCTGTGTTTCAACTAACAATTATTCAGTGCAACATCATTCTGGATTTGCTTGTCACATCTGTTTTGTGATCTGTAGGAAATTGTTACATTATCAGGAGCACATACACTTGGACGGGCAAGACCAGAGCGTAGCGGCTGGGGTAAACCAGAAACAAAATACACTGTATGTAAATTACAGCTGTAGTTCATTGTTCTCATTTTAAAGATGCCTTATCTATTGAATCATGTTCAGAGTATTGCATGTTCATTCATAATTTACCTTTTTAGATTAGTCAGTGTAATAACCTACAGTGGCAAGTTGTACTAGTTACTTTGACCTTTGGCGGTCTTATGAAAGTTCACTGGTTGATCTTGCATATACGCTTCCTGCAAAAGCACCATTTTTGATCCCTAGTTTGTGTTGGGTGCTGACAAGAAATTCATTTTCATTTAGAAGGGACTTATTTGGAATTTTTCTACAAATTGAACAAAACATAAGACATACTTGTTTCTTCTACACTGGAAGTGGCATTTAGCCATATTGGCCCCGTTCGTTTCAGCTTTTGGACAGCTTCTATTTTTTAAAAAAAGCGGATTATTTATCGAACGGGAGGATTCTGGATAGCTTCTCTGAGAATCAGAAGCTGATTTCTATATAAAATCAGAATCTGGCTGAAACTTGATTATCATTGATTCTTGCTGATTCTCGTCGGCTCGGTCCGGAACCTAAAAGTTGTAGCCGGTTCAGCCTAATTCTCCTATAATCAGAAGCAGCTTCTCGCATAATCCATAATCCATAATCCAGAAGCTGAAACGAACTGGGCTAATATGGTGCATCTTCAATTGCGAATGTACTATATTCTTATCATCACCACATATTTTTCCTACCACATAGCTTTTGTTTTTGCAAAGGTGTTATTGTGGGTAGTACTTAGTACTAGCATGTGCAGCATCTTAAAGTTCTCACTGGAGAATGTTTACCACATTGTTTGGCTAATTGATTTTTGTATTTGAATGTGGCGACCTGCATAATTAGCCTAGGGTAACGACAGTAACCACCACCATTACGATGAGATAATTACACGAATCTCGGCATACTAGCTAATCAAAGCATCGAGCGTAGCCGATGTTTTATTAGTTAGTATACCGTATTCAGAGTGTTGCAACAGAATAATAATTAGAGATTGAAATGGAAACTTTATTTTATTCCATTGCCACACAGGCTACATGTTAAGCTCACTAATTATACATAGAATTCAAGTACAACAAAAATATAATACCAAAAGTATTAAGTGCTCCAATGATCGATAAAGTCGAAGCATTGTCTATCCAACATTCTAACTCTCTTGGTAATCCTCAGCCTTCCCGTCATCCCAAGCAGATGCTTGAACATCGAAGCTAATCCCTAAGCAAAGGGGGAGTTAAGCAAGAGTGAGTATAAAAGTACTCAACAAGCATTAGTAACAAAATGCATCATATGGGTTTCTCCAAAAATCATTTCAAGAATCATTCCTTAAGTCGTCTTTCAGAAAATAGGGTTTATTATGAAAATCTGCTTTTCCAGTTTTAATTACCAAACATGTTACTAACAATCCTCATTTATACCACTCTAATTGTACCCTGACTTCAATGCACATCGGCGATACTCCTAATACCAACTGTATCCCGATTTCAATGCACATTGGCAATACTTCGAACTCTAACTGTATCCCGACTTCAATGCACATCGGTAGTACTCCTAATACCAAATGTATCCCGACTTCAATGCGCATCGGCGATACACCCAATCTAACGGTGCCCCGACTTCAATGCACATCGGTGGCATTGTTCCCTGACTTCAATCCACATCGGCGGTACTTCGAATCTGTGCACATCGAATTCTAATTGTTCCCCAACTTCAATGCCCATCAGCGGAACTCCTAAATTGTACCCCGACTTCAATGCACATCAACGGTACATTGCATCTAATGGTGCCCCGACTTCAATGCACATCGGCGGCACTGTTTCCCAACTTCAATGCACATTGGCGGAACCCTTAACTTGTACCCCGACTTCAATGCACATCGGCGGTACTTCTAACTTAACGGTGCCCCGACTTCAATGCACATCGGTAGCACTCCGACGTATATATCTACATATACATCACCCCTTTTATCATCATCTCAATTTTTCCCAACCACATTAGATTTAGGGTTTTCTTAAAAGATTTTTTCAATGCAACGGTGATAGCACATATAACCAAATACATTTGATTAGAAATTATATGATCAAGGAAAGTTGCCTGAATTTTATTGAAAGTAAACGTCCTCACACGATGGCCGAAGAAGATCGATGGTCAGATTTGATTTAACTCTTGAAATTATGAAATACCATACCTTCTCTCCTTCTTTTCTTCTATTCGCCCGAACACTCTCCTGGACATTCTCTTCTTCTCCTTTCTCCATTCTTCTTCCCCCAAATCTACTCCCTCTATCTAATCTTCTCCCTCCCTCTGTATCCTACCCGATTGGGTCCTCCCTCTATTTCTCTATCGAAGCTCCCCCACTGGCTCCTGGCTCGTTGCTTCCCCTCGGCTCGGCACTATGTCGACGCCGCCTCTCCTCTTCATCTCGCCGGCCTTCGGCCTGGCCGCTGTCCCTCCTCTCTCTCTCTCTCTCTCTCTCTCGGGCTTGATTTCACCCTAGCCGGCTTCGCGCCATAGGTCAGTACCCCAACCTTTGCTCCCTGGTCAGAGGCTCAGTCCTGGTTGTAGCTAGGTCTCCAATGCCCATTTTATGCTTGGTTTGCTTAATAGCATAGGTTTGCTTAATAGCATATGCCTATCGATCCTTATGTTTACTGATTTCAGAAAAGAGGTGAGCCTTCTTATTGGTCTATGATGAATTTGGGGGTGTTGCTCTAGGTTTTGGAGGCATGGCGATGATAACCGGTAACCCCTAGTGCACCGCAGAGCAGTAGGTGTCACTGGGCACGAGCTATGCAGCCCCTAGGGTGATCTTCCTTGTTGAGGCTAGGGAGACTACCCGATCTATTCGCTGCTTACTTATACTTCCTCTATGTGCTATACAAGCCTAGTATTGGTACAATGTGGGTTGTGCACCTGGTGAATGATGGATCTGGTGCTGATGCGGGAAATGGTGATGTTGGGGGATGGTGATGGGAAGCTGATGTAGAGGTGGTCGACGTCTGGGCCTTCTTGATCTTGACCTTCTCCTTCTACTCTTTCTCGGCTCCGTCTTGGTGGTCTCCTTGATTTGGACCTCCTCTTCTTGATCTCCTCCTCTTGGCCTTTGGTTTTGGGCTGCTCCCGAGCTTGCTCTTGCTCTCGGTTGGGAATGAGTGGAATGGGGAATGAACTAGATGTGCTCTCTCCTTGGCTTCGGTTGGGAGTGTTGAAATGGGAAATGGGGAATGGGAGAGGCATTGACGGTGTTCGGCTGGCTTGGGCTTATCTTTCTTACGGCAGTCAAAGTTACCTTTTTACCCTTGAGTCTTTTACTTATTTACCATCAGAGTATTTTGCTACTATTCACGTTTTGGGCTATGGATACCCGCAATCCTACTAGGTTTGTATAAATTGTCGGATGATGAAACCCGAGACTAGTGAGAGGTGCTGATCTGGCCTCACATGGATTAGGTATCTCGATGAGCGATACCCTCGCCTGCGGGTCTGATGGCAATTCTCGAATATTTTACTATTTGTTCTACTCGTATTATGATTTACATACGCATGATTGTTGCTTACTGTATTAATAAATTGCTTACTGATTTTATTTTCTTGATTGAAATTTTTGGGTTGTTTCATTGAATTGCCAGAAAAATGGACCTGGTGCACCTGGGGGACAATCTTGGACATCTCAGTGGCTCAAGTTTGACAACAGCTATTTCAAGGTAAGATAACTAATTTGCTATAGGCTATAGCAATGTCTGCAATCATGTAGCAGTTACTAAACATGTGCATAAAAATTCAGGATGTCAAAGAACGACGAGACGAGGACCTTCTTGTTCTGCCTACTGATGCTGTGCTCTTTGAGGATTCATCATTCAAGGTTAGTGAGGATTCTCATATTGCAAAAACTTGCAAATCTCTTCCTGTTCATCTGAACTGAATTTCGTGATTATTTGTCATGCTTGAAGATCTATGCTGAAAAGTATGCTGAGGATCAGGATGCATTTTTCGAAGACTATGCTGAAGCTCATGCTAAATTGAGCAATCTCGGGGCAATGTTTGATCCTGCAAAGGTAGATGGTACTAAGAAAACTTCCATTCTTTGGAGGGAGAAAATAACCATGTTTTAAGATTATGCTGACATGCTTATCATTGAAATGGTGCAGGGTTTATCGCTTGACTAGTTGACATCAGCTGCTGATGAACTGCGTTTTGGTGAGTGAACAAGACAAGGTCCTGTCTCTTCTTGCAGCTATTTTTGAAGTGTATGCTCATAGAGCTTGTTGTGGTTTTATGACTGCTCCAAAAGTCGGACTCATTGACACAACATATGCTCCAGATGCTCTGTTTTGAGTTGTGTTTTCCTGTGCCCCATGCCTCCATTATTAGAAATAAAAGCAGCATTGGACAATTCCAGGACCAAACATTTCTTACAAGTAAGATACTTGGATGTATGATACTGCATTGAGCTCTTACAAAAGGATGATCAAAATATAATTCGGATTTAGCTGCTGAGTCTTTTTGTGATATTTTTTAAATAGAAATATACCTGACCCGATATCTGTTTTTTAGCCTTTATATTCTGAAGACTTAATGTAAATTTTCTTCTTCCAACATCACACAACCTGGTTATCATTTATGCAAGTTACAGCTGCAAATCATACGATACACATGTATTTTGCCCTCACAATTGCACAAAAGTATTTGCTGTGTTGAAAAAACATGTAGTGTATATCTGTATTGTAATATCGTAGATCTTTCTTCAGACTTTGGAAGATTCCAGTCAGGGTGTGGGGGACCCTCTTGCAGGCGGTCTCGGGTGTTTGGTGGACCTACTTGTGATCTGCAGGGTTCAAAAAATTTTAGTGCGTGGGAGAGATTCTCCTAACCTTTCCCCCTCCCTCTCCTTTTCCCCCCACCCGAGTACCTCTCCTCCCCCACTCGGTTTCTTCTCCCCCCCAACCAGCTCCTCTCCTCTCCAAGCACCTCCTCCTCCTCCCCATGGCTGCAGCAACCCCCCTAGCGCCTCCACCACCTACTCCCCATGGCTGCAGGCCTGCAGCAACCCCACATGGCGCCTCCTCCTCCTCCTCCCCATGGCAGCAGCAGCCTCCTCCTTCCTCGTGGGCAATGGAGGTGAGGATTTCTAAGGTTTGGAGGTGTGCATGTTGTTTTAGGGAGGGATTTCTTGGTTTAGGGTGCTCTAGGGTTTTTAGTTGGAGATTTTGGAGGGAAATGGTGGCTCTAGGGTTTGGGGAGATTCTGAAATTTCGCAGGCTGAGCAAACCCTGACTTTAGAGCTGTGATTTGAGGCCTTTAGAGGCATTTCTTGGGGGTTTGGATGTTGAGAAAATTGTAGGTGTTATCTTACCTTTATTTAGAGACTGAGATCACTCGTTTTGCTTCAGCCATTTGAGAGTTATGCTTAATTGAGTGCACGCTGTTCGGTTTCTGCTGCTGTGGGTAGCAGTTAGGAAGATTTGCAGTTTAGAGCCGATTAGAGGATGAATTAGAATTTCTAAATACCTAGAAAAAGTTGAGAAGTTTCGTGTAGATGCTGAAAATATCTTCATTTGCTTAATTTGGTGTTGTATACCATTATTTGTGCTATGTTGAAATCAATTGTTTGGAACTGTATCGCTGCTGAAAGTTCAGAGTTGGGCAATTACTGGATTGATCATCAGATTGAGATTTGGGGTCCTTTTGGGCAGTTCCAAAGAGGCTAATAGTTGCAAAAGTTGTAGAGCTTAGTCTTATGTTTATTTAGAGGTAAAGAACATAATTCAGTTCAGCCGTTTAGGAGATATGCTAGTTTTATTGAATGCTGTTTAGATTTAACTGTGTTGTCGATGGTCTCTGTTCCCTGCTGTTCTGGGCAAATTAGAAGCATTTCCTGAATATTTGGCTGTAGAGAAAGTTGTAGAGCATGATTTTAAGTTTCATTACAGCTCAAGAAATCAATTTTTGGTTCATCCGTTTAGGAGATATGCCAGTTTTAGTGAATGCTGTCCAGATTTAACTGTGTTGTCGATGGTCTCTGTTCCCTGCTGTTCTGGGCAAATTAGAAGCATCTCCTGAATATTTGGCTGTAGAGAAAGTTGTAGAGCATGATCTTAAGTTTCATTATAGCTCAAGAAATCAATTTTCAGCCGTTTAGGAGATATGCCAGTTTTAGTGAATGCTGTCCAGATTTAACTGAGTTGTTGATGGTCTCTGTTCCCTGTTGTTCGGGGGGAATTAGAGGCATCTCCTGAATGTTTAGATGTAGAAGAATTTGTAGATTATTGTCTCATGATTATTTAGAGATCAAGAATGCAAACTTTGGTTCAGTCGTTTGGGAGTTACGCTAGTTTTAGTAACTGCTGTCCGGGATTGATTCCTGATAGCAATAGTTTCAGGTTTAGGTTGTTTAGGGTTGATTAGAGGCTAATTTAAATTCTTCCTGTAACTAGAGCTAGGTAGGAAAATTCTTGTAGATTCCAAGTTGTCTTTGTTGCTGAATCCTGGGGGCAGCTAGTAAAGAAGTGTTGGTTTGGGGACTTAGGGTGATGTCGCAATGTTGTGAGTTTATGATTTTGACGTGCAATACAATTCTTGTTTCAGGTGGAGTAGCTTTAGGTGTGGCTTCATCCTCATGCCACCCCACTCCGCGCGGTTAGAGGCAAGTGTATCAATTAGAATGATATAGGATGTTGGTTGCTTGCTTGTGACTATGAATATTATTATGCTAACGATTATGGTTATGTTTATGAGTATGTCTGGGATGATGATTATGTTTATGATGATGTAAGTAATAAGGTGATGGATGTAAGTATATGATTATTATTTATGTCGTTCTCATGTGCAAAGAGAAATGCTAAATGAATATGTTGCATTCATATCATGGCTAATGCATATGAGCCAGGTCAATAAATGAGTCATATATCTCATCCGGAGTGTATATGCCAGGTCAGTGAGAAAGATATATGACTTGACCTAAATGCTCTTGAGTAAACCCTACTTAGGTAGGCCCCCTCCACGGGATGGAAGGGAATGAGAGGGTGCACGTCGACATGTGTGCACTTAGTTATACCGTTATAAGCTATGAAAGGTGCATATGAGCATGCAAGCATATTCGCATCGCATAGTGTTGGGAATGTGATGATTGTGATAAAGGTAAAAATTGGCATGATTAAAGGGAAAGAAATGCTATGTTAGGATGTGGTTCTTTTGTGCAAAGAAATATTAGGTTATGTTGTCCTCTTGTGCAAGGAAATATTAAGTGATTGTGTTTATATCCTTATGTGATTACCAAGATGTTTATACTCTTGTGCGATTATCATGCAATGTTCAATTTTATCTTGATTTACTATTGTGTATTACATGTTTTGATATGATACACTTTGCTGAGACCTGGACTCACGCTTGTTTTGTAATGTTTCTTTTAGGTACTTCAAGAGCGGCATATGCACTGCTTTCACACTTGCTATAACTCAATTTAGTCACTCGCATATTTAAGTCAATGTAATAGATTCTCACTAGTATGACATTATGGTTGTTATATGTTGTATTTGCTCTTCCATGATATTTATGCTCAAATGATTATGTCGTCTGTGTAGATCGTGAGTTGTGATGTTCATTTTGATTGTTATCTCGTTTGTCTGCTGAGTGGATATCCTTTTAGTAGGGGTGGTTTTGCCCTTTTTTTTTAAAAAAAAGTAGGAAAGTTTGGTTATTTGTTTTTGTTTTGGTGACACTCTGGACATGTTTGGTGCTGGGGTGTTACATGTAACTTACATACGAATAACATAAACCATGCTGAAGAGATCAGTTCATTTCCCTCTTGGACACCCCAGACAGCCTGAATCATGGCCGCCAGTTGGCCCTTGAGCACTCCCTTGAGTGGGTACCCAACCTTCCTCTCACCACCAAAACTGCCATTGTTCCCTTAGGCGGCTGTGTAGCTCGCTTGGGCGCTAGGCCTTCTCTCCCAACAAGCCGTCTAGGCTAATTTTTTCGCCTAAGCGGCTGCCTAGCCTGTTTAGGCGTCGATTAGACGTTAGGCGCCAGTTTGCCATCTCACTTAGGGGGGGCAACAGGGAAAATCCCCGCAGGGAGCACCCTCTCATCCTCGATTTTCGATAACCAAAACTTCTCCGTTCCTGTGCCCGTACACGGGGTTTAATTCCCTTGTCCCCGATCACCGATGGGTTCGTGGGGCCTTGACGGGGATTAATCCTCGAAAATGTTACATGAAATACCATGTGCTACATGAGTGAATTACTAGAGTAATAATGTATGTGTGATTGAACTTTGAGTGAATAACTAGACTAATGAGCTAATCACTATATGGGCTGTTTGGTTGCCTTCTCAACTCAGCCAGGCTGTATGAGTGGAGCTAGGCTGGTGAGATCCAGGCTGAGTGGATGCAAGGAGATGTTGTTTGGTTGATTGTATGAGCTGGTGCAGGCTGCGAAGAGATGTTGTTTGGTTGATTGCATGAGCTGGTGCAAGCTGAGAAGAGATGCTGTTTGGTTGGCTGTATGAGATAGTCTGATACGGAGAGAGCATGTTTGTTTGGTTGGTTGGTTGTAACATCACAAATGAACAAATCAAGCGCTAGTGTACTAACATTGCTTATATCACGAGGCTTTCCTGCAATGAATTGAAGTGTTACATGAGGTGACAGATGCATCTCTTACTAGGAAACAAATGCTTCTCTTACTAGGAAACGACACATAACAACGTATAGAAATATGTTCACAGTCATCTTGTTGTGCTGAAGAACATAACATCATCTTTTTACGGCACATAGATCTTACTTTCAGGGAAGAACAAATATTGGCAGTCGGATACACAAAATGGGTCCAAGAAACCTATCCTTCAGATAGTTGACAAGGCAGTAAGAAGCCTGCGCACTGCAGAAAGAATTGCCTAATATACACACAACAAAAAGAACAAAAGAAACGTATAAAGCTATCCTGTCAAAATGAACAAAAGATCACCGTGTGACCCCCTACCCCTAAGCTCGAGCCATTGCAATCATCTGAACTTCTGGATGAGTGGCATCATGAGAATCTTGCGACTTCTCCATTTCTATCGCTATCTGCATGTCACTGGGGATGAAATGCACACTGATGGCCTTTGCAGCAAAATAAGAGATCATTCCAATGACAGTTACTGCAAGAGGCGCACAAAACAATCCAGTTCCCATCACCTTGGAGATTGCCCTGTCATACAATTACAGAATCAGCAACCATGTAGTTTTTTTCCTATAAGCATACAAGCAAATGGTAAGAATCAGTGTTTACCATAAATATTTCATCCACTATAGCAAGCTTCTTTGGCAAACTATGGTCAACAAACAGTTAAAGCTGAAATCTAACTTTTTGATATTAAAGTTGATCCTACGATACATTTGGTACATAGCAAGTGCAGGTTCTTTCTATTCCAGAATTAGATTGATTGTTTTCAGCTCAGATATGGCATACCTTCCTCAAAGTCCAAGTCACGGAACACGTCCAGGAGGCAGAAGCAGTCAAGCAATAATTGCTAACGACAGCAGGAGTAAACTCCACAAGATAATGCACAAGTTCAGTACAGATCAGAGCATATACTAAGTGCAACAATAGAACTAAGATCAGACAAAACTGAACCTCAAAACCGATCGGTCACTGTACCAAAACCAACAGAGAGGCACAAGAATTTTCTTACGTAGCGTCGGATCCGAAATAGATAAACATTTCCATGAGACCATTCATCAGGCATGAGTCAATCATTCCAGCAAAAATAAATAACTAAATAAAGCATAGATGATTCTTCACACAAAAATAAATAACTAAATAAAGCATAGAAGGTTCATGCACCGGAATTCCAATATGTGAAATCCTAGAAAAGCATTATGGCCCGATCGCCACAGTGCCCTATCAATTCCAAAAATCCCAAAATATTCACCTTTATATCCCCAAAATCCAAATTTCGTCGGACTGGGGAACAATCCTTGGTGCAACCTACACCATAGAATCACATCAACGAAATTTATGCAATCTCTCGTGCAACCCTTCACAATAGAATTACATCTTAAATGCAATCGGTGCAGGCCTTTTAGGAGTTTACTGAAATGTTAAACAGTAGAATCAGGAGCAAGCAAACTAACCCATACGGCTACAAGAATTACCTTCCACGGCAACCACTGTGGCGGCGCCCGTGCTCGGCGACCAGCCGGTCGAGCTCGTCCAGCGTCGCCGCATCTGCCTTGTCTAGGTCCACCTCGACCTCCCTACTCTCCTCCCGCAGGCACCCACCCATCTTCTTCATAATCTCGATCACCATCCCCTGCACGTCCACCGGCAGCCGTGGAAGCTCGTCGGTGAGCCTCCCCTTGCGCTCCGCAAGGATAGAGGCCCACCCGGACTCGAAGATGCCGGAGAGCTTAGCCGCGCTCTTATACACGGGGTCGCCTCGGTTGTTGTAGGTCATGGCGTTGCGGAAGGTGAGACGGACATCGGCGGCGAACGCGAGCGGATCGGCGTAGCGGCGGCGCTCCAGACGGCGGCGGACGGTGCCGAGGTCCACGGGGTCGGAGATGACGGTGTAGTAGTCGAGGATGCCGAGGGCGTCTTGGCGCCCACCGCTCGGCAAACACCCACCCGCCCCTGGTGCGCTAGCGGCTTATTCAACGACTGCCGCGCCATACGAACACACTGACCAAAGTCGACCTCCGGGGATCCGCCGGCCGCGGCTGCTGCAGGTACTTGGGTTTCTTGGGGAAGCCTGACAGCGCCGGTGGTGCCGAGGGCGACTCGCGGCGCTTTCGGCGCGGCATAGGGCCGGAGAGGGTTTGGGATTTGGTTCCGAGTGCTCCCGTGCGAGAGAGCGCATCTGCGGAGCCAGGCCCGGGGGAAACGCCCAAAGTTCTCGTTTCTGCCGGGCCTGGCTCCGGGAGGAGGGTTGCATCGATCAAGCTGGGCCCAAAAGCCTGAGAAGCCAACCAAACAGTGCAAAGTTGCATCTACAGAGCCAATTCTCTCCACATACAGCTAACCAAACAGGCCAATAGTAATTCATATTTAGCATGTTTATTAATAATAACCTCACATATATTCTTTTTTCTGTTGAGAATTGATCATTTTCTCTCACCTATTAGTGATATCGTGGGGGCGGGGATCGGGGACGGGAAAGGGGAACGGTGGAACATCCCCGTCCCCGCGATCCCCGACGGGACAACATTTTCCCCGATAAGCCTCTCGCGGGGAGAGATTTTCCTCTGTCCTAACCTCCTAATAGAGAAATTTCTTATGGGAAACGGGGATCAGAGTCCCATTGCCATCCCTAATCCGACTAGCGCCTAGCGTCCCGGGAAACATTGGAAACTGCTGATCAGGACGGCCTTCTTGGGCTGAAAGCATCGAAGCTTAACCTCCCATGGTAGCCTTCCATGCGGCTCTCACCAACTCCCCCAAACGGCAGGTACGGATTGGCGAGCTGCAATATTGCAAGCAAATCAGAATCACTTTGTCAAGCATCTCATTAGTTTCAAAAGAACAAACTAGAGGCAACTTAGCATCATTGTTTGTTGCCTACATGTATGCTGGTGCCGTTCACTAGCATTCCTCCTGAAGAGGTGCTTTTGTCGAACTGGTCCTGGAGCTTGCTGCCCTTGGTGAAGAAGTAGGCAGCAAAGTGGTTTGGTCATGGAGTTGATTGGAGCAAAGCTCTCATGGATCTTGTCAACCTAATGAAAACGCCATCACAAACACAGTAATCTTGCGATCTTTAGTGACTCATCTAGGTCAAAGAAAAAAGAATCTGAATCTTGTCCATAGTTAGGATTAGAGGATTAGCATTAACCGTTATGATAGGGAGCAAGGGGCCAAATATTTCCTCCTCCATGATTAGACGAATCAAGGGGGACATCTCCGAGGATCGTAGGGGCTATCTTTCTGCAAAGCGACGAAGAAACGATCTGAACAGATCCACCAAATAACTCAAGAATCAGAAGCATTTGGCAGAGTTGTTTCGATCGATCACTCACGGCGCTGCTGTTCATCTCAGTGACCACCGAACACGATCTTGTCGGAGACCATCTCTTCTTCGTCTATCAGGGCATTCAATCTGTTGAAATGGTTGGAGTTCACCGTGCGCGACAAATCTGCCGATTGCAATCGATCCTTCCCGTAGAACTTATCCAAAACTTTCTTTTAAGGACTCCGGCTACGTAGCGGTGAAAACGGACGGATAATGATTCTATCATATTTGTTTTCATATTTTTTCAAAGATGTGGATACGAATATGAATAGTCCTGATACGAATACGAATATGAATACAGATAATATCTAATACAGATACGGATCGAATACGAATCGAATCGAATACATTTATGCATGCGTCATGTTCCAACTTAGAAAGGATTCCAGGCAGAGATGACGAGGACGACGCCGAGGGCTCCGCCGCGATCCTCGCCGTCGACGGGAAATCACGAGCGAAGCAGGGACCTCAATGGATGACCTAAGTATCTACTCAGCTTTTAGTAGCGATTAATTGTCGCTCTTTGCATGGTGGTGTTCAGAGGGAAAAAATGCCTAAATATACAATATATAAATCAAAATTTCAGAAATATACATCAAGAATTTAAAATAGCAAAAGTAGCAGCCGGTCCCGCCGCGCCACGTGGCGGCCGCCACGCCCCATGGCGGTAGCCCTGGCTGCCGCCACCCCCCACGGTGGCAGCCAGGTGGCGCCGTCCCACGCTGCCACGTGTCCGTGATTTTCGAATTTTGAATTTTTTTTTGATGTTTTATTTTTTTTGAAGCCAGGTGGCGTCGCACGGGAAAAAAATCTCAAATATACAACATGTAAATCAAAAATTGCAGAAATATACAACTACAAATTAAAATAGCAAAAATACCAATGGGTCCCGCCACGCCGCACGGCGGCCGCCACACCCCATGGCGACAGCCAGGTGGCGCCGCCCCGCGCTGCCACGTGTCTATTTTTTGTTTTTTGATTTTTCGATTATTTCGACCGATTTTTTTTTGTTTTTCTCTGATCCGATTGAAATGCAGATAACTTTCGCTATACAGCTCCAAATTTAATAAGAAAACTTTCTAAATTATCTAAATATTTAATTCGTTTCATCTAATAAATTATATTATTTATAAATATAAGGTATGTTTTGACTTTGTACAAGAATTAAGGTTACGGAGAAATTGAACACATCTCTTAAATAAAGATATAGTAGAAAATACTCATTAAATGGGAAAATCTACATACAAACTTTATATTTCTAAACAAAATCATTCAAACTATAGATCTTATATTTGTCAATAGAGATAGTAGCGACATGTGATTTCTACTTATTCACCGTATACTTACTAGTATATAATATATTGTAAATTTTTATCTTCATATATTGACATCTCACATTCTAACATCAAAGCCCTAGCTCGTATGTATTGTATTCTTGAAAAACTTCCTCCCATGCCCGTAAGAAATCAAAGTCATCGTCGGGCAAAAATTAACGATTTTAGTGGGAGGATACACAAAAATAACTTCACGCCGTGTCTTATATGGTTTTTCTTGTGCTGCCATTGGCATAGCTGGTTCAGTGGTTGATCCAACTTGGTGTGGTGAACTGGTGATACGGTATGATTATAGTTATAATTATATGGTTTTTAGCAATATATACTTAATCCATATGATTTTACGATAATTTAGAAAGTTTTCTTATTAGATTTGGAGTTGTATAGCGAAAGTTATCTGCATTTCAATCGGATCAGAGAAAAACAAAAAAAATTCGGTCGAAATAATCGAAAAATCAAAAAACAAAAAAATGGACACGTGGCGTGGCGGCGCCACTGGCTGCCGTGGGAAGTGGCGGCAGCCAGGTTGCCGCCATGGGGTGTGGGCGTGCAAGGCGTGGCGGGACCTTTGGTATTTTTGCTATTTTCATTTCTAGTTGTATATTTCTGAAATTTTTTATTTATATGTTGTATATTTGAGATTTTTTTCCGCGTCGCACGGGGGGCTTAGGGGGGGGGCGGCCAAGCTGAAATAATGGAGATTTTGCTCCATGCCTGGTTGCTTTCGGCGCAAATGGATGCATGCACATGGGTGAATAGAAGGCAGTGGTTGGCACAGCAAGAAACGTCGCGTCAAATCAATTCTTGTCGGAATCCGAAGCGCATTATAGCTGCGATTTCAGGTTATAACGGTGGTAATGAACGCGATTATAAAAAAACAAGATAGTTATACGTAAGAAAATCACGATTAACGTAAACGTCACAGTGATGACGTTGGCTCCTATAAAGACAGGTCGCCAGGGGCACCAAGGACTTGCGCATTTCTTCGCATTGTTCTAGAGCAAGAGAGAAGAGACCCTGGGAGCCAGTGTGAGAGCAGAGAGCCTGGGAGCTAGTGTGAGAGCAGGGAGCTTGGGAGCTGAGTGAGAGTAGAGTGGAGAGCTTGATAGCAGAGAGCGTAGAGGCGAGGACATCATATTGAGAGCGCGAAGACAGGAGACTAATTAGTCGGTGGTTATAGTTTGTTGAAATTTTCATAAAGTTTAATTATTTTGAATTATTTCATTCATGTATTTTATATTGCAGGTATTTCTGAGGAACATTTATTTATTGCTCGAGCTTCAGTGATCATCTGTAAAACTTCGAAAAGGTTAGTTACAAATCCTCATGAAGAATAGTATGTTTTTTACAGTGTAGTATTAGTGACCAACTTGTTCTGTTGGGTTGCAGTATTGACGTTTGTGCAATATATTATGGTTAGTGCAGAAAAACATGGTAAATGAGTACAAGACGATATGATAATCTTAGTGTAATATTACGTGCATAAAATAACATGCAGTAGTTAAATAAAAGAATATCCCCGCCGTCCATAAAAATTACGAATGAATCGTAGCACCTAAATATTGTTGCATAAAATAACAATATTTTTTTGAAACGATGAGGCTCTCTAGAGTTCAGGACCCTCTAGCGAGCTTGTACTCGAACGTTGAACTGTCTCGGGGGGCTGGACCCTCCGATGACCATTGGACTGTATTTATTTCGCACGTTTATTCGCTTGCGCGAAGGACTGTTTTTATTTTTGGACGTAATCACTACTTGGACCCGAAAGGAGTTGTCCTCCTTTCTGAACTTAACAACTCGAACCAAAGTAGCCGGTTAATCTGACTTAAATATTGGTGGCCCGAAGTTCAGCACCGTGGTAAGCTACTTTCCCTTATTACTTATGTGACCTCATCTTTGTTGTTATTGCTTCGTGTAGGTACCGTCATTGCAGATCGCACACGGCGACCTCAACCCGTTCCAAGAGACTCGGAGCAAGGCAAGCACATCCCCTTTGTCATGTTCATGCCATGCTTTTACCAAGCTAATGTTGTTATGCTGAAATGTATGTATGCATGCGTTCTTCTAGGTAAACACCCTTTATTGTGAACCTTGTAGATATATCCTAGCATTCCACTAAAATTTGCTAATATTTTGGCATAAAATATTAGAAACTAGTAGTTAAATTAAATGATATGACCGTATCCCATAAAATTTATGAATTAACCGTAACACCTAAAAATGTGTACGTAAGTATGAAATTCGAATGGAATAAACAGCTCAATTAGTTCTTGCCACATAAAATAAGAGCCATTTATTTGGATCGAGTCTATCAGAGGTAAGGACCCTCACAGCGAGCTTGCACTCGAACGTTGAAATATGTCGGGGCGTTGGAGCCTCCGATGGACCATTGCATTGTATTTATTTCGCATAGTTATTTTGCCTTCTTACATAATTTTGCCTTCTTACATGACACCCTGTCTAGCTCTCGTAAATTTGGTAAAAATAAATATTAGAATGTAATTGGAAAGCTATAGTGAAATGTTACGACGGTATTAGGAAACATTAGTACAATGCTATTATGATATTATGTGTGTAGCAGTAATCTATGTGATATTATGTGCGGAGAACATGAATTAACCGTGACACCTAAAAATGTTTACGTAAGTAAGAATATTACATGAATTAACAACCTTATTTTGGGACACTCTGCGGAGGTAACCTTGTGCTGTCTGGGAGGGCTGGAACCTCCGATGACCATCGGCCTGTTTGTATTTCACACGATCGTCACCTTAAGCATAAGACTGTGTTTTTGTTGGACGTAATCACAACTTGGACCCGAAAGGAGTTGACCTCCTTTCTGAACCTAATTACTCGAACCAAAGTTGCTGCTTAATCTGACTTAAATATTGGTGGCACGAAGTTCTGGACTTTGTTAAGTCATTTCGCCTTATTACTTATTCGACTTCGTATTGTTCTATTTATTTTTGGACGTAATCATTACTTGGACCCGAAAGGAGTTGACCTCCTTTCTGAAGCTAATAACTGGAACCAAAGTAGCTGCTTAATCTGACTTAATTTTTTTGACCCGAAAGGAGTCTCTGCAGAGGTCAGGACCCTCTGCCGAGCCGCTCGAACGTTCCACTGTATTTATTTCGCATGATGATTCGCTCCAGCGAAGGACTGTTTTTTTGGACGTAATATCTACTTGGACCCGAAAGGAGTTGACCTCCTTTCTGAACTTTACAACTCGAACCAAAGTATCAACTTAATCTGACTTAAATATTGGTGGGCGGAAGTTTTCCTTTATTACTTATTGGACTTCTTATTGTTCTTTTTGCTTCGTGTAGGTAATTGACAACTGCGAGAGACCGCAGACACGCTGACCTCGGCGCCGTTCAGAAAACTTCGAGAGCAAGGCAAGCATCTCCCTTATATCATGCCGCTAGCACGCTTTTACCAAACTTATGTTGTTATGATGAAATGTATGCATGCATGCGCTAGTAGTATTTACATGATATTATGAGTGTGGAATGTGGTTTTAGGATTTAATAAACTGCATATGTCTTGTGCTAGTATGTTATATAACATATACATAATTATATGTTGGCATACATTTCAACTGTACGTAACCATAACATTAATGCTTTCGTAATTAAAATTTGAGTAATGCCAATACGTTTTAAGATGTTAGCGGTGCGTGTGTGCATTTATTGTTGACTACAATTATGTATTTCTACAGTCCTCGATGGCGATCCCGCTTCATATATGGCATGGGGAGCCCGAAAATTGCGAGGCCCATTTGTCGGCATGCATAATTGTGCACACATAGAGACAATCAGAATCCACCGATAGAGTTGCGTCTGATAGCAAGAGCGGTTGCACGCGCTCTTAGTGTTGACCGCACGTTGTACAAGCTCGTGGTAGATGGGGTTAGGCCCCATGTAGTGCCAAATAGCTTGCTTTACGTGTCTGACCTATTCGAGCTCAGTAGAACGAGTGCCTGACAGTTCTACATGGAGAAGGCCGACAGGAAGGGTTCGCACTAGGTGTTCACGTGAAGCCGGTCCCTCGCACCCTGGGAGGCAGGACGAGCCGAGCCCAGGAGGAGGACATGGGGGTCAATGCGGACGAACAACCCGAGCCCGAAGAGGAAATTGCGATGAGCTCGCAGCAAGTCCCCGCTCAAGGGGCTTGGCGAGGAGCTGGCGAGATGGATGCACCCGCCCTCGAGGTTGATGCGGATGCCCTAGCGGATGACCCTCACCCTACTTATGGTGATGGTCTGACGAAGATGAGGATTCCGGGGCCGCAATCGCATTTTTGCACTTGTCGAACCCACGATCGTGTTCGCCCGCTTGGAGGATATTTCTAGGCGTGGGCAAGACCATAGCGATATAGAACTCGATCAGGAGTTTGCCACAAAGGACGGCGATGCATACGCACTAATTACGCGGTCTTTGACCCGGCGTGACCATCGTGTGCATCGCTTCGGACTGACACTGCCGAGCTTAAATGTAAGAAAGGGCAGCAAAGGCGAATACTATATTCGTGCGATGCGCCTAAACATCAGCACCATTTCGTTATAACTCGGTACACACCGCACACATGCACGCAGGCGCTTGTTCGAACACAAGCGGTGTGGTGAAATCAAGATTCATCGCGCAAATCCTGTTAGACGTCTTTGAAGGCCGACATTAGCCTCGTGCCCGCAACCATAATTCTTTGAGATGCGAGCAGACAGGGATGTCCATAAACTACTTGCAAGCTTGGCGAGCAAAGCAGGATGGCTTTGAAAATCTTTGTTTGGTAGTTTTATGGAGTCATTCAATTGGGCTCCACGACTACTAAGGCGGATAGCTGCAACAAACCCGGCTTCGAATATGCTATTGCCGTCGAACCTGCGGCTTCCGATGGAACGATCGCTCGTAACACTACTACCTCCTCAGGGTGTTCGGTCCGTGCATCACGGCATTCAGCAACTGCCGTCCTGTTATATGCGTGGATGGGACATTTTTGTCCGGCCAGTACAATGGCACCCTACTCACCGCCCTAGCTGCGGATGCAAACAACCGGCTACTGCGGCTTTCGCCGTGGTTGAGGCGAAAGCAACGGCCAATTTGGTTACGGTTCTGTCCCTGGTGAAGACCCGTGTGGTGCGGGGATAGGCCGGTGTGTGTCGTATCGGACCGTAATGCAGGGCTGCTGAACGCCCTCGATAGAATGGCGGAGGATGAAGATTGCCATTGCCCGGTGGAGAGACGTTCGGCGTAGATGGTGCATGCGTCACCTTGGGGCGAACTCGCACACCATGTGCAGGAACAAGAACATGGTGAAGCTATTCAAAACCCTATGCATGCAAAACCAAGCTGCGCAAGTTCGATACGATATTTAACCCGGTGAGCGAGCTCAAAGGAACTGGTGGCGGAAGAGACCACGGAGGGCACACAGTAATTGGTGGCTCGGAGGTCTCCGTGACGGCGCAAGATGACATTCGCTCAATGGATAGCTCGTAAACCCGCCGAGAGATGGGCCTGGGCGCATGATACAAATGGTGCTCGGTGAAGATAATGCCCTCTCTAGTACGGTAGCACATCATTTGACGCACTCTTTTCCACCTAAGCGGTATGCTTCTCTTCTGCAGATACTCCATCATGGCGACGAACTTGGCCGAGTCGTACAACAATGTCTTTGCGGGGGCTCGTTGCCTACCCATTTGCTCAATCATTGAGCTCACATTTTTAGGACCGCGAAATACTTTGTTGATCGCCAAAGGGCGGCGTACAAGCTGCGCTCAACCTTCGCTCCTCGTGGTCGAGGCTTTGTTACTGTCGTGGCGTAAAGCTCAATTCCACCGCACGCCGCATGATGAACCTGCGAGAACATTTTTCTCGCCGAGTGCAAGCGCCAAGCACCGTTCGATACTCCGCGGGGACACAAACCAGAGATGCCACCGCCCGTGATGAGGCGACCTGCTCATGCAACAAGCCTCGCCTAGAGCACATCCCCTGCTCGCACGTGCTAGCAGCGTGCCGTGACATGGGGGGCAACGACGGCACACAATATGTCACACCGTACTACCGTATGGATGCCGTTAGAGCAACATGGACGGGGCATTTCGAACCGTTCAACATCGGCACGAACTACAAGACCTCCGAACCCCCTACGTGGCTCCCGTACCCCACACTAAGGCGCGATACGCCGGGTAGACCGCGTTCCGCGCGGTTTGAGGGTGACATGGATGCGTCTCAGCGAGACGATGGCCTTCGGCGTTGTCGCATCTGCAGGCAGACAGGGCATGACCGTAGAGGCTGCCCAAACAGAGGGTGATGTTGTCCAATGTAATATTTCAACTATACGCATTAGACATGCAACATCTTCTTACTACCTTCCTTTTGCATTCTCTTCGTGAAATTTCAGTTATGTAATTTATGAACCTAAATTTCTTTGGGTATGTACAGTGGTTTTGTAATTTCTTCTGATGTTATTTTTGTATTTCATTGTTTCATTCCCTCGAGATTATGCAGGCTTGTGATGGAGTTGCCGTGAGTCGTGCGATCGAAGTATGATGACGCACCACGTGGCGGAAGTGGGCCTCCTGGCCGACGGTAACGCGTCATTACTACACTGTCGTAACGCATCGCAAGCGCACGCACCTTTCGTTATGCTCAAGACGTTTACTTGCTTTGTCCTTGCAGCTTAACACTCTCGCATGCGTGGCTCCGTAACATTAAGAGATTGGACCCTCGGTTCATATATGGCCTGGACGGACGGGCTGTTAGCTTCGCATTTATGGTGCGTGGAGCCTACGGCGAAGGGGGGGCGATGGACCCCGATGCCTAGACTGGACGGGGCCCTTATCACCGCGTTGGTCGACAGATGGCGTCCGGAGACGCATACTTTTCACCTCCTCTTCGGCGAGATGACGGTGACCCTCAAAGATGTCGCCATGTTATTTGGCCTTCCACTTTCCGGTAAACCCCTCGTAGTGCGCAAGCCCTCCAAAGAGGCATGGAAGAACTATGTAGAGGAAAGGTAATAATTGTGAAAGCACACCGACCACACTTATCTGGGAGCTAATGTGATTTGCTAACATGTGATTTTCTTCGATGCAGGTTTGGCACAACGTACACGGGGAACTGTGATCAGGGAGTCTCTTTCACATGGCTCGACAGTCTCCCGGAGGCTGGACCATGTCCTGAAAACGCTGACCCTGGTCAGATAAATAGGCATTTCGAGGTGTACCTCTATTTCCTCCTTGCAGGAATTTTATTTACAAACGGAAATGGTGATTCCGTTGCCCCCCACCTCGTTTGGGTCGCTCGGGAATTAGCCGAGCAGGTGCGAGAAGATGCAGCACCGGACTTCTACGGCTGGGGCTCGGCAGTTCTCGCAGACACATATCGCGAGATGTGTGCGGCCGCCACGATCACAGCCAACTTCAATAATGGGAGGTTGCCCCCTGCTTCTACAGTTGTGGTCCTGGTCGTACCTACCCATAGCGCGACCAAGAGTGTCAAAGCGGTACTACCCAGTGCCCATCGATGAAGCTAACGTGCATCCACTCGCAAGGCCAACATTGGGTTACAAATGGATGCATGCCAGACTCCGATGGGCCCAGGAATCAGACCGTGGCTCCTACCCTCGTCTCGTGGGGGACCTAGACTTCCTGACATCAGCGCAGGTCACGTGGGATCCCTTTTCCACCCAGGCCGCGGAGGAGGTTGCGTCGGGAGGCCGTATCTCCAATCTGTGCACGGGGGAGCCTCATTATTGGATGACGAAATGCTTCCTCCTGTGCATGAGTGCCGTTGAGCCATACTCTCCGGAGCGCGTTCAGCGCCAATTTGGGTACCGGCAGTCTTTCCCTCCACCGCCTCCGACAGACTCCGAAAGCTCCCATGGGTATGTCGCTACATGTCACATTACTTTCATGCTTACTGTGGAAACCATTAATAACGTGTTGGATTCATCCGCAGGAGGAGTACATCGGGGCACAACTACAACTGGGTCGCACGGAATAGCCGGCATATTGAGAGGTGGAACTCGATGGCTCGAGGACGTCTGGAACCCATCAGCGCAGCCTACGAGACGGACACACTTGGGTACCTTGATCTGAGACCTCGCTGCAGGCGGTGCTCAGACAGGGGTGTGGCGATGCGTGCAACATGGCTATCTTTGAGGAGTACGCAGAGCGCATGCACACACTGCACGGATCGCACCTATCACATATTAAAAACGGGGGATATACCCAATTAAACATTCGATACGTGTTAATTTGCAGAGGCGTGAGGTGGAGTACATGCATGACCAGGCGGACGAGATCCTCACGCAGTCACAGGCGCATCAACGTCAATCAAGCAATCCTTTATGGAACCTTCTTCGCCGCACGGGCCACCGCATAAGAAATGCGGTCAGAGATGTTGGTGGCCATAGACCGTCTACCCAACGTGATTACGAGGATGTACCGTACGAGGCGCCGCCCGCACCGAGCCCCCTGATGAGGAGCATGTCCATGGATAGGCGTGTAACGCTGTGCCTCCTCGGCGACAAGACCCACCTGAGCATCGACTTCCTCCGGTCCCGAGCCATGAGAGCGGCCGGCCATGGAGGCGGGTACGTTGAAATAGGTCTTTGGGCAAGCGTTCAAGGAGGAATATACATCAACATGTCACCGTCCCCATCATTGCCAAGGAGTCTTTTAGTACCCCGCCCAAAGCATCAACAAACATGGGAGGACGTGTCGAGGGCGCACGATGACCTTATGGGATCCGGGCTACATTCATCGATTTGCTCGCGACGACGTGTTTGCAATCCCTAGGGTTGGAATCGCGTCCCAAGAACCCGAGGAGGCCGGTGGATCGAATCGGGCAGAGCAAGCAGCCGGATTTACACGGCGCATCAGGGTACCATGCAGACCAGTCGATGGCTGCATGGGGCATCCACAGTGGCGCGTCGTACGCGATCCAGCCTGTGCGATTCGACGCTGGAACGCGAGGTGCACGGTTAGGTCCAGCGCAGGCGGCTGGACTACGTATCCACCATGCGCCCGAAACTTTCACACCGTCCGACTACGATAACCAGGAACGTCGTGGTAGGGGGGCGCGCAGGGGAAGAGGAAGGGGGAACACTAACCCAGAAGGCCATTGAACCCGTTATTGATCAACCCGTTCGATTGTATTATTTTACTTTCAATGTAATGTTTTAATTTTGTCTGCAATTGCGAGCTAGATCGTGTTGTATGAGACTTATGTTAATTTCTTTAATCTATGTCATTCAAACTTGTCAAATTTCTTTTGATTTTTTATGTTGCTCAAATGAAAAACTTGTCAACATGAAAAAGTTGCGTCTTGGAATTCTCTACAACTTTCATGTAGACCAAAAAATTATTCGAGCACAGGAAGACCTCCAAAATCGTGAATTACAGAAGGGTCCGTCGCGAACAGTTTTTGGTGTCCGGCGCAAATGCACTTACCTTTCCGATTATCTATGATTTTTATATTGCTCAAATGAAAAACTTTTCAACATGAAAAAGTTGCGTCTTGGAATTCTCTACAACTTTCATGTAGATCAAAAATTATTCGAGCATAGGAAGACCTCCAAAATCGTGAATTACAGAAGGGTCCGTCGCGAACAGTTTTTCGTGGTCCGCGCAAATGCACTTACCTTTCCGATTATCTATGATTTTTTATATTGCTCAAATGAAAAACTTTTCAACATGAAAAAGTTGAGTCTTGGAATTATCTACAACTTTCATGTAGACCAAAAATGATTAGAGCACGGGAAAATCTCCAAAATCGAGAATTACAGAAGGGTCCGTCGCGAACAATTTTTGGTCCGACGCAAATGCATTTACCTTGCCGATTTTCTTTGATTTTTTATGTTGCTCAAATAAAAAACTTGTCGACATGAAAAAGTTGCGTCTTGGAATTCTCTACAACTTTCATGTAGAGCAAAAAATGATTGCAGCACATAAAGACCTCCAAAAATGCGAGTTACTGCAGACTGTTCAATTTGGTCCGTGACATACGTGACAGAGTTACAGGCATAAGATGATATTTTTCCATAATATCGTAGTCAGTATAGAGAAGAGCAAATCAGCTGCATTCTTCCGAAAAAATGGACTCACACGTGATATTTCACGGCCGGCCGAATATGCTTAAGTTGTCATATTTTTCGGCGACCATTATAATTAGCCCTTTTCAACTATACGAAAATACATACAACGGAATGTGTAATTACAATATTTTTCCATAATATCGTAGTCAGTATAGAGAAGAGCAAATCAGCTGCATTCTTCCGAAAAAATGGACTCACACATGATATTTCACGGCCGGCCGAATATGCTTAAGTTGTCATATTTTTCCGCGACCGTTATAATTAGCCCTTTTCAACTATCACGAAAATACATACAACGGAATGTGTAATTACAATATTTTTCCATAACATCGTAGTCAGTATAGAGAAGAGCAAATCAGCTGCATTCTTCCGAAAAAATGGACTCACACGTGATATTTCACGGCCGGCCGAATATGCTTAAGTTGTCATATTTTTCCGCGACCGTTATAATTAGCCCTTTTCAACTATACGAAAATACATACAACGGAATGTGTAATTACAATATTTTTCCATAATACGGTAGTCCGTATAGTGAAGAGCAAATCAGCTGCATTCTTCCGAAAAAATGGACTCACACGTGATATTTCACGGCCGGCCGAATATGCTTAAGTTGCCATATTTTTTCGCGACTATTATATTTAGCCCTTTTCAACTATACGAGAGTACATACAACGGAAGAAGTAATTACATTTTTTTCCCATAATACGGTGGTCCGTATAGTGAAGAGCAAATCAGCTGCATTCTTCCGAAAAAATAGACTCACACGTGATATTTTACGGCCGGCTGAATATGCTTAAGTTGTCATATTTGTTCGCGACCCTTATAATTAGCCCTTTTCAACTAAAATAAAATAAATACAAAGTAATGTGTAATTAAAATATTTTTCCATAATATCGTAGTCAGTATAGAGAAGAGCAAATCAGGTGCATTCTTACAGAAAAATAGACTCACACGTGATATTTCACGGCCGGCCGAATATGCTTAAGTTGTCATATTTTTCCGCGACCGTTATAATTAGCCCTTTTCAACTATACGAAAATACATACAACGGAATGTGTAATTACAATATTTTTCCATAACATCGTAGTCAGTATAGAGAAGAGCAAATCAGCTGCATTCTTCCGAAAAAATGGACTCACACGTGATATTTCACGGCCGGCCGAATATGCTTAAGTTGTCATATTTTTCCGCGACCGTTATAATTAGCCCTTTTCAACTATACGAAAATACATACAACGGAATGTGTAATTACAATATTTTTCCATAATACGGTAGTCCGTATAGTGAAGAGCAAATCAGCTGCATTCTTCCGAAAAAATGGACTCACACGTGATATTTCACGGCCGGCCGAATATGCTTAAGTTGCCATATTTTTTCGCGACTATTATATTTAGCCCTTTTCAACTATACGAAAGTACATACAACGGAAGAAGTAATTACATTTTTTCCCATAATACGGTGGTCCGTATAGTGAAGAGCAAATCAGCTGCATTCTTCCGAAAAAATAGACTCACACGTGATATTTTACGGCCGGCCGAATATGCTTAAGTTGTCATATTTGTTCGCGACCCTTATAATTAGCCCTTTTCAACTATACGAAAATACATAGAACGGAAGGTGTAATTACAATATTTTTCCATAATATCGTACTCAGTATACAGATGAGCAAATCAGCTGTATTCTTCCAGCAAAATGGACTAACACGTGATATTTTACGGCCGGCCGAATATGCTTAAGTTGTCATATCTGTCCGCGACCCTTATAATTAGCCCTTTTCGACTATACGAAAATACATACAACGGAAGGTGTACTTACAATATTTTTCCATAATATCGTAGTCAGTATACAGAAGAGCAAAGCAACTGCATTCTTCCGAAAAAATGGACTCACACGTGATATTTCACAGTAGGCGAATATGCTTAAGTTGCCATATTTTTCCGCGACTATTATATTTAGCCCTTTTCAACTATACGAAAGTACATACAACGGAAGAAGTAATTACATTTTTTTCCCATAATACGGTAGTCCGTATAGTGAAGAGCAAATCAGCTGCATTCTTCGAAAAAATGGACTCACACGTGATATTTTACGGCCGAATATGCGCTTTCTGTCTGGCCGTCGCCGCAAGTCGATGTGCATAAGCGGAGGGGATGGGCACTACCAGACACTTCGAGCTGCAGCTTTGCTTCGCCATACCCCTCCCATTGCGCTGCAAACGCTTCCACGTGTGATGCACGATGCGAAGCTACGGCCAGGCCCCCGCGCGCATTGCAAGCGCTCCCACGTGCCGCTTGCTTGTCTTGGACCCTCGCTCCGGCGATGTGCCGCTTTGTCTTGTTTGTCCCTTGTGCCCTCCCTATAAATTACAACGCCGCATGCATTTCTATCGGGCAATCGCGAGTGAGTTCAGTAAGTTGCGACTGAGTTCAACCCACAACGCGAGTGTTTCAAAGGTATTATTTATGAAATTTATTTTCGACGGTGAGTGACATTGTTGTGTTGTTGGGTCAGTGAAGTACGATGGATATTGATGGGTTCTTGGGGCTTTCAGGCCATCTGTTCCTTTTTTATGTTTTTGTTCGAAGTACATTTCAGTTATGCTTGAATCCTACTCTTCTAGGCTGAAATATAATTGCTTCCAATGTGTAGATGGACAAGGATCCGGAGCGGCTCAAGAAAGGTGGGCTGGACAATCAAAGAAATAGATGGCATAGTGACCTGAATAAAAGTGCTAAAGACAACTTCAGTCCTGGCAACAGTTCAAGCGCCAACGAATTCAACAGCTTTGTTACTGACATCGAAGCTATTGCTAGTAGCCTCGAACATGTCGCCATACAATCTAACTAATTGCAGCAGTCAAACCCCCACAGCCCGGCACAAGAGGACACTAAGCTCGTTGCCAAAGAGGAGGACACGAAGGTGTAGACCTGCACTTTTGTCTTCCATGTGACTACGAGGCGATGACGAGGGCAAACGCGGCCATTGGCGGTTTTTAGAAGAGGAGGGTATTGATGCAGATAGTGATGATTACGGAAAGTTCTAATCCAGTGCGTGAGTTGTTCAAATAATATGTAGTAGTCATGTACGTCATATGCGTTAGCGATGTCACGGTATTCCAACGTTGTTTTTCCCGTGTTGTGATGTTATGTCGTAACTTATATGTTTCAACGTTGTATTTTCCGCCTTTAATATCTTTTGTCGTTACAAGCCATACGAAGCGGCACAACACCGGATACACCAACACAACATACGAAGAGTTAATTTAACAACTTCATTCCATTTTAATACTCGTAAAGACGTAGTAGATGCAATTTTCATGACCGTTATATTTAGCCCTTTTGAACTATACGAAAGTACATACAACGGCAGGTGTAATTACAATATTTTTCCATAATATCGTGAGTCGATTATACGAGAAGAGCAAATCAGCTGCATTATTCCTAAAAATAGACTCACACGTGATATTTCACGGTAAATTTTGAATATGCTTAAGTCGTCATATTTTTCCGCGACTATTATATTTAGCCCTTTTGAACTATACGAAAGTACATACAAAGGAAGGCTGTAATTATAATATTTTTCCATAATATCGTAGTCAGTATACACAAGACCAAATGGGCTGCATTCTTCCGAAAAAATGGACTCACACGTGATATTTCACGGCCCGCCGAATATGCTTAAGTTGTCATATTTTTCCGCGACTATTATAATTATCCATTAAGTTGTCATCATCCAAACTTTCGTTGCATTGGCCTGAGACGTCCTGTCAAAGCACTGCTGGCAAAGCCTGCAGGATATATCATGTCATCAAATGCATGCGTGGCAGAGAATGCCTTAGTCGTCATGTCAAAGCATAGCTGCCAAAGCCCGACTGGCACCTCCCTAGCAGCTACAAAGCTGCATGCATTTGTCGCTTCCAAGCACAGGCAGAGCTGCAAAGGAATCCGATGCTCGCGGATTCGTTCTTGCTTCAAGTCTGTCGTTTTATCAATTCAGGCTATTTAACCCCCTTCCTGGCTTCCCAAAGATTGCATCAACCGAACGATCGCTCCAATACAACAAAGAGAACCATCCCCAAAACCAAACGAAAGCAAAGACCAATGGAGTTTCTCGCTTCAACGCACGTTGTCCAAACCATCCCCGACAAAGATGGAGGTCCCCATGTGCCTATGCGGGGATCCTTGCCGCTTCCGGCAGTCCATAGACAACTCATACACGTACGGTATGAGGTACTGGAGTTGCCGCAACCACGACTCTGAGCCAAAGCTGGGGATGCGGCTGCGGCGGAGAAGCCCGGTATGTTCATACTCGCATTTTGTGTTGCATCGAACCTGCATGTGTCTAACACCATGTGATGTGACCAATTGCAGCCTCCACTGTGCGAGTTCATCCGATTCTACGACGCGGAACAAACTCTCGAGATGGAAAGGATGCGGAATCGAGTACTCGCATCGGAGGGCTATGGTGGAGCAGCGATGGTGTGAGCAGGATCGGGAGGAGAAGCGCAAGCGGCGTCTGGAACAGATGCTTGCCTGAGGAAGGAAGCCGAGCAGCGTATCATGCCGCGGAGAGGAGGCTGAGTGCGAGAAAGCGTGAGAGGGCAGCTAGGGCGAGCGGCGGAGGCGAAGGATTGCGTAAGGAAAATATCCTCGCTGCACTCGATAAAATGTCACGACAAGGGCCCTTCTTGTTGTTCCCTTTCCTAAGGCATGTTAGGTTTTGTCGGTATATGCCATTGTTGTTTACCATTCGTAAGCCGTACGTAATTTATCTGCCCATCTTTGACCAGTACACGAAGTCTCAAAAAAATTATTACACAATTATCGGTACAGTGTACAAAAAAATTATTACAGCTGGTACCGTCGGTACAAAAAAATCTTTGACCAGAGAAAACTAAAAATTCGTGAAATAATGAGACAAAAAAGGTCGTGGCGGGGAACAAGCCGGTATTTTGGCTATTTTTTTCTTGTGGTATATTTCTACGATTTTTATTTACATCTTGTATATAAAACCGCTTTTCCCACCGACTATGAGCCAACCTTTCGAATATGGACGCCGAATGACGATCGGTAATGTCCTATCTGATGGTAAAGTCTAACATTCCACTAAATTTTAAGTGATAAGGCGAGAAACCAAAGAAGGAAAAAGGAGAATGAGGCGGTATTATAGATAATCTATTGTATGTGTTATTTTACAGAAGATAATAATATACTATAAATAACCGCCATCTATAAATAGACTCAAACAAGAATACGAAATTAAAAAGGTATTACAAAATCATCGGTACAGGGTACAAAAATAATAATTGAAAATACAATTCGGTCGAATTACCACAGAAAACTAAATAAATTCGGCGAAAACAGACTTGACTATGATCTTGCTCTTAGGACACATGGCTGCAGTGAGTTAGCATCTGCCTAGGGTTCAAAATCTCCCCGAAGTTCGGCGAAATTTCGGATTTCGGACCACTCAAAGTTTCATAATCCCGGCGAAATTAAAAAACCTAAACAAAATTTTCAATGTTTGGATCTCAGAACTATCTGAATACTTAGTTGATGCAATTCATGTAACATCTCTCATTCATCCATTTCATGCATTTTTCCGCAGCATGTGTGTAGCTACAACTTAACAGATATATGCATATGTTTTATATTAACCGTCAATTTGATATTTTTTAATGCAATTGTTGTATAAACATTCGAAATTTAAATTTTCCATTTCTATATTTAAGCATTTCTTTGAATTTGCTAAAAAAAAAATCACAGAAAATTAAAAAAAAAATCGAAAATCGGGCGACGGCGACGTGGCAGCTGGGGGAGGAGACACCTGGCTGCCGCCGTGTGGGGTGGCGGCAGCCAGGGCTGACGCCATATGGGGTGGCGGCCGCCGTATGGCGTGGCGGCCGCCACGCATACTCGGCGACAAGCGGTATTTTGATATTTTTGATTTGTTGTATATTTGTGATATTTATTATTTAATAGTTGTATATTTGAGTATTTTTTCCGTGTTCAGAGCATGGTGGTGAGAGGCTCAGAGAAAAGCTATGTATCTCAGCTAACTCTATTTATCGACTTAGGTCATGTTTGGATTCCTGGACTAATTGTTAGCTGGCTAAAAATTAGTCCTAGTCTATCCAAACAGGAAGACTAATAGGTGGGCTAATTTTTAGCCAACCCCTTAGCTAACAATTAGTTCATTAGTTGGTGGGGAGGAGCTAATTTGGGCTAATAGCATGTAACACGCTGGGAAAAGCCTGAAATACCCTCGCGCTGGCCTTATCCTCATTTTCTCACCCATTATGAGGGGCAGAAATGACTTTTCTAAGAAATTTGTCCAACCATTAGTCATGTATCCAAACAGCTCTGGACTAATTTTAGATGGACTAATTATTAGCTGGCTAACAATTAGCTCTAGCCATTAGCCAGCTAACAATTAGTTTTAGTCCATCCAAACATGGCCTTAATTATCAAACCAAACGTACAGAATCCTCCCATTCAACCGCATTCTATCAACCAAACACACCTTAAATATCCACATAGCTTTTTTTCGTCAAGTAAAAGTTTGCTTAAAAAATTATATGACTGAAAAAAGACAATCAAATTAACATAAACAAAAAGTGTGTAACTAATGTAGTCTAAACATTTTTGGGATAACCCGTAAGGTTGCATGCATTAATGATTCATATTATACTAAGCGCCATTTTTTATGTGATAAAAAACTACAGCTCTATTGAATACTTTACAAAATCAATTAAAATACACTTCTCTCTCAAATAAACATTGAGTTGTACACGAAATCGATATTACTATATACTTTTTATGTTAGTTAAAAAGAATCAATTTAACTAGCTAGAGCTTCAGTCAAGTAGTAAAATCAGACACACAAAACCAAAATTATGACATGAACTTTCATTCATGACCAAATTAAGGTTAATGCTTGACCAACATAGACCAAAAAAAAAAAAAAAATCATAAAACGCAAACTGTGCGTCTTTCTTACTTTATTTCCTTTTTTAACAATAGCTCTATAGCACCAAACTCACCTGTATTAATTTAACCATGCTGCAAATTGTACAAATCAATATTCCAAAACATGAGCACGCACAAATTCATTACTGTGCACTATACTATACTGTGTTTTTCTTTCTACATTTTTAACACATATGTATGTATATAGCACCAATTGACCTGTATCAACCGTACGTCAAATTACCATCGAGCAAAGTATCATCTAAACATGCATGCAAATACATCAGATCAAACAAAAAAAAAGGGCAAGAATTCAGAGCAGTTTACTAATCTAATTAGCATAAAACAAATCTAAAACACTCGGAAACCGAGTGAAAAATCCAATCTTTACATATCATTCCAACGCAAGATTGAACACACAGCAAAGAGATATTTTTTTGAAAATATTTTTTTTTCACGTGTATTACAAAAATATACGGAGGAATTTTTTTTTTCAAAAATAATCGTCTATCGCGCCACGTGGCAGCGACTAGGATCAGTTGCGCCACATGACAGTGACAGAGAGGCCAATTGCGCCACGGTGACGCGATTTATCTCGCTGGCCAACCAATCATGCCAGCATGGTGCGACTGATCCCAGTCGTGTCATGTGGTAGGTAGCGATTGGCTGGCGCGCGGACGGAGGGAATAAGAGAGGGAGGGAGAGGGAGAGGAAGCGCGGCGCGTGCGGTGGTTGTAGGGCCGTCCATGGCCATGTGCCATCTAGGCACCGGCACAGGGCCCCCAAAATTACTAGGGCCTCCCAAATCAGAGTTTAAGGTCATTAGCAACGCTCACAGTCTGATCCACCTTGATTAGTTTATTTGCTCGCATAGTACTTGAAAATGATAGCACTTGAAAGACACAAGAAAGACTCAATGGGTTGGCAATGATAGCACTTAAAAATAATGTTTTCGAGAAGATTAATTATGAAGATATAATTGAATATTTTATTTCAAAAAATAGTTGGCGGATGATGCTTTTTAGTAGAACATGAGGTCAGTACTATCTTGACTCTTTTAGCATTGATATTTGATATGTTCCTAAATTTTGTAAGAGAAAGCACATATTAAAGTTATATAATTGTCTAAAAGTATGCTCTATTTATAGTATACATGAATTTTTCAAATTTTAGAGCCTCAATTTGCATTTCGCTCCGGGGCCTCACATTTCTGGAAACGGCCCTGGGTGGTTGTGCCCGAAGAAAAGAAGGAGAAGGAGGAGAAGAAGAGGGAGGAGAGGAAGAAAAGGAAGAGGGAGCAAAAAGACCGAACAAATTTTATTGTGCTTGCCCATCCGTTCTTTGTTCGTCGGTTAGTAATTTATATAATTATTTTTTCATCGGTATAATTGATATGTAGTTAGGAAAAATATAGGTTGTCTCAGAAAACTGTTAGGGTAGCTCAAAAAAATATAGTACCTAATTAATTTTGTTTTACGCATAATTTATGAAAGTATGTATGGATAATTTTTTATATGTGCAAATAATGTTGGTACATAATATATTATTGGCCCCAGATATATCTTATGTACCAATATTAATTTATCGGAGACAAAAAAAGTGTTGTTGGTTGGACAAAATAAACATAGTAGCAAGTAATTATTTAGAGGACTAAAAATGGGTTGACACTGAAAACAAAGATGTTATATGTAGGAAAAGTACAAAAGAACAGGAAAAATTACAGTACACACTGAAAAATTGTTAGGGTCGTAGTACGCTATTTCAAATTTATTATGCAAATATTGTTGGTAGATTTAAACATGTAGTTTCAGTGTAATTTGTACTGTGCAATAGGAATTAATGCTAGACCATATATAAAATGATGTTGGTTGTTGAAATGGAACAAAGATGCCAGTAAATGTATGGAGTGTAGTGGAAAAGTGGTAGGACACAGTTTAAATTATTTTCTTGCACGCAGATTGTATGAATGTAGGTATGGATCATTTATGTATGTACGCAAATAATGTCGGTATGTTAGATCTTATTTTCCCCAACAAAACAGTTAGTTGTTGGTTGTAAGGAATAAACAAGGTGGCAAGTACGGTTAGGAAAAATTACATGTAGTCATAATTTCTCAAATGTAAATAAATCTATTATAGTGGCCATTATTTCATATGTCAAATATTACTTGTGTATGTTATAAAATATATTTAATATCCAGTAGGTATGTTTGCTATGTATGCATTCAAAGTATTTTACGGTGAAGGAGAAGTTCAAGAGGGGCTATATGGGGTTGATTTGAGTAGTTTTCAGCAGTGTGTTTTGTACCATCAGAATTGAATGACACGAGTTTTGAAGGTTTTCAGCAATGTGTTTTGTACTTTCAAAATTCGGATGGCATGAGTTTTGAAGATCTGTGTGGGTGGCTTGGTCACAGTCTTTCTTTGAATCCTGTGGTGCATGACGTGAACATTAAATACTTATGACCGAGAGGTACTGATGTAACATTGGGTGTCCCGATCTTTCGATGAGAATAATAACCTTCGATTTGGGTGGAGACGATTTGACGATCCGACTACAACGTACAACGACGATGCGCCTTAGCAATCGCTAAACCAACTCCAGAGGGTTATTGACCTTGCCGTGGGCATGATCAACCTGATCACGAAGATCAATTCCTGCAAGCAATCGAAGAACAAGCAAGAACAAGGCAAAAGCAATCTAAAATTGCAAATATAGATGAAGTATAGAAAAAGTTGGGGTTCCGATACAAGGAGCTTGTTAGGCGGCCGTTGAGCACGTCTAAAAGACTCAAATAGTAGCAAAAGGCTAAACTATCAAATAACCAAAACCCAAGTTATTTTGGGGGGACTCCCTAGCTATATATAGGAGAAATAGGAGGCCAAAACCAGGCTAGGGGCGTCCAAACCACATCCAAGGCCGAGTAGGACTCCTATTCCTAGTTTGACTCGGATTTAGAAAGATGACCGAACTTGTTTTGCAGATTCCCGTTGACTCGTAAGGAATTTGGAGGTGGGGCTGGATCCGTTGGAAAGAGGACGTCGAAAGCTTTCAAACCAGTACTCATAGACCTCAAACACCCTTGTGGATCAAAAGTTATGGTCGTTTTAAGTTGGTGCTGTCCCGAAGGCCGAATCCGAGTTGAAGTTGTGCACCGGAAGAATTGGCTTCATGCTTGACTTTTGGGAGTCCTTCTCCTTGGTTCCTAAGGACAATAAAATCATCACAAGGATTAAATAGCATTCCATTCATTAAATTATTTGTATGCAACCCGAGGAACGCATTCACTTGGCAATTGAATTGACGTGCGCGAGCTCGAGTAATTGGCCCTTGTATTACATTGTTGGCTTCAATTGGGTTTGTAGGCATGGCCGCATCCATGGTAGTGATGTCCTCATCATCCTCCCCTTCTTGCATTTGAGTCGTCCTCGACTCAAGCTCATCATCTTCTCTCAAGTATGTCTTTAAATCTGGCCAAGGTGGGGGTCGATAAAGCCATGCAAATGGAGTCATCCTAGTAGATGCATACGAAGTAGAGGATGCCGTGAAGTGTCGCCATATTAATGGTCCTGGCCAAGGTGGGGGTCGATGAAGCCATGCAGTTGCTATAATTGCAGCAGCACTTGGTAATGACCATATGTATGCATTGTTAGTTCTGTCCATGGTGAGCATGGTCTCATCAAGTACATAGGACTCGGTATGGGTGCTTAGACCGTTGGAGCGATCTCAATCATGGAGGAACTACGTCAATTCATCAAGACGGCGTGGTTGGGGTTTCATCCTCTTTGTGCAAGCGACGGTCATAACAGACTTGCCAAGTGATGGAACCCCTATCGCAGTGCAAGCCGAAAGTGTGGCTGAAGTTTGTAAGTACAACCTCCATTAGGTTGATCCATTAAGTTGGTTTTGGTGATTAATGACAAATCCTAATATGAAAGCTCAATGTTTAAGTAATTATTATTTTCGTCTCATCAAGGATGATTGGTGATCATTGACAAATCTACTTTTTAATGAGGCTAACATATTTATTGAGCTTATGTTTAGTAGCCTCACATTTGGATGAAAAATGGAAAACCCAAGGTATGCATTGTATCAATGTTTAATATTTTATTGCATACTTAGGATTTAAGTTGAAGTATGAATTTCTCCGTTGCTTTAACCAAAAACTGTGTATCATGTTTCCCAATCCATATATTTCAAGGATGCACACATTTAGGGGGAGTTCACACTCTAACTTAATGTTTCATTGCATTGATCTATTTCTCATTACCACATATAAAGGATCAAGACATTGAAACTAGATCTTTGAGTATACATTTAACATGCATAGTTGTAGTATACTCATGGTATCATAGGATATGCTCCAAAGTAGTAAAATTGAATATGTGCATTTTGGTTCAAAGTCAACTATATGTATGCACATATACTTGTGGGGTTTATTCTATAGTTGATGGTTTAGAGTAATGATCATTTCCATACTTTCCACATATTATGGATCATTACTTTCCATCAACATGAGTATATGAAAACTCGTGTAGTTATTGTATACTCATACCAATTTAAATGAAGATTTAAATTGAGGTCGTTTATCTCCTAATCATCAAAGAACATTGCATCATGAGTTGATGTTGTTCTTGTGATCAATTAAGGATAATCGATAGTTCTTGAGTATAACGAAGCATTAGTTGCATCAATATACTTAAGACACAAATACAATTATTCATTTAAATTGGTTTAGGTTGTGCTCAATTATTATGGAGGCATTCATTATGTGTTAATGTCGGGACCCCGAATTTGCAAATCCGGACCCTCTGTGTATTCAGCACTAGTCCAGGAACGCGCTAGTGCACACAGTCTTAACATCGATAAATATCACAATCATACCACTCGATACTAATAAAGTACTTTATTTAAATAGTCAAACTGGTTACTCGACCTTATGGTCAAGTTACAAATGTATGCCTCACAGGGCGAAACTTATTAAGAGAGAAATAGTAGCAGCGGAAAAATAAGATAACTTCGTGGCGCCATCCAGTATACCACAGGCAACTGACTGGGCTTGCTCCCTAAGTAGACGGTTCCTCGTGGAGCTCCTCCTCCAAAGCTGGTGTAGTCTCCTCTTCAACTGGTGTTGTATTGTGGCAAGGGTGAGTACTTGGTACTCAGCAAGTCATGCAGAATGCAAAGCTAATATTCTATATGCATGGCTTGGTACAAAGGAATAGCTCAAGGTATATTTGCAGAAAACAACATTTAACAAGTATCATAAATAGATTCGAAAGCAGTAGAAATAAGTAAAGCATAGATAACTTTTCAAGGAGTTTAATAAACATCTTTCCCAAATTCTAATCCACATTTCCATCAACATCATTATTAATCCAACCCAACCTTTCAAATCCAAGTTATTTTTGAGAAAATCTAACCCTTGACTGTAATTCCCGAGCGATGTCCAATACCGCGGACACGGCTATTCGAATAGATTCTACACTCTGCAGAGGTTATGCACTTTACCCACAAGATACAGTCAAACACCACAAAGGCGAGTTCCCGTAACAAAGTCTTTCGAAAACTTCTAACAATACAAGTGGTCCTCCCCGGTTATTGCACACTAACCCTTCCCTTAGCTAAGGCAAAGTCTAGGCCAATCAACCGTTAGATGGGTACCGGCCTCACCCTGCACGCGCTCCCGCACAACTTACACAAAGGGTGTAGTTGACCTCCCGAGGTCCCACAGTGCGTTATTAGCAACTTAATCAACTAGGTCCGTCCCATTACAAACATGTGGTTGCACGTTAGACCAGTTCAAAGGCTTGCAAGGTGAAGTCCTTAGGGTGACCAGGGCAAGACTACCCAAGAACCAAATCAACATCCCCAATGCCACAACCGGCCCACTGATTATTCTTACCACATGCCCGGTCGAAAAACTATTTATCAAACCCCGCTTGATTACCATGCACCACGTGCCATCAACATCACATGATACCTTTCCAAAACAGGTTCCATATATCATTCAGTCAATATTAACATTTGATTGTCCAAAATCATGTCATGAGCACGTAGCAGGTGTCTAAGCGATACTACAACGATCTAATTTCCCATGTTGGCAATTTAATAATGTCCAACTAGTAAACCACAACTAGGGTGACAAGGGGTCATGGCACATATTTAAGTAATCAAGGTGTCATACAAAGAAATTGGTATTTATCTAATTCCCCATATTTAAATAAAGTATTTTCTAATTGAACTAGCATGCAATAGGTTAAATCAAAATAGATTTCAAAATAGGATCAACATGGTCAAAGCACAACTTGCCTTCAAAAAGTACTTGCTCTTGGTCTTGAGTTGGATCCTGAGTCAATACTTCTCCTTCGAATCATTCCGGCACTTCAACGTCTACTCGTAAAGCGTGCAAATAGCAAATACACCAATAAACAATAGGCAAAAAGTATCCAAACATCCAAATAAAATCCATAAACAGAGAGAACATAATTTTATGAATTTTTAGAAACTGAAATCGTCAAATTTGGAGTTAAAACACAAAAGTTATGATTATTTAAAGTTTAAATAATCAATTAAATAATTTTACAGAGAAAAACTTTAGTCCAAAAATTAAATAAAATTCATATTTAGGTAGGTCTCAATTTTATACAAATTTAGAAATTTGAATCACTCAAATCGGAGTTGAAACGCAAAAGTTATAAGCGTTTGAAGTTTGAAACAAAATCAAATCATTATTTCGAATTAATAAATCATTTTCTTTCGGAAATTAATTATTGCGTCAGCCGACACGTGTCGACCTCGATTGGGCGGCCGACGTCATCCGGTCCATGGACTTGGTCCACGCTCGGCTCGGGTCTCAGTGGACTCGGCCCACGCTGGCTCCGCTATCAGCGACATGCGGGACCCATCGATGCGCGTGCACGCGCCCGCCTGCGGTGTGACAAGCCCCCGCCACGTGTCACGTCCGATTGGTTCTGGCTGCGATAGATCTAAACCCTAAATTCAAAATTGACGGCTCAGATCGCTTCCATCCGTCGCGGTTTAACAAATGACGTGGATAGACCCGGCGTGAGACACGTGGGTGCGTCTCAACCCTTGATTCTAGATCTAACGTCCCACATCTAACCCGCACCGCCGCTAAGCGCCACGTGGCTCCATCTCGCCCTTTGGATCTAAATCAAGCGGTGACTAATAGCCCTAAACGGTACTACTCGATCCAATCTACACCGCAAGATCTAGATCCGACTACCGTAATGCATCTAAGTCTCTACGCAAAAAGGAATACGTGGCCTCACCTCGGCGTCGGATGGGGATCGGACGGCGGACAAGCTTTGCGGCTCGCAATGGCACTACGGGCGAAGTTCGGACGGTAGCGAAGAAGATGACTACGGCTGCGGCGTGTCGGTAGCGACTCCGATGGAACGAAGGGTGCCCCAAGCGCGCCTCGACGCGTGCTCCTCCGGATCTGCACTCCACGCGGCGGAAGAAGCCTCGACGACGGTGTCACACGCTGAAAACCGTGGGCGGTGGTGCTCCAACTTCGGCGAGAAATTGGCACGGTTCGGCGTCGGCTCAGCACCGGCGTCTAGGGCAAACAACGCGCAGGACAAGGAGAAGGTGGCGGCGGGTCGGCCCTTTAAATGGAGCCTCGGCGTGCGGGTTTTCCATGAAACCCTAAAGGACACAGTCCGCGGCGGGCGCAATCCGAGCGTGACTCGGGTAGACGATGCAATCGTGGCCGTCCCACGTGGCCCGATCGGGCGGCCTTCACGCTACGACGGCGGTGGTCGGCCGTTGGATCTAGATCCAACCGGGCGAAGTTATGACGACCGACGCGGTCGAGTCGAGTCACGTGGCTCGGCCGGGTTCGGGTTAGACTCGAGTCCGACTCGACCCGAGGAACAAGAATCGACCCGGTTTCTATTTTCCAGCGATTTAATATTTAAAATAATTCCCGATAATTCATTTAATTCATTAAAAATATCAAAAGACTCGTAAAAATTCAGAAAAATTAGGAAAATACTTTGGATCATTTTGGACTCAAATAAAATATTTCCAACAAAATTTTATTTGCAAAGTTTAATTCTTTAATTATTTCAAAATGGAATAAATTCAAATAAATTCCAAATAAATTCCAGAAAATTCCAAAAATTCACCAAAGTGCCAAATCACACATGAATTTAAGACAAGCAAAATTTTGGGGTGTTACAGTTAATTGAGTGCAAGGATGATTGAGACAACCATGCATCTTGGACTAACTATTTTCATAAGTGTTGATTGAGCCTGGTTAGGTCCAATGATGGTTAAGATGAAGAAACGGGACAATGACGACATCATGAAGTGATGAACGTCAAGAGGAGATCCCGATGAGAAGAAAAGAAAAGAAGGTTCATCAAGAAGAGATGAACAAGATGTTGTGAGAGCCGGGTGGTGATCCGGTAAAAGAGAAGTAGAGCTGTGTGACGATCTTGAAGAAAAGATGATCGTAAATCATGAGGACTTCAAGAGAGAGCAAAGTGACAATCCCGGGGAAATGAGGTATGATTGAAGATCATAAAGACCCCAAAGGGGATTGATCGCGTGCGGCGTCAAAGGTAACTAGATAGAGTGTCTAGTTGTAGGGCTGCCGTACTATTAAGAGGAATGCAACGTGGATGATTTAGAAGTGTCTCTGTGCTCAAGTGTTATCTATCGTTAAATAGATGAGAGACACAATACACATCACGTACACCGGAAAGGTTTGTATTTCTGTCTGGATCGGATGTTCCGATCAGTATATCGGATGTTCCGATCCATCGGTAAGTCCGGTGGTTTGTTGGTGAGAGTCTAGGACCTCTCTGTGTTGATCGGAAGTTCCCCGATCCCTCGGAAAGTCCTAGGGTAGTTGTCTAAGTCTCAGGTGCTCCTTTGTGAGGATCGGAAGTTCCGGTCGGTGTGATCGGATAGTCCGATTAAGACTTAGAAACTTTTCGAGCTGGTTCTAGTAAGAGTGCCTCTCTGTGAGGATCGGATGTTCCGATCTTTGGATCGGATGTTCCGATGTTGGATCGGAAGTTCCGATGTAGACTTAGAAACTTTTTGAAAGGTTTCTGTAAGGTGCCTCTCTGCCCAGATCGGAAGTTCCGATGTATCGGAAGTTTCGATGTTTGTTCCGATTAGTTCATTGGATTTGAAGGTGCGTCTCTGGACGGATCGGATGTTCCGATCGTGCATATCGGATGTTCCGATATGTGTAAAATCCATTGTTGTGCTCAGTCGAGTTCTGGAGTGTTTGCCTAATCGGAAGTTCCGATGTTGGGATCGGAAGTTCCGATGTGGGTAAAACGGCTAGTTTTCTTGCTCCAACGGCTAGTGTTTGGGTGTGGGGTATAAATACCCCCCTTGGCCGGTTGGGAGAAAAAGTTGAGGAAATTGTTGAAGGGCTAAACAAGAGGTTGAGCTAGTGGAGTAGAGAGAATACCTTGTGATGCATTTGTTGCTCCTTGGTCATCTCTTGAGCTAGAGAGAGCTCTAAAACTTGTGTTGTGATTAGGAGTGGATTGAGTGTTCCTCCTTGCTCCTTCTCCTTTGATCTTAGTGATCCCTCTTTGAGTGAGGTGTGGGAAGTGAGAGTTAGTGCTAAGAGTGTTAGATTGAGATACATCTTGAGCACTAGAGTTCATGTCCTAGATCATCCATTTGTTGGATTCGTTACTCTTGGAGTTTAGTTTGAAGACTCCTAGACGTCTAGGCGTCGCTCACGAGCAACCAAAGTGTGTGGTGTGCCGTGAGAAGTTTGTTGAAGATCCGATTTCGCCTCCGAAAGGGAAGAAATCAAGAAGTGAAGCCACATCTCAAGTGCGACCGAGATTGGCGAGGAATAGGGTTGGAAAAGACCCGGCTCAAGTGTGACCGAGCCTCCTCAACGAAGACGTAGGAACCTCCTTGGAGGAAGTCCGAACTTCGGAAAACAAATCATCGTGTCAATTCTTTACATGTGCTTATTGCTTTACTTTGCTATCTTGTATTGAATTGATCTATCTAGGGTTGATTACTTCGCTAGCTAGCTTTACCTCAAATTGTTGATACTTGCTTGTGCTAGCTTTGAGTAGAATTAATTTGTGTTTAGGCGTAATTTGTTTTGCAATTCTCTAGACTCTGTTCTAATCAGATATTCCGACCTCGTATCGGACATTCCGATTAGACACCGGAACCTCCGACTCCATATCGGAAGTTCCGATCTATTTTCCGTTGCATTGAACTAGAGATTTTTAAATCGCCTATTCACCCCCCCTCTAGGCGTCCATCCTCGATCCTCTCAAAGTTCATGAGAATATTCAGTCATGTGCTGCACCGACGGGACAAGCAGATGAAGGGGATGAGTTGGAAGGGTTAGTTGATGTGCTAGAGCAAGACGATGAGCGAGCGGCGGAGGAAGAAGAGTGTAGGATCGAAGTATACGAATATAGCAATCAGAGGGGGGGTGAATGATTATGCGGAAGCTAAAACCAAATTCTTGATTTACTAAAAGTTCACCCCAAAACAGAACCAAATAATTGCCTCGTATTCGACAAAAAACAGAATGATAGAGGTTCGGTAAAACGAGAATTCTAGGAGATCCAACCGTTAGATTGATCTAAAATTTGGACACAAGAAACTAGATTCCAATACGAATCGAACCCAAAAAGAATTAGCACGATCGGACTTACGGATCAAAAGTTATGAGCTTCGCAAGCTTGCTGTTCCAGAACTTGACGAAAACTAATCTTATCAAAACTTCAAGATTAAAAAAGATCTTCAAAAGATTAATCAACTAGACTTTGAGGAACTCTAAATCAATACCCTAGAAAGGTTTTTGATGGATCAAATTAAGATGAACCTCAAAGATCAAAAACCAATCTAGAATTAGAGCAAGCATGCAAACAAGAATCAAAACAGAAAACACTGTAGCAACGTGGTTACTGTAGCACGCAAGAATCTTGGAAGAATTGATCTTTATTTCTTTTGTCTAAAGTACTCTCATCAAAAGAGTACAAACCCTAAAACTGAGCTTGAGGCTCTCAATGCGCTCAGCTCCGATTAATGCCTTTCAACAGGAGACACCCCTCCTATTTAAAGGAACACAATACAAGGAGTCCTGAATACAATTCCTAATCCTAGTAGGAGTCCCACTCCTAATCCTAGAAAGAGTATGTATTCAAACACAACTCCACTTGGCCCAACCTGGCCAAGTACAACTCTTGCACGCGTTTGGCAACCCTACCATACTCATGTGACTAACACTTTGCACGCGTATGGCCACCTGCCATACTCACGTGACTAACACTTTGCACGCGAATGACCTCCTACCATTCTCACGTGACTAACCATTCTTCATGTGCACCATTCTCTTAGCCCGAACGTCCCGCATGACATCCTTGACCACCAAGACCTCAGTTCCTCCTTGAACCTAGTCCCGAACCTCAGTTCCTCCATGAACCTAGTTCCGGTCCCGTCATCGACCACATTCGCCCTCGAGCAATACCTGCACATGAACAAACCACAAAACAATTTCGAGCACAAGTCCGCGACTTGACTCAACATTAGTCCATGCAAATACTCACACGAGCATTGCATAAATTCCATTTCAAACAAGCATCATGAAATTCTCACAAATTTCATAATCTCAAATTCAAATCTAAAAAATCAATTCCAATTCTTGCAAAACATCTAAACCGAGCAAAACACGTTCACAACGGACCAAAATTAAAAACCCTAGAAAAAGTCCATTCACGACGGACCAACAAAATCGGTCCGATGTACAAGTGAAAGTCTCGGTTTCAAGAAGAAATCATTCCGGCGAAAACACGTTCACGACGGACTAAAAGAAATCAGTCCGTCGTACATGCGAAATCAATCCTCAAAAAGTCGTTCACGACTGACCAAAGAAATTTGGTTTGTCGTACATGGGAAAATGAGGTTGCCAAAAACATGTTCACGTAGGACCAAAAAATTTGGTCCGTCGTAGATGGGAAAATGAGGTTGCCAAAAACATGTTCACGTAGGACCAAAAAATTTGGTTTGTTGTACATGAAAAAATGAGGGTCGCCAAAAACATGTTTACAACAGACCACAAAACTTGGTTTGTTGTACATGGGAAAATGAGGTTGCCAAAGCATGTTTACGACAGACCAACAAATTTGGTCCGTCGTAGATGGGAAACTTACTGTTTTCTTTAAGTTTGGTCCGACGCCAAAGCAAAACTTACTGTTTCTTGTCAAATTGTCAAAACACATGAACAAACACATTTTGCAAATTCAATTCTAAGCCAATTTTTCAGCACATGATTTCACAAAGAGGCATTGGCGATGGAGGAACATGATGAAGCTTCCTCAGACGATGATGAAAATATGTTCGTAGAGGTGCCCGCTGCTTGGAATAGGGGCGAAGCGAAAGACCTAGTAGTCGACGATGCCCAAGACTCGACATGTGAGTGCCGACCAACTGAGGTTCATATGCACGCAATGTATGCGAAGAAGTCCACTTTGCAGGATGCTATAAGGGTTTGGGCGATGAGCTTGCAGCGGCTAGTGAGAGTTGTGAAATCCAATAAAGATTGTTACACAATGAAGTGTCAAAATGTCGAATGTGGTTGCCGTGTTCATGCCCACAAGCCCAAGTATGAGTTGAAATGGGTTGTCTCGAAGGTGGTGCAGCACAGTTGTGTTCTGAGCAATGTAACATTGAGACATCGTAACCTCTCATCCTCATTTATTGCGAACGTGAGGTATGGAGAGATTGTCGAGAAGATTGACATGGAGGCACAACACGTAGTACTTGCCATGAAGAATAGATATAAATACCAAATCCTCTTCGGGTGCGTCTCATCGCAGCAAGTCCAGATCTGGGTCTAGTAATGATGGAGTGGCCTCAACGGCGGCGAAAACTAGCAAAGACTACGGCAGCACTCGTGAACTTCGGCGAGGAATTCAGCGGCAACTGCGGCGGCTGGGGTTAGGGCTCCTAGGGCAAGATGAACAGCGCGAGACGGCGAACCAGGCGGGGTATTTAATACCCTGGGCATCCGTGAAAATCGTGAATCCCTAACTAACGCGGCAACGCAATCCGAAACAGGCTCTTGAGCCTTGAGCCGGCTGACCACCTGACGTGCAGCCACAGGGGACGGTGAGGGGGCGACGTGCATGCACAGGAACGGGTGACACGCGCTTTGACCCGCTTACCGGCAAGATCGCTCGAGGAGGTCGGGTAGTACCGCAGATCTGCTCACAGATCGCCGCCTCCACAGCAGAAACTTCCGAGAATTCGCAGCTTCGCTTCGGTGATCGACAAACTAACCAAAGGACTCTTGGAAAAGGTTTGGGGAATCCTAATGAAGGCTTTGGAGCTTAGGTTTTAGGTCTAACTGAATTGGTTTAGGGTTTCGACCAAAATCAAAACTTAGGGCTTCGAACGAGAAAATCGATCGAACAAAACAACAGTCGAACTCCGAAAGCAATTGACTCCAAATTTAAGATCCAAATACAAACCAGAACACAATTAGGCACTTAATTAACTTAATTAAGCTTAATTACAAAACTGGGATGTTACACTCCTCTCCAGGTAGTGTCTCTTGGACTCATTTGACTATAGTAGTTGGCTATACATGAGCTATGCGGATTGTCAATCTCTCAGAATTCAGATGCATGGATTCAGAGCATCAGTTTATGGATGAAATCTTGTGAAATTACTTGAGGAATAATAGCACTGTTTAGAGAATCAGAGAATCATATTGTTGTGGTGTGTCAAGTTTACGAGTTAGGTGAAGAAGGAGAATGGTAAGTTGGATTCCAATTCTGGTGGTGGTTTTGTCTGAAACAATATTGTTTGGTAAAAATCTCCTGGTGCAAAAAACTTAACGAAGGGTTAATCTCCACCAACACACGAGAACACCGGGTTCAGTCTTGGTTCACGAGCGCGCCAGCCGATTTGATCCCACAATCGGCAAGAGAGACGTGTTCCCCAATGAGAACAATCAAGGGACCGATCTGGGGCCTGGTAACGGGTTGATCCGAGTCGGTTTTGAAGCAAACCAACACAGATCGGGGTAACTAATAAACCTGATCAACTCTACGAGCCGATTAGATAGGGTAAAGGCTACTTCTCACGAAAAAGGCGATGCGCAACAAGATCGGAGAGGAAGTAAGACTTGGTAGGGCGTAATGCAGCAAAGATCAACAACCGGCGATGCGCAACTTGTATTGATCAACGTGTATTACAAGAAAAAGATTACAAGCTAAGTGTCTACTCCTAATGCAAAGGAAAAGAAAAGTATAGATTGGTTTGATGTGTGTGTATGTGTATGTTCGACGTAGCTCGTCGGTCTCCTTTTATAACCCTTAGGTCTAATCGCGTTGACTTCGGTCTCTTCATCCGCTTCGTACCAGCCTCAAGTTGTTCTTTCCATCCTAGGCACGATCGCATCTGTTTTAGGTCGTGTCGGCTCTGATCTTTCCTTTCGATCCATATATTACCATATGATCGTAACTTTCCAATTCATCTGTTCATCGCCCTTTGCCAACCTGGTTCGTGCCGGTCCACCCTGGCCAAGTGAAGGAGGGCTGGCTTAGAATTTAGAAAAGACAGCACTGTTTTTGGACCATGTTAAAATGACTAGGAGACTTTATACCATAGAGTAAAGTCTACATCTGTTTGCATCGTAGATAACTAATTCAGATGAATAGTACTATATCTGCATTTCCCTATTCAACTTATCTGTTGGTTGGTAATCTATTGCTAATGCAACGCTGAGATGCTTGTCAACCTTGGCATTCCCTGGGTCATTCTTGGACACTCTGAAAGGAGGAGATTGTTGGGAGAATCAAGTGAGGTATGCTCCACATTACATTTCTCACATCATGTATTCATAAATTAAGTGCAGTTCTAATTGCAAATAGTGCAACCAACAAGATGTGCAGAATACTGCTATTTCAAAACACATAATCAATATTGTAGTTACTGAGCTGACACTCCTATCTTCTTTAATCCCCCTCCAATATCATCAAATAAGCATTAATTTTCTTAAAGTGTTTGTTTGCATTATACTTGTGGATGATGCACTATATTTTTTTAAATATCGTAATCACTTGACTGATCTGAAGAGTGTTCACATCTAATTGTTACCTAAATTTGAAGCATCCATGCCATGTTAAATTTGGATACTTAGCTATATTTGAATCATCCATGTCATGGTAAATTTGGAGATTTGGACAACGTACCATATATTATGTAGTGCTAAACCAGTGTAGGTTTTATACATATCATAGACGATTCTTAGCTAGAACCATCTATGATAACCTCTTATCATAGACGGTTCGTCGTTAGAACCATCTGTGATGTGTATTTCACAGACGGTTTACAAACCATCTGTGATGTAAAACAATTATCACTAACCCATGTTTATAGATGGTTCGGAAAGCCATATGTGATGATGGTTCCAAACTGTCTATAATATCCTTTTCTATAGTAGTGTATCGTCCGTGCACCAAAGCTGCCTCTGCTCTCGCTAGTGTCATCGCTTGCAGCTAAGGAGAGGTGTTGGGTGAAAAGGGAGGAAGGAAGGGAAGGCAGGAGACAAAGGGCTCAGTCAAGAAGAAAAAAGAAGAGGAAGAGGGGAAAAAAAGGAAGAATGGGAAAAGAAGAAAAAGAAAGAGGAAAAAAAATAAAAGGAAAACAAAAAAAAAGAAAGAGGAAAAAAAGAAAGAACAAAAATAGAAAAAGAAAAGGATGAAGTAGAAGAATGTTGCACGCTACCAGGGAGGAGAAGGATATAAGCTACCATTTTCGATGTCTCTGCCAAATCATCTAATTGTAAGTAAAACCCTAGGATGATGCTCCTACTATAGCGATGTTGTAGATCGATTATTGTATCATGTTAGTGTAGGTCTATGTAGATGAGCAGTTTTTGGGGTTGAGTTTTAGTGCCCGTGTTCGTTGAGGTGTGTTGTTCAAAATTGTGGTCCTATTTTTGGGTATCTATGAAAAGTGTAAATAATTATCGAAAGTTTCTATAGAGTACAAGAATACTGAATTTGGTTAGGTGGTTAGAAAGTTATGGCTAAGAGAAGGTTGCTGTGCTGAAATTTAGTCAATGTTGGTTGCAGTTGTGGTATTGGACTGACTAGGCTAGAAAAATGGCCGAATTAAAGTGTGCTCATAACTAACAAATTAAGCTATATAAGTTTCTGTAGTTTCTAGAAGTGGTATGGTTGTTATTTTTGGAGTTGTATAAAAATAGATATGAAATCGACAATTCTGCTGTCAAGTAAAGTAAGGGAACAATTTTCAAATTTTAAAAATGAGGGTTTAAATGAATTAATCAGAACCTTTAGCCATAGAAAGTTGTAGGAAATTTTGTGTAGTTTCTAGAACTTATATTGTTTGCTATGTTTGGGCTCCTTAGCTAAGAGTTATTGTTGTTTGACCATTGGAACAACAAAGGGGAATTTGCTCGGCGGAGGGAGTGTTAGGTCCGAGACTATGCGTATGAGCGGTATTGATATGTTTGATATTATGTACTATTTTGGCATATTATTGAGTTGGTTTATCTACTGTAGGAGGGTGTAACTTCATATTTGGCATCAACCACACATCAACTCTGTAGGAGGGTGTAACTTCATATTTGGCATCAACCACACATCAACTGTAGGAGGGTGTAACTTCATATTTGGGTAAAAGGGCAAGTGTATAGTAAAACGTAATTGGGTTGTTTCTACTTATTGTTTTATATTTGTAATTTACTTACCATTCTGATTTACATGATTACTCTTACTTACTATGGTTCCTATACGGTGATGAATAGTTCTGTAAACAAGCTGAGCTCGAGTGAGCCTGGTCTCCCAAGCTCGAGTTCGATAAAAACTCTAGCTGAGCTCGAGTGAGCCTTAGTTGGGGTTCAACCCTGGATTTAGGCTTGAACTCGGTTCTATCCAAGCTTGAGTAGGCTCGAGCTCAGTTCAAGTAAGCTCAGAAACAATCAACAGTCAAATATACACTAAGTTTCAATAATAAAAAATATTGAAGCTCGAGCTTGACTCAAGTAAGCTTGGGAATTTTTTGTATTTGATACAAGATTTGACCCGTATTCACAAAACGATACAACACTTTCGCGTATTTATAAAAAAAACCCACTCATACTCGGAATTTCAAATTCCGGTTATGCATACTTGGAATTTCAAATTCCCGGAATGGCGTATTCGGTTTCCCATATCTCAGGTATTGCATATTTACCCTATACCTGTTTTTTCAAAAATCGGGTATGGGGTAGAATTTTTTTGTTAGTCAAAACAGTGCTAAAATAAGATATATATATATACCCCATACCCGGGTATGGGGCTCTTTTCCCTATTTTTGTTAGTCAAAACCGTGCTAAAATAAAAAAAACACCCCATACCCGTTTTTCAAAAACCGGGTATGGAGCAAATACGCAATACCCGAGATCTGGGAAATCGAATACGGCATACCCGGAATTTGAAATTCCGGGTATGCATAACCGGAATTTCAAATTCCGGGTATGAGTGGGCTTTTGTAAATACGCGAAAGTGTTGTATCGTTTTGTGAATACGGGTCAAATCTTTTATCAAATACAAAAGTTTTCGTAAGCTAGGTAAGAGTTAACATGTAGTAATAGCAAGGGTGAGTACATTTTGTACTCAACAAGACTTTGAGTTGAGTGTTTGAAATGCAGGCTGATTCTAGTGTAAGGCTTCTACGGTTAATTTTTGCCTGGAGCCAAATTAAATTATAATACTAAATAGTAGAGTGAAAGCGAAAATTTCAAAATGTTAATAAAAGAATATATAAAATGACAAGTATAGAAACATAAATGTAACAAGTAAAAATAACATAAAAGTAATGACTCACAGTCCTTCGTGAGTATCGAATCGTCCATTCCCAACATATGAGATAATATCTGAAAACAAACTTTTGCCACCACATGGCACAACAGCTGAAAACAACCTTACCAACGAATGGCAAGCATTGCATCATCTGTGGGGTAAACTCACCAATTCATTTTATAGTGTCAGTTCACCAAGTTATCCATGACCGTGGATACGGCTTTTCAAAAAGATTTAACTATGCAGAGATATACAGCTTTACCCATAAGGAATGATCAACACTTTGTGCAAACGTTATTAGCACACTTCCTTTGGTGTGTCACAGAGAGATCATACAGAACCATTACATTACCTAACCCTAGCTTTGCACCAGCCCGGTGATGTTAAATCCTTGCTATAGTAGAAACAAACAACCACATAAAATATAATATTCTTGAGCTCAATAAATAACAACCGTTTCTCCCCATAGCCATACGTACACCATTGTATCGGTAAACGTTTGTTCCAAATCACCTCGGTGTGGACATCCCTTTGAGCAAACCTACCTGGAATGCCCGTACTTCTCCAGCCTTCCAATGTGCAAAGCTAGTTCTAAGTAACTTAATAGGTTAAGGCTGTCTAATACCAGCCCTCATGGTTGTATGGTTAGTTCTTGGATCATGCAACACTATCTTTGGTCCTTGATCGACCCGAGCGATAAATCTCCCCTATCTACGTACATATTATATGCAATTACGGCTATTGCCAATAATCGCCCCGTCAAAATCATAGTTTTATTTTCATAAAAATATCATTAATCACAATATTCCAACATATTCAAAATTAAAGTTCATCATGTCCAACATTTTAATTCAATATACCAAATTCATTACGAACAGTAAAACCATCTGTTTGTATCCCAATCTAAAACATGGCTAAGCGTATGCAAGTAATAATCGAATATACCCATTTTGATAAGGTGTGTCCATCAATAATCTAGGGTTATCACCTATCACTATTGATTAAGGAAATCCATCAAATTTAGGAATATATCTACCATTTCCCACAATACAACAGTGTTTACAAAACATAACGCATGCATGTAAGTTTTAATTAATTTTTCTTTTTAAAGAAAAATTGGGATCTACATGAGGTGCTTACCTTGCTATTTGTTGTCTTCAGCGATGAAGTCGAAGACGAAACTTGGTGTAGTTGACAGCGGAGTTTGGATCGTTGGAGTTTACACGTCGTTCAATGAGAAAGATAGCAAATAAAAACTTTCAATAGTGGTAAAAAGAAGTCAAATGTAAAATCAAATAAAATCAATACACAAAACAAGCAGGGGTGTGGATTTGTGATTTCATGTACGTGCTTGTGTATTAACTTACGATGCAGTCTTCACTATTATTAACTGTATGCGTTGAACAGCAAACACACTTGTTCTTTATGATTTATTATATTTTATTTTACGAATCCAAGAAGCTAAGATTGCAAATTTGAATATACTTAGTTTCGAATTCAAGAGACCAAAATTGTTTACATTAATATAGTTTAGTACATAAAGTAACAAGGTTGAGAGTAATTAAAAGTAGCATGGTACACCTAAGTATTATTTTAAAATCATGTTCTCTATTGTCTAACTAGCACAAAGAAATTTGTTTCATTTTATTTAGACATTATTTGATCAAGTTATGCTATTTTGAATATTTTATGCATTGAGTTCAACCCTAATAGGAAAATGGTACATACTAACTTAGAGTTCAAATTTCTTTGCATATTTAGAAAGCTTATGATACAAGGATTCTAATGAAACTAGTTTCACTTGATTTGGACTTGAATTGTACAAATTTTATATGAAGCTAGTTTTAAACCTATACTTGAATTTAAATTTCTAATTTAATCTGCTAATTAAACTTCAAATATTTTTGCATAATCTAAAACTACATGATTTAACATGAATTTAGGAACTTGTTTCATTTAATTTGGACCTATGGTTCAAAATTCATAGCAATTTGATGTGATTCGGTGTGAATAAATCAAAATAAATCGAATATACATTTTTAATACATGAAATCATATTTTTGGATTTTCGCGCATTCTAACCCGTTCGAATCGGTCGAACTCACTGACAACATGGGCCCACCGGTCAGCGACTGGTGCTTCACGTGCGCGTGTGGTGAGCGGCTGACTTATGGGATTGCCCGATCAGTGACTTGTCACGTGATGGGCCAACTGATCGACCAGGCTCAGCTGGCAGTGGGCGAGTGCGTGCATGTGACTGTTGGCTGGGTTTCACCTATCAATTACACTGAGCAGAGGTGCTCGCTCCGATGATCGCCGACAACGAAGCTTTGGTAGAATTGGTTCGACGATCGCAGTATTAGCTTAAGATGACTTAAACGCATTCAAGGGTATGTTCAATCATGGCTGTGGATAGCCCAAGAACCATCCTCACTGGTGAGGGGCGACGGTGCTACCGGCGGCAAGCCACAATGACACACAAGGCCACCTTAACCTCAATAATCGATGCTTAAGCATCCACAGAGTCTATAGAGCACCGCAGGATGTCTCACCGTGGGGATTATGCTTCAGAGTGAACTATCACTAATCGCTGGAGATGAAAAAGGAGATGCTTCGGTGAAGAGGAGTTATAGTGATTCTCGAGTCAAATTGATTGGGGGTTTTACTCGTATGTGGGTGTGGATGCTTTAGGAAAAGAGAATTTTAAAATGGGAGCGTGTAGAAGGGATTTGGTCAGAACTTGGTTACAGCGGTGCTTTGGTCGGCAATAAGGAAGAAGATGGGGAGGAGTTCGGTTTAGGGTCAAGGTTGTGGTCAGGAGGGTTAAAAGGGTTTTGGTGAAGGCCAATTGATGTTCTAGTGGCTTTAAACAAAAGGGAAAGGTGGTAATTTACAGTGTTTGGCTCGGCTTGCTTTGGCACCGCTAGTCTGGTTTGTTCGAGAGGATAGCTCTAGGTCTCATGGGTGCAAGGTATGGGCGAGGCAGGTGGGCTTTGATGTGGCCTCGATTCTGCAAATCACGGCAGGAAGATGACAAATATAGAGGCGGTTCACTCGGGATTTTTCCAGTCAGGCGAAGAACAGAGAGAAGGCGAAGGGAGGGGGAAGAAGCTCCTGACGTGTGGGCCTTCAGGTCCATGTGTCGGTAAGGGCGCGGAGCGTGAAGAAACCAGTGACTGCTGAGTGGGTCCAGCACGGAGCAGGGCCACCTGGCAGTCAGTGCAGTTGGGAGTCAGCCGGTGGAATGCGATAAGTGGCTGGGACCCACCTGTCGGCTGGTTAAAGGAATTAAACTCTAGATCTTTCTCAGACAGCTGGCAAAAAGCGAATTAATTGGGGTGCTAAATCGCATCAAGAATTTTTCTAAATTTTTCACTGAGATTCTTGGGTAAGTCACCTACTAGCTGTAAAAAATTGAGATGATAATTCGCCTTTTTTAGCCTTAAATTCTGACAATGTGATCTGTTCACAAATCCAATTTCAAAAATTAATTTATTTTAGGGCCTAAATCAACTTATTAATTTTTGAAATTTTTACACCAGGTTTTAAATATTGTTAGGGAACTTACATAAAAATTTAAAGTTCAAAACTTTAGTTTTTATTTTCTAATAATTCTTTTTATCAGTTTTATAGATTTTTATATTTGAAAAGATTAAATTGGAATAAATAATTAATTACATTATTAATTTTTACCAATTTTACCAGATAAGTTTAAAAGTATTAAGATCACATGGTAAAAGTTTCAGCTTCGGGAGAGCTATTAAGAATTCTACAAAAATCTTTTACTATTTTGGTTAGAGTCAAAATTCATTAATAAATTTAGTCATTTCACTAATTTAATGGTTTTATACAATTTTTGACCAGCCAAAGTGTATTTCCAGAGGGCTATAGGGTTCTTACATTATTTTGAAGATTTTTTAGCACAAATTTACTTTTTACCAATTTATCTTTTACCATTACCTGCTTTACAAATTCCAAAATTCAATTATTCTTCAACAAAAAATTCACCAAAAGGCACATAAATTCATGAAATTTAATAATAAATCAAATGCACATTTTAGTATTTTATTTTGATTCTTTATTGAATTTTGGGATGTTACAACAACCAAGTCCACGATGAACTCTGTCCAAAGCACAGAGCCACTGACAGGTGGGACCGGCTCGGGTGACTTCATTGCTGATGCCATGGATAATGTCAGCGACGATCACGTGGTGATGACCGCACGGTTTCTACGTGCGACACGCGGTAGCACGAGATTGGCTCAGTGTGCAGTGAGATCTAAGCCGCACGTTTCAACGGTTGAGATTCATTCAGTTCGGTGGCGAAGACCATAACACTTGGCAGAGTAACACCTACGCTACTTGGATCAATCTGCACCGTACATCTAAGATCTAATGGTTGGGATTTACTGTGATGAATGGCGGTGAAGTGCTACGGACCATGACACGTGGTTGTACCTGCACCGTTCGATGTGAATCCAACGGTTTAGTATGTTCGCGAAGGATGGTGACGCTCGACGGTGAGGGCTTCGCTGGCAGTGAAGACGATGACCTAGTTTGCGGCTCTTCATTGGCCAATCTTCGTCGGCTTTGGGTGGAGCAAATCGATCTCACTGCGAGACCCTCGGATCTGCGCTCAACCGGGGTGAAGCGATGACGGATGGCGGCGAACCACAACAAAATCCAAAGCGACGCGGCTACCAACTCCAATGAGGAATCGCGAGTGAACAACGGTGAAATAGCAGATGGCGGTGTAAGTTCAAGCTCTATTGGTTTTGGTGATTGATGTTAGATTAATGCTTAATCTTGTTTAATGACAAACCTAATCTTTAATGAGACTAACATGTTTATTGAGCTTATTGTTAGTAGTCTCATATTTGGATGAAAAATAGAAAACCCAAGGTTTGTTTGCGTATTCTCTCTATTATTCATGGTATACTTTGGATTCAAGTTAAAGAATGAATTTCTCCATAGCTTTAACCACAAGATGTGCATTATGTTTCCTAATCCATATATCACATGGATGCACATATTTAAAGGAAGTTCACACTCTAACTTGAAGTTTCATTAGTATTGATCTATTCTTCACTCCATATACAAATGATCAATACATTAAAACATATCCTTGAGTATATATATTCTAAATGCCAAGTTCTAGTGTACTCATGGTAATATAGGATGAACTCCAATACAATCAACTTGAATATGTGCATATTGATTCAAAGTCAATAATATGTATGTGCATATACTTGTGGGGTTTATTCAATAGTTGATGGCTAAGAGTAATGATTATATTCTTGCATTCTACATATTATGGATCATTACTTATCATCAACATGAGTATATGAAAACTTATTTAGTTAGTATATACTCACATCAATTTAAATGCAAATTTAAATTGAGTTCATTTGTCTTATTAATCATTAGAAAATAATTCATGTGTTGATGGTGTTTCTTGATTAATTAAGGACAAATGGATAGTTTTTAAGTATAATGAAGCATATGTTGCATCATTGTGCTTAAGACACATTTAATTCATTAAATTGATTTAGGTTGTGCTCAATCCATATAATTGGTATCCATTATGTGTTAATGGAGTGCAAAGATGATTGAGACAACTATGCTTGTTGGACTAACCATTTCCTATGAGTTGTGATGAAATAGGGTTAATTCCAAAGGTTGAAAAGAAGAGGAAGGTTCATCAAGAGGAGATGAACAAGTTTATAGAGCCGGGTGTCAATCTTGAAGTGAAGATTAACTGAAGATCATAAAGACTTCAAGGAAGCAAGGCGACTGTCTCGGGGAGAAAAAGATTTAAGATCTTAATGACCCCAAAGGGTATTTCTCGTGTGCGGCGCAAAGGTATAACTAGATAGGTTAAGGATTTTCCTAGCTTTGTGTCTAGTTTTAGCGCTGTACTATTAAGAGGAGTTGAGTAGTTAGCTTGAACTTTATCATTGGTGATGAACTCAATCCATAGTCACTTGAGTTCAAAGTTATTCTTCTTATGTGGATTTTGCATGGTGCTAACCATTTGGCATGTGTTGCGAATGGGTGAAGCTCATGCTTGGATGTTGACATATTGTTTGGATTTGCATGTGTTGCAAATAGGATAAGCATATGATTTGTTTTTTCGCATAGAAGCTTTGATTTGCATGTTGCAAATGGGATAAGCTAATGAGTTGGCTTTTGTGTGAAGTTCATTTTTGCATGTGTTGCAATTTGTTGAACTTCTTGTTTGTTCTTTAAAACAAAATTCTTATTGAGTTTGTTTGGTGTTGCCTGGAGCTAGGTTTTGCTTTTGTTGCAAAATGAGGATGCTCAAGAAAATTGAGATTGATTTGAAGTTGTATAAGGCTATGGATTTGCAAGAGTTGCAAAAGGGAGATAGCCTATGCATTAAGGTTTGATTGTTTACAAATTCGTTGTGCAAATAAGTGAGGGTTATGGGTTTCGATCCTAAGGGCATGTGATACTTACACCGTGGTTTTTGCAAGTCCGTTTGGTCGTGGTTTGACCATCACATGGCTAGGAGGATCAAACTCATAAACTCGTGGATTATTTGCTTAATGTGTTTTTGCAAATATATCTTTGATTAGTTTGCGAAAGGTGTCATCGCAAAGGTTTTAGAGTTTGCTTGGAGCTAGGTTTTTGTATGTGTTGAAAAAAGGGAATGCTCAAGCACAAAAGGATTAATTATTTATTTGCAAGTTCGTTGTGCGAATAAACGGGAGGGCTATGAGTTTGGATCCTGGAAGCATGTGAACTTGCACCATGGTTTTTGCAAGTCAGATTTGGTCGTGGTTTGACCATTACATGGCTAAGAGGATTAATCTCATAGACTTCGGGATTTATTTGCTTAATACGTGTTTGCAAATATATCTTTAAGTTAGTTTGTGAAATGTGTTTCACAAAATGATTGAAATTCTTTTAGCATAGTTTTAAAGTATTGCAAATGTGTTTTGCAACTTAGTGCGATCTTGTGTTGATCACTATTTGGCTCAAAGAATAGTTGCTTTGGAGTTTCGTTAAAATTCTATGTGTACGCCGGACCAAGTTTCGTTTAGTCCGGTGCAAACTGTGTTCACGCCGGACCAAGTTTTTCAGTCCAACGCAAAAGTGTGTGTATGTCGGAATGACTTGTTTTGGTTCGGTGCTGAGAGCTACATTTTGAGAATCAAACCGAGCGTGTACTGTTTACGACGGACCAAATTTTTAAGTGTACGTCGGACCAAGTTTTTTGGTCCAGCGCAAACATGATTCTCTCTGGAAAATTGTTCGAACGTCAAGAGTCTGCCAGACCAAAACCAGAGTGTTTGCCTTCTACGCCGGACCGACTTTTTTGGTCTGGCGCAAACGTGTTTTTGCTGGTTTCACGACGGACCGATTTTTGTTCAAAGCATGTGTACAACGGACCGAGTTGTTTTGGTTCGGCATAAATGGGGTTTTCGACTAGAGTGGTCCGTCGTGCATTAGACAGTTCGTGTAGCTTATTATACTTAGTCTGGGGCACTCGTGTTCAGTTGTTCTGTGATTGTCTGATAATATCCAATGGCTAGTTTTGGCATGGGGGCTATATAAGGACCCCTTTGGGGACTTTTACTGGAAGTAGGTGAATGTTGGTTGTTTTTGATGTTATTGCTGTACTCTTGAGTGTTTTTGATCTTGTATGAGTTCTTGAGAGGGTGTTGCATGTGTTGCACACCTCGAGTTGGTTTTTGAGCTCAGGAGTGAGGCTAGGTTGCATGCATTTCACCTAGAGTGTGATTGAGAGGAGCCTAGTGCATGTGTTGCCCTTAGGTGGTCACCGGAAACACATGTGTTGTTATAGGTGAAGCTTGAGCGGAGTACTCAACTTGTTACTCTTGGTGATTGCCGCCATCTAGACAACGTAAAAGCGTCGTGTCGGGAGCTCTCAAGGTTTGTGAGATGCCCCGGCAAAGTTTGTGAAGGTTCTAGTTGAGCCTACTCGAAAGAGTGAAAAAACCACCGAGTGGATTTGATGTGGAAGGCTCAAGTGAGTGATCCGGTCCAAAGTGAGGTGGACTTCTTCAACAAGGATTAGGGGAGACCGGCAAGTCTCCGAACACCACAGTAAAAAGTTGGTGTGTCACTTGTCTCTTTACATTCAAACATTTACATTATTGCATATTTATCAATTGCTTCATTGTGATTAGAATTGCTTAGAATTTCTTATTAGATCAATATATCAATTCTTGTGTTAGAGACATAATTTAATTAGTGCACTAGTGAGCCTAGTTGATTTAGGTTTTAATTGTCAAAACCTTTGTTTACGCTTCCGCAATTATTTTAGGTTTTGACATAGGGGTAATTAGAGCGTAATCCTCGAGTAGAGAATTTTTATAAATGCATATTCATCCCCTCTCTAGGCGCATCCTCGACCCTACAAGCGGTATCAGAGCCACGGTCACTCTCATATTAGGCTTAACCGTCGAGAGAGTAAAAAGGATGGCTACTAGAGGTTTAGTGCACTTTCACGATTCACCCATGCTCATAGGTTCAAATTATGCCTCATGAAAAGTATTTATGATTTCTTATTTTAAATCCATGAACCCACAAATATGGTGGATCGTAGATGTAGGCTTTTCTCTTCGTCTAAGCGAAGTTGCTCCAACTAAAAGAGAAGAGAAATGCTTACATCTCAACGCTCAAGCAACTAATGCCATTTTTAGTTTTGTGAGCGTAGATATATTTAATCTCATATGCAACCTCCCAAGTGCTCATGCAATGTGGACAAGAATTCATGAATTATATGAAGTGTCCACATCCCCAAATGAGGATTGCATAGAAGAATGGGTGTCGGTTGATGATTCTTCAACTTCCACATCAAGTGGTGAAGAACCGACATCACCGTCCACCTCTACTACCTCCGTCTCAAGTAACAACGAACACTCATCTCTATCATCCCGAATTCGTTGCTTAATGGCTAGAGGTAAGAATGAGGTAAGTGATAGCGATGATGAGAAAGGTGAGCACTCATATGATGATTTATTTAACATGCTAGAGGAGCTCAATGAATTCCTACGGAAGGAAAAATCTAAATACAAAATTTTGAAGTTGGTGCATGACTCACTTCAAAAGGATTATGATTTCCTTAAATAAAATCATAAAAAAATCCTTCTCAAGGAATTCACTAAGCCTAGAGTGGATGTTGCTATTCAATGCGATTTAATTAATGAAATGCCATGCTTAAATGTTAATCCTATTATTTCATCAAATAAATGCATATCCACTTCTAGTGATGATTTATTGCCTTGTTGCTCTAATGATATTGCTTCTAGCTCTTATATGTGTTTAGATAATATTTTTGTAGAGGAAAACATCAAGCTCAAGGCCCAAGTCATTCGATTAGAAGATGACTTGAAGATTTGCTCAAAGGGAAAAGCTGTCTTCGACGACATCTTGAGCAAGCAATGTCACCCTCAATATGGAAGAGGACTTGGCTACATCTCCAAGAGCGAGAAGAGCAAGTCAAAGCACCATGGAAGAACCTCGAAGAACGATAGGTGCTTTGGATGCAACAAGACGGGCCACTTTGCCTCTGTGTGCCCCAACAAGTGGATAACAAGGCCACACCACCAACCGCGAGGTAAACCGGTGTTGAGCACAATAAAAGGGTCAAGAGAGGACCAAACAGAGCAATGTGCTTCAATTGTCGTAAAAAGGGACATATAGGTAAGGATTGTCCTAATGGTATAACTCTTAAGCCCATTATTTATAATGATCGTTATTCGCTTAGGAAGAACAAGAATGGTAATGTGTTTGCCGAGCTTGTCAAGCCCCCTAAGAATAATGATATTCATTTGCTTAGGAAGAGTTAATCTAGAAATATGTTTGCTAGAAATGCTAATTTTCCTATGACATTAAAAACAATGTCAATCATGTGCTTAGGAAAAATAACAATAGCAAACAATTTGCTAGATCCTCTAAGCCTATGCACAATTTTAATTATCATGTGCTTAGAAAGGATCAAACTAGAAATAGGTTTGCAAATTATGCTAGACCTCCTATGCCTTCTCACTTAAATGCCAATATATTGCATTGGAGGAATAATAAACGCAAACCCATTCCTAGTCAAGTTAGTCAATTCAATAATGTCAAAGTTAGGGCCATTTGGGTCCCTAAATATCTTGTGACTAACATTGTTGGACTCAACAAGAATTGGGTACCAAAAACCACCTAAAAGAATTTTAGGTGAAATGAGATAGATTGGACGCTTGGTCTCGTAAGGAAAATGAAGACTTCATCATTTGCATATGGAACCAAGCTTGAAGAAAATCAATTCAATCACGAGCCCATGCTATCTCGGTAACAAACATTTAAATTGAGTACTTTATTTAGCTTCTAGCCTTGTGTAAGTTTAGAATGCATTAGATTATGAAAATCAATTTAAATTGCTCGATGATTAGTTGTTCTTGCTTTTGCTTGTTAGTTGTGCTTTATTGCAAATCTTGAGCAAGTTTAGCGTGGCACATTTAGGGGGAGTGCTAATTCATAATTATGTGTATCACATCCCTACGTGTGCCCATATTTATATTAGTGCAATATAATTTTTTTTAAATCTAGCCACTTTAGCCAAAACTCAATGTTCTGTATTCTATCCTTGAAAATCTCTAAAAGTCTAGCTATTTCAAAATCTCTTCAGCAGAAAGCTGCACATGTATGACGGACTAATTAAGTCCCTATTGCTAATGTATGAAATAGTGAGTTTCCCATTCACGGCGGACCAACTCAGCTGCTAAGTACATTTACGACGGACTGAAGAAAATTGGTCCGACGCAGATATGCTTCTAAGCTGATTTGGTCCAGCGCAAATGGAGAACTCTCTGTTCTTCGACAAAAACGGTCTGGCGTACATATGCAATAGTATGTATCCCTGTTCTTATCTAATTCAAAAGGTTTTCAAATATTTTTGGTTTCACAAAATCTATTTTTGAAAAGAAAATGATTTTCATAGTCAAAACTAGTTACTATTACTTGTTTTGGATTTAAGTTTATATTTTAAATAAAATTAAATGCAAAAGGATTTTGAAAATAATTTCAAAGGAAAAAAATCCTAGAGTTGGTCATTCTTAACAATTTTTGTGTTCAAAAGATTTTCAAAAGACCAACCTACCAAAAGTTATTTACTTTTAAAACTCGCCCGAAAATTTGGGCTGGCCTATATTGGTCATTGTACTGCATTGTGTGAGTATCACCATTCTAACCGGATCTTGTGCCATATCTTGGTACTTAATGCCAGTTTAGACCCATACACAAAATTTCAAATTTCTGATTCTTATATGTGACCCTTCTTATTGCATTCGAAGCACATGACAGCCTTGGAGTGTCTCCTTCTCTAAATTGGATTTGATCTTTTGTGTTAGTTGAATTTGACTTTATTGGATTTCACTTGGTTTTTCAAAAGAATCCTCGTTGGACTAAAGTCAAAAATCAAGTTTAAAAGACTCAAATTTACAAAAAAAAAAAGTCTTGTAAAAATAGTCTATTGTGTATTTCAAATGTTTTACAAGCTTCTTATTTGAAAATTCTATGTTGAAAACTATTTTGACTCAAAATAATTGATTTCAACTAAAAGGAGCCTAATATAGGATTTTGGCATTCAAATTGGATTTCACTATTTTATAAGTTGTCATGGCTTCAAAAATGTACTTCAAAATCCAGCATGACATGAAGGTTCAATTGTCGATACAATCCGAGTTGAAATTGTACTTTGAGGACTTTTCAAATTTCGTTTTCATTTTTGTACCTCAAAGCGCATTTCGCCAAAATTTAAGCTAAAAGAAAATTCTTTCAAAGCAAAAGTTGTTTGAAAACCTCCAAATTAGTCCAAAGTTGGTTTCTTGAAAGTTTCAATTTATTTGGACTTCATTTGCAAAAAAATTCACAAAACTTTGCAAAAGGTTGAGTTCAACAGTGCCGATATGGCAAATCTGACACTGAAAATTCTGATAACTTTCAGTTTTTCAAATTTGACTTTGGGATATTTTCTTTTTGGTGTTTTATTTTTCAAGAAATTTTATAACTTTTTTTTATAATAACAAAAGCAACCGTATATATGGGGCACAGAAATTTTATAATTTTTTTTCTGCATATTTTGTACTGAAGGAATTTTAGCATTTAATTTCGCTTCCAAAAGTAGAGGAGTTAAAGAAAGAGTGAGCTCCAAGTCCGAGTGTCCATGGATAACAGCGCTCCCGCTCTTACACGCATACGTACGCTAGTTCGTCTCCTTAAATAGAGAGACGTGGAGGAGCTCAGATCCGTTCGATCCGATCCGGCCCTCATGATCTCATCTCTTCCCTTCTCTTGCGACAAGAAACCGATGGTCATGGAGGAGCTCACAGAGTTTTTCAAGCTAGGGTTTCGCTTCAACCCTTCCCCAATGGAGGCCGTCACGTACTACTTGCCTCGCCTCATCTCCGGCGAGCCACTGCACCACGCCGCCCGGATCATCCACCACGCCGACGTCTACGCCTCCGAGCCCAAGGACCTCGCCGGCAAGTTCGCCCCCGTGCCCAAGAGCGAGTGTGGCGACCGGTTCTTCTTCACCCTCTGCAGGCGGCAGAAAGGGAGCAGCACCAGGAGCGCGCGCACGGCCGGCCCCGGCACCTGGGTGTCGCAGAAGACCAAGGAGATCACGAACGGTGCGAGCGTCAAGATCGGCGAGACCAAGAGCTTCCGCTTCAAGAAGGACGGTGTGAACACCGACTGGCTCATGGAGGAGTACCGCTGCTGCTTGGAAGAAGCCGTCGTCGGCGATGCAGAGCAGGTGCTTTGCAAGATGTACGTGTCCCCGAGGGCGGCTCCAGGATCCGCGGCGCGGCAAGAATCTGCCGCTTTTCTCCGTCAAGAACCAGCGCCGGCGGTGCCCACGCACGCGCCACCGCCAGAGCCCGCCACCACGCGCGCGCCCAAGAGGCCAGCACCGGTTGCCGAGCCACCGCGCCCCAAGCGGATGCGATGTGCTGTCCCTACCCGTCCGGTGGTGCAGCCGGCTTGCCTGATGGCGTTTGCGCCACCAAGGCGGTGGTGTGAGCCGCAGCGGCGGGCGACGTTGCCACGACGCGTCATGGCGCCAGGGCCTGCGCCGCCTAATTCTTGTCTGCCTCGTCCGGAGCAAGAGTTCGTGGCAAGGCCTACACCAGCTTGCTTGCCGGTTGCATCCCATCGCCCGCTCACGGAGGCCCCTGCCGCGTCTGGAGATGACGACGACTTCGCAAACTTCCTGGAATGCATCATCGAAGCAGGGGACGAAATGCCGATCGAGGAGGGCTTCACTAGTCAGCATTGTCCGGCCGCTGGAGCAGACGACGACATGGACCAGTTTGTGAGCTCGTTGGAGGACATGCTCGACGGGACAGAGGAGGGATCGTTTCCAACTGGCAAGCAACAGAACCCTGCAACCGAAGCTGACGACGACATGGACCAGTTTGTGAGCTCGTTGGAGGACATGCTCGACGGGACAGAGGAGGGATCGTTTCCAACTGGCAAGCAACAGAACCCTGCAGCCGAAGCTGACGACGACATGGACCAGTTTGCGAGCTCGTTGGAGGACATGCTCGACGGGACAGAGGAGGGATCGCTTTCAACTGGCCAGCAGCAGAACCCTGCAGCCGAAGCTGACGACGACATGAACCAGTTTGCGAGCTCGTTGGAGGACATGCTCGACGGGACAGAGGAGGGATCGCTTCCAACTGGCCAGCAGCAGAACCCTGCAGCCGAAGCAGACGACGACATGGACCAGTTTGCGAGCTCGTTGGAAGAAGACTTGACGCTTGCTCAGACAGAAGAAGCAGCAGATGAGCAAACGGCAGGAGGTGCCGAGGGATCAGCCGCCGCGCTGGAAGCAGAGGAGCAGGTCCCTAGTGATGATACGCTGCGGGACTTCCTGGCGACGTACGGAGAGACGGACGGCGACGCGGCGGCCGCTAACGAGCTGCAGAAGGCTTTCGATGTGCTCAATGGCTTCGACGATTGTCAGATGGATGATGCTTTCCTCACGGTGCCCCTCAAAGACTACAACGATCAGCTCTTCTACTAGCTAGGATCCAAGCAATTGTAAACCCTACGTTGTAAATCCTGTGAAAGTGAATTCAAAATTCTTTATTTGTCCTAGAATTCATCTGTGAGGTGCAACTTTTTATGTGTGTTCGACTTGCTTCAGAAATATTTGTTCACGAATTCTAGTGGAATCTGCAAAAGTTCATGACTATTAGTATCTTTCCGGCGGAACGTAACTTGTGGAAGAACTTTTTTTTGAGTCAGTAATGGAAATTTTGGATTGGTGCAACTTTCTTGTGCCAAAAAGGTTCTTGGTTCTGTACTCGCAGAAGGTAGTGTGTTTTCGCCCAGTCCTGGGCCGCGATGTTTCATGCGCTGATACGCTGTGTCGTAGTTAACGGATTTGCTGTAAATCCTACGAATCACGTACTCGAATTCGAATCGATTTAGGATATGAGATTCGTGTTCACAATAAAAATTGAAAAGAAAAATGATAAACTATGAATCCGAATCCCGTGCCATGAGTCCGACGAGCCTCGTTCCATCGTTGGCTACTTGTGTAGTGAATGGCACTCCACGTTATGCTCTCGTGTCTCTCTATTCCTTTGCGTAATTGCATGTTTCTCTCTCTTTTGGGCTGCTCTTAGACATTATTACCAAATTAGTGCTAGTGGATTCAGAAATCAGCTGTCCGCTGAATCACCGCGACTAAGATCAAATCTTTCGCTCTTCCATGATATGTTAATTATGCTTAGTTCATCTTGCGAAACATTGCTCTTTCTCATTTGTGATCCATAACAGGCTAGTAGAGATGAAGTATACATGTATGATGTATCCAACGAACGATGGACATCACATAACAGCCATTTCCCCATTTCGCTTAAACTGAAATGATGTCGACGTGATCATCATTTTGTTTGCTGTTTTGTTGTTCCAGTCTATATAATCTTGTGCTGTGAACAGGGATTCAAAAATCAATGAAAATCGTCGAAAATCGCCTGTTTCGTTGGGGTTCGATATAAAAAACCGGTCCGATTAAAAAAAATTCAAAAAAAATCGAAAATTCGAAAAAATTTACGTGTCAAAAACCGGTGGAAATTGGGCGATTTTCGTCAAAAATCGTTACAAAAAGTCGACCACACAAAAAATCAACATGGCTGTCGATTTTCCACCGATAATCGTCGATTTTCCACGATTTTTAAATTTTTTTCAAAAAAATCTGGTTTGTGAATTTATGCGATTTTCTACGATTTTCGGTTCGATTTTTGCGATTATCAAATTTTACTGTTCATCCGATAATCGACGAAACGATATGTTTTGTTTGCTTGTTGTAAAAACTTTTGTTATTTCTCTTCTTGAATGGAAGATAGAGTTCTTGTCAATCTTTTTTAAAAAAATGATGCCGACGTGATTGTCACCTTATGCTTGAAGTACTAGTTTTGAATTATTTCTGGAGTAATGGTCTGCAGTAATGCCGTACTAGTTTTGAATTTTTTTTTCTTTTTTACTTTCAAAGTCTGTGAGATGCCACGTTGATCACTAAAGGTGCGTTTGGTTGATGAGATGATATGGTTTTGTACCATTTGGTTTCATTATTTTGGGTGAATGAAAAGGTTCAGTATCATAGCAATATTCCTCAAATTTGTATCAATTGGTCTAGAATGGAATTATTCCATTCAAGCAACCAAACACATGGATGACTTTTTTCTTAAACCATCTCATACATGTACTACTTGGTACAGACAACAAAACACACCCTTAATTTTTTTTTATCGTATTTTCAAAAAATTTGTAAAAGTACAATGTTAAGAAACAATTTTGAATGACAAATTTACTTAATACTTTTATATATCTACCTACAAATTTTAGGCAATATCAATGGTCTAAATTACTCTCTTCGTTCAAGTTTATAAAGCGTATTTCTTCTTGGCACATATACAAAAAAATATTAAAAATAACTAGATTACCTCTAATTATTATCACCTAGCAATATACCTAATGTATGCTTGTAGAGAATATAAAGTAAAGATAAATATTTATTAAGGGTATAGAGGGAACAACGCGCTAATTTTGCATTGAAATATGAAATATCTCTACTACTCCTATTATAAAGCAGCAGTTGGTGGCAGTGGTGAGTTATACCCACGTCATTAATTGCCCTGCTTAATTGCCCTACTTAATTGCCCTGCTTAATTGCCCTACGCAAAAAACGAAGCGTTGCTTTAATTAGCCAGCTTTCGCAAGAAACGAAGCGTTAAAGATAGATTTTTGATCTTGTGAATTTTTTTTTATTGTTTAATCTTTATTTTTCATTATCAATTTTGTTTTTCGTAGCAACGCACGGGTATGTAACTAGTATACTATATTTATGGATATAAGACCATTAAAAAATTAAGCCTTATAAACTTAGATAGAGGGGATTATCTCTACTATTATAAAGCAACAGTTGGTGGCAGTGGTGAGTTCTACCCATGTCATTAATTGCCCTGCTTAATTGCCCTACTTAATTGCCCTGCTTAATTGCCCTACACAAAAAACGAAGCGTTGCTTTAATTAGCCAGCTTTCGCAAGAAACGAAGCGTTAAAGATAGATGTTTGATCTTGTGAAATAATTTTTTTATTTTTTAATCTTTATTTTTCGTTATCAATTTTGTTTTTCGTAGAAATGCACGGGCATGTAACTAGTATCTATATGGTTTGATTGTACGCATTCTTGGATGACCTCCCTTTGTATCCAATCTTGGACAAAGTACCCCACTAATTTTTGCGCTTGAAAAATATGTTTATTATATTAAGAAGCACCATACCTTGAGCTTAAACGAAGTGTCTGAAACATACGTGACGTAGGTCTCGGTTTTTCTCATTTCATTCAAATTTACGGATATCCTGGTTTTAGTTCCATCTCTTGAATACCTGTACTGTACATAATCTTGGACAACGTACGTAGCGGTGACAAATAATTCATGCAGTGAAAAAAAATAGTAAAATAATGGAACTGCTAATTAGCGTGTTCCGTACGTGAAAGCGTTTCAGACTTCCAGCCTGTTATCTAACATGTTCACCCTGCTTTTATTACAAAGCCAAAATTACAACTTACAACCCCAGCGCATATCCAGGCTCTTAATTAGGCCTAGCACCGACCTTACCCAAAACACAAAAAACACTCGAGTGTTACTTAGCTATTCTCAAAATACTAATAGTCATGAACTTTTGCAGATTCCACTAGAATTCGTGAACAAATATTTCTGAAGCAAGTCGAACACACATAAAAAGTTGCACCTCACAGATGAATTCTAGGACAAATAAAGAATTTTGAATTCACTTTCACAGGATTTACAACGTAGGGTTTACAATTGCCTGGATCCTAGCTAGTAGAAGAGCTGATCGTTGTAGTCTTTGAGGGGCACCGTGAGGAAAGCATCATCCATCTGACAATCGTCGAAGCCATTGAGCACATCGAAAGCCTTCTGCAGCTCGTTAGCGGCCGCCGCGTCGCCCTCCGTCTCTCCGTACGTCGCCAGGAAGTCCCGCAGCGTATCATCACTAGGGACCTGCTCCTCTGCTTCCGGCGCGGCGGCTGATCCCTCGGCACCTCCTGCCGTTTCCTCATCTGCTGCTTCTTCTGTCTGAGCAAGCGTCAAGTCTTCTTCCAATGAGCTCGCAAACTGGTCCATGTCGTCGTCAGCTTCGGCTGCAGGGTTCTGCTGCTGGCCAGATGGAAGCGATCCCTCCTCTGTCCCGTCGAGCATGTCCTCCAACGAGCTCGCAAACTGGTCCATGTCGTCGTCAGCTTCGGCTGCCGGGTTCTGCTGCTTGCCAGTTCGAAGCGATCCCTCCTCTGTCCCGTCGAGCATGTCCTCCAACGAGCTCACAAACTGGTCCATGTCGTCGTCAGCTTCGGCTGCAGGGTTCTGCTGCTGGCCAGTTGGAAGCGATCCCTCCTCTCTCCCGTCGAGCATGTCCTCCAACGAGCTCGCAAACTGGTCCATGTCGTCGTCTGCTCCAGCGGCCGGACAATGCTGACTAGTGAAGCCCTCCTCGATCGGCATTTCGTCCCCTGCTTCGATGATGCATTCCAGGAAGTTTGCGAAGTCGTCGTCATCTCCAGACGCGGCAGGGGCCTCCGTGAGCGGGCGATGGGATGCAACCGGCAAGCAAGCTGGTGTAGGCCCTGCCACGAACTCTTGCTCCGGACGAGGCAGACAAGAAGCAGGCGGTGCAGGCCCTGGCGCCATGATGCGTCGTGGCAACGGCGCCCGCCGCTGAGGCTCACACCACCGCCTTGGTGGCGCAAACGCCATCAGGCAAGCCGACTGCACCACCGGACGGGTCGGGACAGCGCATCGCATCCGCTTGGGGCCCGGTGGCTCGGCAACCGGTGCTGGCCTCTTGGGCGCGCGCGTGGTGGCGGGCTCTGCCGGCGTCGCGTGCGTGGGCACCGCCGGCGCTGGTTCTTGACGGAGAAAAGCGGCTGATTCTTGCCGCGCCGCGGATCCTGGAGCCGCCCTCGGGGACACGTACATCTTGCAAAGCACCTGCTCTGCATCGCCGACGACGGCTTCTTCCAAGCAGCAGCGGTACTCCTCCATGAGCCAGTCGGTGTTCACACCGTCCTTCTTGAAGCGGAAGCTCTTGGTCTCGCCGATCTTGACGCTCGCACCGTTCGTGATCTCCTTGGTCTTCTGCGACACCCAGGTGCCGGGGCCGGCCGTGCGCGCGCTCCTGGTGCTGCTCCCTTTCTGCCGCCTGCAGAGCGTGAAGAAGAACCGGTCGCCACACTCGCTCTTGGGCACGGGGGCGAACTTGCCGGCGAGGTCCTTGGGCTCGGAGGCGTAGACGTCGGCGTGGTGGATGATCCGGGCGGCGTGGTGCAGTGGCTCGCCGGAGATGAGGCGAGGCAGGTAGTACGTGACGGCCTCCATTGGGGAAGGGTTGAAGCGAAACCCTAGCTTGAAAAACTCTGTGAGCTCCTCCATGACCATCGGTTTCTTGTCGCAAGAGAAGAGAAGAGATGAGATCATGAGGGCCGGATCGGATCGAATGGATCTGAGCTCCTCCACGTCTCTCTATTTAAGGAGGCGAACTAGCGTACGTATCCGTGTAAGAGCGGGAGCGCTGCTATCCATGGACACTCGGACTTGGAGCTCACTCTTGTTTAACTCCTCCACTTTTGGAAGGGAAATTAAATGCTAAAATTCCTTCGGTACAAAATATGCAAAAAAAAAAAATTACAAAATTTCTGTGCTCCATATGTACGGGTTGCTTCATTCGTGAACAAGGTTTGAATCTCACCAGAATTTTTTTTTTTTTTTGCTTAATTAGAGGTTACAAGGCTTTGATGCATTGTTCTAAAACAAAATAATGCCCTTTCGATCCATCAACTTCTTCGGTAGCTATAAGTATTTAGCTTGATGTCTAACTTCATGTTTTATTCGTCGTCATAATTAGTCGTCGCACGCAATACATTTTCTTACTCCATAACCCACATGCCATAATTAGTTTAAGAATTTTTTTCTTACTCGCTAGAAATAAAACGTTGCAAGCTAGTTATTCTTTGACTAACCTTTCGGGTACACACTCTAGCCAACTCTGCTATTTCCTTTTGGAATTTTTACGATTTTAGGGTATTTACAAATTGCAAGTGTAAAGTTCTAGAAAAATCAAGACTACATTGCAGATTTGGTTGGGTCCTTCGTCAACTCGGAATTGAATCTAGCTCAGTTAGTGAGAGGTATAGATGCACACCCCACCACCCAGGCTTTAGTCTTCCCAGCTCGAATTTAGGTGTCTATTTTCTTTTTTATTAAAAAAAAATTCCTAGTTCCTTGAATGGGTGTCTCTAGCCTTCCCATAACTGAAAAGGTGGATGTGTATAGCTATGGACTATGGAGTAGTTCTTGAATTAGTCCTGGGACTAAGACTGTCTGAGCTAGCTTCAAATGGCAGTGTGATCTAGAGGCTGTACAGAGGTGAATCCAACGAGGGCTTCATCTCGAGCCTACCGTTCATCAGCCATTTCCGCATCACAGACGGTTTGTATTGAAAACCGTCTATGATGTAGGGGAGCCTTGTCACAGACGGTCACAGACTGTTCAAATATAAAACCGTCCATGAATGTCGGGACTCATCCCAGGCTTAGTCCATCACAGACGTTTTGTGTTAATAACCGTCAGCGTTGTAACGAGCGGCAGGGGATCTCGAATTGACAGGGAGGGTGTTGTCGGACGAGAAACAGGGGATAGAATGGTTATCAGGTCATGCGATCTCAGTACGTAATGCGAAGAAAAGATTGAATCGGATGAGAAACAGGGGATAGAATGGTTATCAGGTCATGTGATGCGCAGAAAAGATTGAAAATACTAAATTGTTGACATATATTAATTCAAACGTTGACATTACAATATATAGTTTATATATTAATAAACATTAATGTTTATTTGGTGGCTCGATCACAGCCGCCAGTACTCGTCATTGTCACTCCACGGGGGGCTGCCGTCGTCATCGTCGTCCAATGCAATGGGGGAGGAGTCACTGTCATCCAATGAGCTCCCCCATCAGACGACGGCGGGCTCCTCGTCCTCCTCCAAGTCCTCCCTCAGGCGCTTTGCTTGGCATTTTGGGCATTGCCTGGGAGCTAATATTGGAGGATGATCGCAATTGCATACGAACTGCGGCGGCGGCGGCGGCAGTGGCGAGATGGAATGGTGGAGGAGGAGCTTCCTGGAGATTCCATGAATATAGGTGTATACAGTACTGTGAAGACATGTTTCCATATATATAGATGAACAGAGGATTGTGATGAAGACGAAGAGTTCGGAGTGGAAAGGAGCGCGTGAATTAAAGGAATTAGCGTTTTGTGTCCAGAGTGAGCTGGGATCGAGTCCTCTTCCATAAAGACGGCGTCGGTAGCGTTTTCTGTGTCCACGGGAAATGAGGAAGGTGACCCATGTGTCCCACATCACAAACAGTTTGTATTGAAAACCGTCTGTGATGTAGGGGAGCCTTGTCACAGACGGTTTTCAATACAAACCGTCTGTGATGTGGTTCACATTACAGACGGTTTGATTTAAACACTGTCTGTGATCTAGGAGAGCCTTTTCACAGACGGTTGGTTATTCTAACAATCTGTGATAAGGAACTCTTCACAGACTGTTCAAGTATAAAATCGTCTATGATGTGCCTACATAAGTGTTGCGCCCGGCCCTATCACCCTCCTCTGTATTTTTAGGGTTTCCAAGATATTTTTGAGGTTGCGGCAATTGAGAGGCGATCTAAGGTTAGTTATTGGTTCAAGTTTGCATTTTATTTAAGATATAGCTTGGTAAAGCTGTAAATGATGGTTTTTAGATTTAGCTTGGTGTAGACCCATTAATATTTGTTCTCTGTGATTTAAAGAGGGAGAAGATGGTTTTGATATAGCTAGCTTGGTGTAGATCCATTTGTTCTCTGAGGGTACTGAGGTTAATCTGTAGGTTATATATAGCTGGCTAGCTTTGTAAAGAGAATCGATTTGTTTTTTGTCATTATTTAAGTGTACTTAAATTCATTCATTATTTAAGACATATTGTTATATACGTAGTGTAGATAGACCGAAGCTGGATGTACGCTGAGAACCGTGCGAGCGCCAAGTACATTAATGGCGTCTCTGCTTTTAGAAGAGCTGAAGAGGAAGATATGTTGAACAAGGGGGTGGAATTTATGTCTTGTCCGTGCATTGACTGCGAGAATATGAGGATGTTTTGAAACCCAGCGCAAATCGAAGCACACTTGATTCTACGGGGTTTCAAAAGGGGGTATTCATGTTGGACTAGTCAGGTGAAGAGCAGATTATGCAGGCATCAATTAGTCAATGCATCGTTGACAAAGTCAATAATACACCGGATGATATCGACTGTCTTTCGATAAAGGATATTTCTCACGATAACAATCTGGATCAGATGCTACAGGATGCAGAAGGGAACCGTGATGAGCAGGAGTATGTAAAATTCCAGGGTTTGATGGATGACTCAGAGAAACCTTTGTTCCTAGGCTGCAAGTTCAAATATATAAGGTTGTCATCTGTGCTGGAACTGCTGAAATTAAAGGCAAGCAACGGTTGGTCCGACAAGAGTTTCACGGCGCTGTTGGGCTTGTTAGCGGACATGCTTCCGGAGGGAAATGAGTTGCCGAAAACCACCTACAAAGCCAAGAAGGTTCTTTGTCCCTTAGGATTGGAAGTAGAAAGAATAGCTGTCTGTCCGAACGATTGTATCCTCTACCGTAAAGAGTATGTAAACTTGCATGTATGTTCGGTATGCAACGCATCCCGGTACAAGCATAAAGATAGATAAGATGATGACGACGAGTGCACCGAGGTGAAGAAAGGACCTCCTGCTAAGGTGGTGTGGTATCTGCCTATAATCCCCCGTCTGAAACGTTTGTTTTCGAACCCAAAAGAGGCAAAATTGCTTCGGTGGCACTCGGATGAGTGCAAGAATGATGGAATGATAAGGCACCCTGCTGATTCCACCCAGTAGAGAAACATCGATAGGAGGTTTGAAGAATTCGCATCGGATCCGAGAAATATAAGGTTCGGATTGAGTACAGACAGAATGAATCCTTTCGGCAACATGAGCAGCCGTCATAGCACTTGGCCTGTGAATATATGTATATACAATATTCCTACTTGGTTGTCTATGAAACGGAAGTACATTTTTTTGTCTATAATCATCCAAGGCCGAGGTGGTAATGACCATATGTAATCTTGAGATGTATTTTCCTCTGTCATTTTTCGATATTATAGTCCATCTCATTGTTCACCTAGTGAGGGAGATAAAGTTGCGCGGGCTCGTGTTCCTACGTAGCATGTACCCGTTCGGGAGATAAAGTTGTGCCGGCTCGCGAAGGGGCATGCAAGCCGGACACAGTGAGGCTGAAGCATATTCATAACTTTTCGGTATCCGCTAGTACGCAATAATTAATCCTTCACACAGTCCATAATGAAACCTTTGAACTAATTAATCTATTTATATTTTGGCAGTGCCACCAGCAGCTACTAGGCACTAACATATGTGGGTTCTACGTTTGTCACAACATGCAACTCCTCGTTGGTACAAAGAAGACCAATGATTTAGAGGTTTGTCAATCTTGAAACATTTGTTTCCACTTATTTATTTTTTATACACGCGAAGACTTTACTCTTCCCATTGGCAGAGGTGGCAATACGCTGAACTTGCATTGGAACAGGCTGACCTGCTAAGTATTCGAAGACAACTCTGTGCCGAATCGTGATGTCATTAATCCAACCGGCGAATTCCACGCAACCCAAGCTTGATGAGTTGTGAATTTGCAAGACTTACATTTGGATTAATTTGTGAACCTTGTGGTGTGAATTTGTCGGTTGTAGTTCCGAATTCAATTGGCGAATATGTGACTTTATTTCTGAAATGGATGTGGTGTACATTGTAATGTGCAGTCAAAGTTGATTTCTAAAATGGATGCGTTGTATGTTGTATTGCGTGCCCTGATCGAGTTCATTTCTGAAATGTATATCATAATATATATATTGGTGATGCTACACTGTAGTTTGTTTTCAGAGGGCATGGCTAGCATTTCCTGAGGCTAGCCAATTAACCGAAATTGTAGAAAATTAAAATCAACATCACAGACGATTCCAAACTAGAACAGTCTGTGATAAATCATTTATCACAGACGGTTATTAGTTTTCAACAGTCTGTGATATATGGATCATCACAGACAGTTCCAAACCAGAACAGTCTGTGATATATGCATCATCACAGACGGTTCTTTATTGTAACCGTCTGTGATAAATTGATTATTACAGACAGTTCCAATATAGAACTGTTTGTGATAAATTCTCATCACTGACAGTCTGATACAGGCGGTTTATGAACCGTCTGTGATGTGGTTTGCGAACCGTCTGTGATGAGTGTTTGTATAGTAGTGTTATATGTGCAGATTTGTCTCGAAAAGTGCTTTCATAATATTATAATTTTATTAGGTTTTATAAATATATCTATTATATATTAAAAGCTCATGAGAGTCGCTAAGAAAAAAGAGAAATAGGCTAGAAATTCTTACAAAAAAGCAAAACATCTAGCCTTTAATTTGAGCGGACCCGGATTATAATGGTTTAGATTAAAAGAAAGAATCCAAGGATCTCCACCATTGGATGTTATTATTTAAAAGAAAATATCTAACTGTCTATCTAGCGGATCCGGGTTATAACAGTTTAGATTAAAAGAAAAAGTCCAAGAATCTCCACCACTTATTTTGGTGGGACCAGATTATAACGGTGCATATTAATCTATATAGATATTAGAGTTATATAAAAAAAATATACAATTATAGAAAATATAGTTATATATCAAAGATAATCGTATCATAATATCTAGTCGCGTAGTTGCGCACGTAAATTTGCTAGTTATAATAAAAATTGGTGATCAAAGTTGTATATTGGATATCATGTTGATATCTAAATCGAAAACTATTTGTGACCGGAAGGACTAATAATTTAGAGGTATTTGATTAGGTCTCGACTATATTGCTTCACTTGCCTACTAGCAAGAGAGAGATCAACAGAAAAAACAATACTAGCGTTTGGTTTACCCCTTGAGCTATGACTATCTCTTGATGGCTTTCTTCCTCTTTCCCTGAACCCATTTTCTATTTTCTTTTAAGCCAGAAGGATGCACAACCAATTTATATTACACATATGTGAACTACGTTCTCATCCTCACCCCAGTACTAGTTCTCATGACTAGATCTGTGGTACTGTAAAGCTGAGCTTGAGCGAGTCTAGATAAAAATAGGCTCAATTCGAGCTCAACACAAGTTTAAACCGAGCTTAAACGGATATGGGTTGGAGTTCGAACTTGGACCTTGGCACGATAAGACTCGGTATCATTATCGTGTCAGTCGCCGCACTTGGACTTCGAACATGGAATCCATTGCCGGCTTCGCCGGCGCACTCGCGGTGTTCCGCCGATTCAGTGGCTAGCCGCGCTTAGCTTAAATTGCTTGGTGCTCGGTATAGCTGCTACGTACGTACTGAAGCTTGTAGTGGCATGTGTTGTAAGTTGATTGTAGTGGAGAGGAATTTAGGACTGGTTCATTTCACTCTGTAATTTACCCGAATTATGTGTGATTTATGTAGGTTGATCAGATGGATCTCGAAGCAACTCTTGCTTAATTTCATCCAGGGCAAATGTTTCGTGAAATAGAACGAAGTTCTTTTCGCTGATGGCTGTGAATGCGTGATTAGAAGACTGCCTGTTTTTTTGCAATTCACACCTTGTAAACTTCAGCACCGAATTCATAGCAGCAAACAGACCATTACACAAGTTATTTACTTCGTGTTCTATTAAATAAATAATTAATGCACCCAGCATAAATAACGTTTTACAGACATGGGAAAAAAAACACTTGTCTGGATACAAAGTGTTTTTGGAGTTTTGAGGGAATACTTGTTTTCTTAAAAAAAATACCGTAGTATCAAAAACTTTATGTTGTTTGGATACTACAAACAATATAGTTTTATAAAACTGTAGTACTCTCAATATCGTGGTATTTTTGGAGTTTTTAAAAATCCACTCAAAACATCCTTTTCTCAAAACTCCGTGTACTCGTTGTGCAGCGGTAAACTCCTAATCACAGAACACACGCTAGAGACCTTGTTAAAATAAAAGAATCACGTTCATGCCTTATACTCCCGGTCCGAGTTTATATGGTGGCACATAGATCGAGAAGATATTAAAAAATAATTAGACTATTCCTAATTGTTATTTCTAAACACTTTATTCAATACATACATGTATAGAATATCAAGTAAAAATGAATATTTATTAGGGGTATAAAAAGAATATAACACTAATTTTTTACATTGAAATATAAAATACACCCTATATTTATAGAGAAAAACGAAAGTACCGCACTGAAGAACTGCAATTGCCAAATGCACCATGGTTTTTCTGAAAACTGTAAAAAAAAAACTATGATACTCACATACTGTAGTATTTCATGCCAGCTACATCAAAAATCGTGGTTTACATATACTGTGATTTTCAAATACTGCAACATCCATAAGGGCCCTGGCTCATTTCTCTGACTGGAATACAATACGACAAGTGTGGAATTTCAGTTCTGAAACATGATCATTGAACTCAATATCCCTGTGGAATCAGCAACCAATCATACATGACACAAGCGGCTGCCTCCATTTACCACTACCTCGTAGTGCAATGCATTAGCAGTCCAACGTTCTGAATTCTCCAAGGAACCTGGATGATACTGCAGTATACAAAAGCAAGTAAACGATACACAAAGAAGAACCCCACAGATTGTACTGAATAAGAGCCGAGATTCATACGAACGGGATAATTATATTTCATATGTACATGGTGATGTTTACAGGCTACTCGATTTTCTCCTTTATAAAGAATATATACATGTTCTCAACTCCTTGTTGAGTCTCCCTTGGATGAGCATCCTTCGGTCCTTCCATCACCCTAATGGCCTCTCCTTGTTAATCACTCTTTATTTGAACGGTAATAAGCCCTGCACTCCTCATTCTGAATACCAAGGATGCCGGGGAATTGGGGCCAACAATAACCTTCCTCAAATCCATGAATGGTATTGTCGCAGTTTGAATCAATAGAAACTAATGAAGGGTACATATGTTCAGGTGTGTGCAATGATCACAGAAGGGAAGATCCGAACTTGGGGATTCTATCACAGGGTGTACGGATCCATCCAATCTGCCCCCTCTCGTTGTCATATATCACCATCTGATCCTGCATTGTGATGTCTGCAACAAGACAAGATTAATGTCGATTGTTACAAAGGTTTGTGCGATCATGACTTCTGAAACTAGGCCACTTGTTGTTGTGTCCGAACTTCCTACCTCCAATAATGTTAAGATCCTTGAGGCCGACCTCTGATCCATTGAGGATACCCAAGCATGCATTCCCATATTTCTGGCACGACCACAGATAAATTTTAGCCTCCAATAACTTGCAGTTAACTATTAATAGTATATTGAGTTACGGAATGTTTACAGTGACAATGAGGTAGTTTTCCGGAGGGATCTCCATGAGCGCATTCATGCCATTAGTAAAGCTCAAACGCAATGATTTGAACTCGTTTTTGACATCGAGCACGGATTTGAATAGTTTCCTCCCTTTCCCCTTCCAGCACAGAGGCAGAGAGGGGTCAGACACCTCTTTCAGCGTCTTGCTTAGATCATTCTTAATCTGCACGACACAAAACGTCGTCATAAGCACCATTTTTAATCATCAATGCTGTGATATTGGAATATAAATGTTGAAAACTTACAGCGGTGACAAGCGCCTGATATGGCTGTGCAGCAAAGTAGGTGAATGAGCTACCGCTATCAAAGACTACTTCCATTGGCCTCACACCTAGCGACCGGTCACCAAAGTACAGGCTTGCTGAGCCAGGTGAGTAGTAATTCCTGGAAATACAGATTTACGTCATTCCAAACTATAAATGAGAGAAAATCTGGTCGCAAATTTTTACTAGACTACATGTTCACAGATTGCACGTAGTTAAACCCCCCTCAACAAAATGGAGATAGAATCAGTAAAAAAAACTGATTCACTACTTTGGCTAGCTCCATATGATTGCAAACTGCGAAGTATATAAAGGGAATTGATTTCCAAGAAAACCCATCTTGACCATGGCTTTAGTGTACAGTTTTTCAAATCCTTTAAATCCTATCCACATTACAAGTGATCAATTACTCAATTTGACCACCAGCATCCAAAACACTAAATGACGAACCTAGCTATAATTTTCCCTGAGCATTAGCACAAGCAGGCAGAGCGCATCAAACATTGTTCTTTAATTCTGACAATTTAATGCGGAACAAGGACAAAATCCATCGAAAACAGGGCTCACCGGAATGCACTCCGGGCCATGGGGGCCCATGTTGCGCGTGAATAATGCACAAGATCATCTCCGAAGAAGAGGTACCCGCCTCCTTTCATGCTAAGGCAGTGGCCAACCACGTTCTTGGTGATGCCATGCTGCTTGAGCTGCGAGAGCAGGCTGATGGAGCCACTCCCAAGGCCAAGCACGCCGTCGGTGGGCGCCGCCTCATTGCTGCTCCCAACCTGCTGGTCATACCCACACCTGCGCGCGCGGAAACAGCCATCAAGAGCAGATTCGAATGGCTCGTTCTGCAACGCCGTGCCTTACGAGCTACAAGCGGCATACCCGAATGCAAGGCTGGGACGAACGGTGGAGGAGTTCGCAAGGCGGAGCGCGAAGCTGTCGGTGACGAGCACGCCGAGGGACGAGCCCTTGTCGGCATACCTGATCACGTAGTCGCACTGCTGCTGCGGTGAGTCGCACTTGTGCTTCCCAGTCAGGCCGCCGTGCAGAGCGGCGCACAGCGGATCCACGCATGGCACAAGCTTGCTCTTCGTTGGTCGGTAGAGCGGGTGTGGCACCTGCACCGGCCATTAACACGCAGACGCAGAGCATCAAAAAAAAAAAAAAAAATCAAATTACTAACCGAAGAACATACCAAGTTTGGTTTTCAATAATCAATATACCAAATTTTACCGTTTCCCCCTGATTTCAATATATTCCAATGCCTAAACAAGAAGTGATTAAGCCCCAGCTTTTTGGTCCAAAAATAGGACCCTATAACGCCAAAACATCATTCTTCGATTGGAAATAATCTTACAGATTAGACCAAGAACAACGCATGATGACAACGCCCCACTGTGTAGCATCGAGTTTATAAGAGTCCAACACACCCTTTTGCATAGTGGATGCAACATCAAATTTGAGTGGATAAATATGCAATATATATATATATATATATATATATATATATATATATATATATATATATATATATATAATGTATACACTTCTTTCACATGCGAAAAAGGATATATAACAAAAATAAAAGACTTGGTGAATTTTTTTTTTATCCATGTCACATTAAAATCTCTTAGAATTAATATTTAAGTATACTAAAAGTGATAAATGAGTATAACACATTCGTTTAAGTAGTATATTAAAAGTGTAAGTATGGTACTCCCAAAATATAAAAAAGACTTTCTGTATATATACATATATATATATATATATATATAGGGAAAGTCTCATCTACACATGTGTCTAGATACACATACTATCCATATCATTCATTTCTGCTTTGGGATGTGTGCAGTGCAGGACAAAAAGGAAAAGACAGAATGGCACAGATCTTAAGGGAATAAATGCATGGTGTAGATAGCATGTGTATCTACACATGTGTGTACAAAATGCATGTCCTATATATATATATATATATATATATATATATATATATATATATATATATATATATACAGTACAGTATACGTACGTATACCTATATGCAGTTGGGTCTCCCCTACTGCTACCGTTCATAAAAATATGCAAGAAATGGTGAACGGATAGTATGGTACTTTGTTGCAGCTGACGCAGGGTGCGTCGCACTGCAGCCAGGTGAGGTCGCTGCCGGTGTCGACGTCGAGGAAGTAGGGCTTCGGCGGGTTGCCAATGCTCATCGCCACGTAGTACAACCTGCATAAGGATGCATCAGCAAGAAAAAAGAGAGCAACATTTAGCAAAGAAAAACTTGATTCATAGAGGCTAATAATAATGCGCGCATGGGCACAGAGCAATCCGCACAGAAATCTATGCAACTCCCAAGCAAGACCAGAATCCGCAACCCGTCGTCGGTTGATTAGTTCTCGGAGTCAGAGAAGAGGAATGGATTTCAAATCGAATGCACGAGGGGGGGAACGGAGCAGATTGGTCCGGGGGAGGAGGGAGGGGAAGGAGGCGGCGACCATACCCGTGCGGGTACACGTTGCCGTAGAGCGGGAACACGGCGGAGGACTCTGCCGCCCCCGCCGCCCCGGCCCTCGCCGCCTTGTCCGCGCGCACCGGCGCCGCCGCGAGGACCACCGCCAGCAGCAGCAACAGCAGGAACCTGGCAGGCTGGGCCCACCCGGCAGCCATGGGAGGAGGAGGAAGCAGGGGAGAGAAAAGGCGGCTTCCTTGTTTTCTTCTCTGAGTATTGTTTTTCCAGCTCAGAGAAGGAGATGGATGGTGAGAGGAGAGGGTGGGAAGGAGGTTTTTATAGGGAGGAGAAGAGGTGGATTGCAATGGAAGCTTGCCCAGGCATTGTTGGCTGCCTGCAGCAAGGAACATACAAAATGGAAGCTTCAGACTTTCAGTTTCTGTGTTTACCCTTTTTCAGAATTGAGGTGCACCTTTCTCCTAGGTAAACCCAAAGCCTGGAATGGGGGTCAAGTAGTACTACTCTGCTTTTTGTTGAATATGTGGATAAAGGGGACATGAATCATTTGCAACTTAAGCCAGTAAGCCGTCCAATCAAACGACTGAACATCTGAATCATCTAAATCTGTATGCTATAATATTTTTGTTATGGTATTTTTGCTACAGTATTTTTCGGTTTCCGAGTACCGTCCTCCATGGTGACGATTTCCGAGTGTAATGTAAACCCTGGTTGCAAGTACCGTGCAGGTATCGAATGGTCCAAATCAGGCTCAATCTGGAACTGGGAAATTCATCGGAGATGTTACTTTGCTTACCACATAATTCCTGAGTTCCACATTTATGAGTCCAACTGTAGCGTTAAATTATCAGCTTCAGAAAGACATGCGAGATTGATGCCAACGGCCAACCTGCGGAGAGTATCCCGTCCGGCTAGAATGGAAAGAAGCCTGCATCTACCACGTAAATGAGGTCGGATGGTTCCGTGCGCCCGGTCAAGAACTTGCAGGTTGCCGCGATAGCAGAGAACCCCTTCTCTCTCTCTCTCTCTCTCTCTCTCTCTCTCTCTCTCTTGACAATGCAAAACCCCGTATACGTATAGCTACATGTATTATCTAGCCCTTACAAGTGCTTTTAGATTTGTGCAAGGACACTACAATAATTAGAAAATGTGATGGCTGGTTTGAATTGTGAATGTTTGCATCAATTCGAAGGCACATTTTATATATATGTGTGTACCCTTTTTTTTCTTATTTTTTTGTGAAGACTGGAGATACTGTTCCCTTTGCCGGCCCTTAGTGAACAAAAGATTTTACTTACTATGTGTAAATTTATAAGATATATTTCTTTTTAGCACGCAGATTAAAGAGATATTAAACATAACTAAGTTATTCCTAATTATTATCTCCCAGCATTATATTTAATGTATGCATGTAGAGTAAAGTTGAATATTTATTAGGTGTAGAGAAGAAACATCACAATAAATTTGTATTAAAATATGAAATACGTCCTATATTTAAGAAGAATATCGTTTTAAAAAAACTAAACCTTACGTCTTTTAACAATGAAACCTACCTACCATTCGTTCATTACTTGACCCGCACAAGCACTAAGGTAACAATAATGGCGGCTGTGCTTTGGAATAACGATAATGGCGGTTGCATTTCGGTGTAAGGAAGCATAGACGAAGCTTTATTCCTAGCCTTTGCCCTCCATGCCCTGTGATTCTAGCCTTTGCCATTAGCCTAAAGCACATTTCATGCATGCGTAAAACAGCGAGGGAAAGGAAGAGGCTACCCCGGACGGCGATGCAAGCATTTCTTCCTCTTCACTTTTGAGCCGATTCATATTCCTGTTGTGCGGAGCAAACAAATGGCTGCTCTGCTTCTTAATCAATTCATCTTCAGCTTCCAAAGTTTTCTTTGTTCCGATGAAACGAGGAGGACGATGCTTGTGGTATTGCTGCGTAGGGGCTCGATAAGGGTTTACGTTTTCGTGGTAAACCGTGCGAAAACCGAGCGTACCGAACCGGCTCGGTAATGTAAATCGAGAGGTTTATCACGCCAATTCAAATCCAAATTCAAAAAATTTAAAAAATTTGAATTTTTTTTGAAAAAAATTCATAAAATTAGTATTAATTCGTGTATTGCCAATGGTGCAAAAAAATTACAAAAAAATGATGTTTGGAGATGTTTTAGAGGCATTACAAATGACGAAAATAGAAAAATCAAAAAAAGAAAAAGAAAAAGGTGGCCTGTGAGCTTCGAAGTGCTTGCCAAATCTCCGGGATGCCTTCGTAGTGCTTGCTGATGATACTGAAAGCGACGTGCAAGCTCTTCATGACGCCGATATGTTCAGAAGGAAGTTTAGATCGTTCTCAACACCTCTAGCTGCGAAGATGGCACTAGATGGCAAAATATCTCCTGGTATTTTTCTTGCACCATCTCAAATATAATGGTAATCTCGTCATTACTAACTATTTTATTCGTTAATTTGCAGCATATTGGTGGGATGTGTTCGGATCAGACACACCCACCCTTCAGTGTTTTGCTGTACGCCTCGTGTCGCAATGCGGGCCTTCTAGCGGTTGTGAGTGCAACTGGAGTACATTTGCATTCATCCACATAAAAATCCGCAATCGCCTGTCATACAAGAAGATACATAAGCGCTCAGATGAAGATGATCCATTCCAGCGGCTTATGGAGCTAACAATATGTGACGATACAAACCCGATCCGACAGTGGATGGAGAAATGAAGATCCAACGGTGAACCATTACTTGATGAGGAGAATACAGAGAGTAACACCCCTCTTCTATCACCGCTTATCACAGATCCAATTCATCCTGCTGAGCTAATAAAGGACATGGGGGCTGCAACCATCTCCGAATGGACAAAAAAGACAGTCGGGGACACTCATACAGGGAAGAGGAAGCACCAATCAGTCCCGAGAAGGGATACAACAAAAAGAAGAGCATCCTCTGTGGGTGAAATCCGTTATGTAAGGAGTGGTGACTCTACTGAGGAGGGGGATAGTCGGAGCCCAACATACAAAGAGTCCAATTTACAACTTCCAAATGTCTAATTTACAACTTCCAAATGTCTAAAATATAGCAAAGATCATGTCGATTTTTTTTCCAAATTTAGGAGATATTATTCTGGAGTTTTTTCATGTCTTCACATACCTTATTTTTATATTTATTACATTTTTGCTAAAATTTAGCCTTCCCAGTATTTTTAAAAATTTTACAAGATTTTTTTTTGCATTTCCCCTATTTTTGGTGATTTTCCCCATTTTTCCGATTTTGGCGGTTTTGTCCCTCATTTTTCGCAGTTTTTCGCCTATACCAATCGATTTCCCCCAAACCTAGCGGTTTCGGTTTTCGTGTTTTACCTAAAAAACCGAGCGATTTTTCGTCAAAAATCGCAGTTTTCTCGCGTGAGTTTGACCCGAATTCAAAATGATTTGAAATTGCACATAGGGATGCAAATGGGTTGACCCTAGGGTCTTCTTTGACCCATTCTAGTTTATTTGTTTGCACTAAAAACTTAATTTTTAGTCCACCTTTTAAGTTTTAGTGCAAACAAATGAACTAGAGTGGGTCAAAGATGACCCTAGGGCCGGCCCATTTGCATCCCTAATTGCACACCGTTTAGTTTTTTTCGCGGTTTTCACGTGGTTTTTCACAAAAACCGGTATCGCCGGACTAAAAAAATTCGGATTCAAAGCGGTTTTGTGAACCTAGGCTCGATCGAACAAACATGGAATAGTTTACAGGTTTACGGTGCGGATTTCCCTTGGCTTGAATTGACTTTGACCGCACGTCGAGGGGTGTCTTCTCGTGTTGCTTGCGTATTGGATTCTGGAGATCTTTGACCTGCTGAAAGCCGATGATGCCATCCGTGGTTTGGAAGACATCGGTTTTTTTAGCCCTCTATATTCGTTTTATCAAATTTGGTTTTTTTTCGTTCGAATTTGAGAAACTGACTTTCTTGGTGAGCTTGGAAAGCGCGGTAGGTAACACGAGTCACCTACTGTATCTACTATTGAGTTAGCATGACTCAGCCATCTATCGATGTAACATCTTAAAATTTTACTTGCAAAAATAAATAATTTGTTATTAAAATTTTAATATATTATCTTATTGGCTTCTATGGAATTTATCAGAATAATTTGATTTTCTATATTTTCATTGAATTTCCTGGATTTTAAAAAGCCTTTTCCTATTTTTAGAAAACTAAAAAGTAACTTAATTAAGAAAACAAAAACAAAATTTAAATTGGAAAAAAATATTAAGTTAAAAATCTCTTCGGGAATTTCTTTGAAATTTTCCCAAATTGTTTTAACTATATTTGCTATTTCTGGAGGCCTTTTCGGATTTTAATAACTATTTAAAACAAAAATTATCTAAATATAAAGTCTAAACAACATTCGCAAGAGACTAAAAAAGCAAAAAAAAAAAAAAAACTCCATGGTTGGTGGCTTGGTGCCCTGCAACTTTGCACTCTTTCGACGAACAGCGTGGCAAAAAAAGATTTCACAGGATCCGAAAGCATTAGTTCTTCTACAGTACAAGTATTTCTTGCAGTAGATTCAGTATGTGAAGTTGAAATCAATGAAAGACAAGGTAACTGTAGTTCAGTCCGAGTGATGTAATCTTCAGAATTCAGACGATGCATACGAGGAAGAACTAAAGTGCTTAGTTCTGCGAGTGATATCATATATTGTGTGCCATTGTACTTGTAGGCCCCCGGATCGGCTATCTGGAGTCCTCTGTGTATTTCTGTACTAGTCCCAGATCAGTAGCTAGTACACACAGTCAAACAGTGATGAATCAACAACCATATCACGAATACATATATCTAAATAAGAATAATACGAAATAAAAGCAAAGACCTTATGGTTAAGGTTTACCATTACGGCCTGAACAGGCAGAACAACTTGAACAACTGCAGCGGAAGACGAAAACACCAAGGCGACCCATCCAAGTGCCCACAGGCAATCGAGTGGGGAGCGCATCCTAGTCGTTGGAATTCCTTGACAGCTTCTTTCACTTCTGAGGTAGGATTAGAATGTAGCACGTGAGTACATAAAGTACTCAGCTGATGTAACACTGGGTGTCCCGATCTTTCAATGAGAATGATAACCTTCGATTTGGGTGGAGACGACTTTGACGATCCGACTACAACGTACAACGACGATGCGCCGTAGCAATCGCTAAACCAACTCCAGATGGTTATTAACCTTGCCGTGGGCACGATCAACCTGATCACGAAGATCAATTCCTGCAAGCAATCGAAGAACAAGCAAGAACAAGGCAAAAGCAATCTAACATTGCAAATATAGATGAAGTATTGAAAAGTTGGGGTTCTGATACAATGAGCTTGTTAGGCGGCCATTGAGCACATCTAAAAGACTCAAAATAGTAGCAAAAGGCTAAACTATCAAACAACCAAAACCCAAGTTATTTTGGGGGACTCCCTAGCTATATATAGGAGAAATAGGAGGCCAAAATCAGGCTAGGGGCGTCCAAACCACATCCATGGCCGAGTAGGACTCCTATTCCTAGTTTGACTCGGATTTGGAAAGATGATCAAACTTGTTTTGAAGATTCCCGTTGACTCGTAAGGAATTTGGAGGTGGGGCCGGATCCGTTGGAAAGAGGACGTCGAAACCTTTTAAACCAGTACTCATAGACCTCAAACACCCTTGTGGATCAAAATTTATGGTCGTTTTAAGTTGGTGCTGTCCCGGAGGCCGAATCCGAGTTGAAGTTGTGCACCGGAAGAATTGGCTTCATGCTTGACTTTTGGGAGTCCTTCTCCTTGGTTCCTAAGGACAATAAAATCATCACAAGGATTAAATAGCATTCCATTCATTAAATTATTTGTTTGCAACCCGAGGAACGCATTCACCTGGCAATTGAATTGACGTGCGCGAGCTCGAGTAATTGGCCCTTGAATTACATTGTTTGTTTCGATTGGGTTTGTAGGTATGGCCGTATCCATGGTAGTGATGTCCTCATCATCCTCCCCTTCTTGCATTTGAGTCGTCCTCGACTCAAGTTCATCATCTTCTCTCAAGTATGGCTTTAGATCTGATAATTGAGTTGACGGGCTTGAGCTCAAGTCAATGGTCCTTGAACCGATGAAGATGTAGAAGGATGGCCAAGGTGGGGGCCGATGAAGCCATGCAGATGGAGCCATCGTAGTAGATGTATACGACGAAGTAGAGGATGCCGTGAAGTGTCGCCAACTTAATGGTCCTGGCCAAGGTGGGGGTCGATGAAACCATGCGGTTGATATAATTGCAGCAACACTTGGTGATGACCATATGTATGCAGTGTTAGTTCTGTCCATGATGAGCATGGTCTCATCATCCTCCCTTTCTTGAATTGGAGTCGTCCTCGACTCCATCATATTGTCCTGCGAAATGTTAGTAATGACAGGAAACAAAGCAATATGCACATTTGCAATGAAATCAATTGATCGAGAATTTCTATCAACCATATCCTCCCTTTCTTGAAAACTATCATGTGACTTGTGAATGGAACCAAATGTACTTGGTCTGACATGATTAGTGATATGGCAATTATTAAATTGATGACATCGTTGCATTGCAAACGGAGGTTTAAAATCTGAACAAATGTAAACTCGATGTGCTTTATACTCTCCTTTCTCACTATTTTTGCCAATAACATAAAAGATATTTTGCGATAACCATGACAAATCAGAATGTACAAAAAGGCTCTCCTCTAAATAATTCAGATCACACGGAACATCAAATTCAATGTAGCCTAATGTATATAAAGAAGACATCAATTTCAACTCATCATTTTCGCTTGTGATGTGAATAACATGTTTATTTTCAGCATAAGTGTCTAGTGTGTTAACAAAAGTGACATGTCCATTTGCTAGTTGTGTCATGGATATAAGTGAAGTATTATCACACAACTCTTCTTTATCACAAGAAATAACAAGCAAATCATCTTGTAACAAAGCAAAATCAGCAATTGGTTCTACTATTAGTTGCTCTATGATAGCATGATTTGTGGATAGTTTTAGCTCTTCAAAATTATTGTCTCCATGTGTAAAGTCCATACCTGTTACATTAACTTGTAAGTTCTCATCAGCTGTTGTAGGTGTTTCTTCTACTATTATCTCTTCATTTACACATGGGGTAGTACTGATCGTTTCTTTCTCCATATGCTCTTCTACATCATTCTCTCGACGGTGCTCATTTTTCTGCAAAATGTTAGCTACAAAAGAAGGTGCAACAATGGGCGCCTCAAATGAAGCTAATGATTCTTTCACGGATTCAGCAAGCATTTTTTTCAACTCTACAAGCACATACAACCAATTCTGAAAGAGAACTATATGTTTCATCAACAAGAACATCCTGAATTTCTTGATTAAATCCACGTATGAACCTAAACTCTTTTGCTTCTTCACCTTCAGCTAAACCAAAACGCAACAAATGATTTTGCAATCGTTCATAGTATTCCTTAACACACTTATTTCCTTGTTTCAAGCATTGGAGTCTAGTACACAAAAATTTAGTATGATATTCAGGAACATAATCAATTCTCATAAGTCTTTTCATGGCCTTCCAATTTTCAGGTTTTCTCTCTTTTCTACAAATATGTTTCCACCATGTTAATGCATATTCATTTAGCACACTTGCAGCAATCCTAATCTTTTCATTTTCAGACAAATCATAATTGCCAAATTCTTTGTCTACTGCTATCTCCTAATCAATATAGGCATCAGGATCATATTGACCATTAAAAGGTGGAATGACGAATTTAACCTTACCTAGGGAATCATCATCAACATGTACCTGAGCATGTAGTACGCCATTTTTTTTGCTTGGAAGACGAGGCGGAGGACTGGAAGTTCCTGGGGAAGTTCCTGCAAGCGTATCAAGTCTAGACAAAATAGTAGCAAGAGTAGTTTTACCAATCCCCTGTGCGACCTCGATGGATCTGAGAAGGTTCTCTTGCGATGACATACGCTCAGAGTGAGCAACAATTCCCTTGGTGCGAGGAGAATGATGCAGGGAGCCCTCGTCACCTGACATGGTTAGTAGAAGATAAGAAAACAAAAATCACAAGTATAATGTTTCCGTCATCTACTAGGAGGTGGTGGCAAGTCTCTCAACACTCAAGCCTATAACCAAAGGTCTTACAAGTTCTTACGTTGCAGCAGGTGTTGTCGGTCTTTGGCGTTGTCAAAGGTTCTCCGAAGTTTGAGTAGAGCGATTGCCAAGTGATCGAACACTTGTACGGGTAGAGAGTGGAGCTTGGACAGGCTTAATTTAGTAGCAAGGAGAATAAATCAATTAATCTCAGAAATTGCATAGAATTGAATTATAGTTCATAATTAGCACTTAGCCTAAGATGCTGATCAACCAAAGATGGATAAAAGACTAAGGCTGATACACGGGAAACACACGCGCAAAGATGTTTGAACTTGATGCAATCAAAGGAACGAGCTAAAGAAATATAAGTGAGGCATCAAAAAGCTCATATTGCATAAGTTATGGAGAGACGCTAGCTAATTGCTCAAATAAAGAACACGGGCAATAAATTGCTCAATCACAAACTAGCACAATATGAAAAATGCACAAAAGCTAGGATGTACTCTCAATCAAATTCCCCTTTTTTTACGCTCTTTGCTTTTGCCTGCACTTTTCTTTTCTTTTTCTTTTTTTCTTTTATTTTTTTATGTGCGGCGGTTTTCTTTCCTTTTTTGTGGCCAAACAAATATGAGAGTAGCACAATATATATGACTAGGTGCAATGCAAGTGCAATCCAAATTATGCAATAGAATGTAACATGAGCAGCCCTAGAGCAATATCAAATAGCTAGCTCGATTAGATTCAAAGTGTTCACAAAGGATGAATTGGTTCCCAAAGGTAGGTGTACTGATCGGTAATGGATGGTTTTTTTGATGTGGGGACTATGATCAGCAACTAGACAATGCTAAAACGAACACAAATTCAATTTAGCAAGCCGAAATTAATAGGTCGAAAAGGCGCAAATTTGGTTTGGATAGGAGGAACAAATCTTTTTGTGGCAAATTTTCTGGACTATAGGGATTAAATCAATCTACTAAACTAGGGTAAAGAAATTTCTCACCGAGCAATCTGGTTTGCTCGGATACCACTTGATGTAACACTGGGTGTCCCGATCTTTCGATGAGAATGATAACCTTTGATTTGGGTGGAGACGACTTTGACGATCCGACTACAACGTACAACGACGATGCGCCTTAGCAATCGCTAAACCAACTCCAGATGGTTATTGACCTTGCCGTGGGCACGATCAACCTGATCACGAAGATCAATTCCTGGAAGCAATCGAAGAACAAGCAAGAACAAGGCAAAAGCAATCTAAAATTGCAAATATAGATGAAGTATTGAAAAGTTGGGGTTCTGATACAATGAGCTTGTTAGGCGGCCATTGAGCACGTCTAAAAGACTCAAAATAGTAGCAAAAGGCTAAACTATGAAACAACCAAAACCCAAGTTATTTTGGGGGACTCCCTAGCTATATATAGGAAAAATAGGAGGCCAAAACCAGGCTAGGGGCATCCAAACCACATCCATGGCCGAGTAGGACTCCTATTCCTAGTTTGACTCGGATTTGGAAAGATGACCGAACTTGTTTTGAAGATTCCCGTTGACTCGTAAGGAATTTGGAGGTGGGGCCAGATCCGTTGGAAAGAGGACGTCGAAACCTTTCAAACCAGTACTCATAGACCTCAAACACCCTTGTGGATCAAAAGTTATGGTCGTTTTAAGTTGGTGCTATCCCGGAGGCCGAATCCGAGTTGAAGTTGTGCACCGGAAGAATTGGCTTCATGCTTGACTTTTGGGAGTCCTTCTCCTTGGTTCCTAAGGACAATAAAATCATCACAAGGATTAAATAGCATTCCATTCATTAAATTATTTGTTTGCAACCCGAGGAACGCATTCATCTGGCAATTGAATTGACGTGCGCGAGCTCGAGTAATTGGCCCTTGAATTACATTGTTGGTTTCGATTGGGTTTGTAGGTATGGCCGTATCCATGGTAGTGATGTCCTCATCATCAGCAAGCCTGGGAAATTATGCACAATGTAGGCTATCCAAGGATAGCTTAATAAGGTTCTTTTGCACAAAGCCAAGTTTCATCAAATCATACTTGTTAATAAGTTTCACAAAGCATATATGAGCAATTCTTTTTAATAATTGAATTATGTAATATTGCAGTGAAGGTTCTAACCACCACTCACTAATATACAGGCTCTATCCTCCACATTCCAAAAAGATCATGATTCAATTCATTCACATGGCTCTATCTGCCACGGTTCACAAAATCAGGTTCATTCCACCTACCTGGCTTTAGCCGCCAGAAGCACACCAGAGAGTTCTAACCGCTCCCGGATCCCAAAACAAACCATTGTTTAGTTTGAAACCAAAAACCAAAGTCTACCAGTATGAAAGCATTCAGCAAGCTTTGCCTTTGACCGTAGGCATGACTATTCGAATAGTTTTAACTCTGCAGAGGTGTACAGCTTTACCCACAAGACATGATATTCCCTTGATGCCATGCAATTAGCACACTGCCTTAGGTGTGCCGGCAGGGATATCATGACAAGGCATTTACAATGTATACGCCTAACCTGACCCACCCGCTGAGGTTTCACCGCTGTTAGGGTTATATCCACCCAGTACAGAAGCCCCCTCTTGCGCCGTGTGAGAAAAACAACAACATTGCCTCTATCCGGCGCTCACATTCCACCGTTTGGTGAGTCTAAGTTAGGTTTCTACAAATTATTCAGCCAGGTCGTGCCCACTTTGACATGTGGTTGTACGGTTATGCTTAGAATGGAGACAGTCATAAGCGTCGGTCCTTAACTGACTTGGGGCGGTACTTGCACAATGAAAGCTAGCGCTCCATCCGCACCCACCAGACAAACCATTCCGCCCCAGTCCAAACCATTTTGCATTTTAAATTTTTAGTTTGTAAATCATCGGCAATAATCCTTGCCTATAACTTTCAACACAAGTTTTCAAGAGTTAAATGAAATTCCCACCCATAGGTGAATACTGACCGATTGCGAGTCTAAGCATTTCTACCGTACTATTCTATTCCACCAATAGTTTACTTCATAAAAATACAAATCTTAGTGTTGATAAAACGTGATTATAATTAAATCGGTACTTTCCAAAATTCCTGAGCCCACCAAGATTCCCCCATTCTTATCATGGCACTATATAATCCAGTTCAATTTAGTGCTTCCACCATGTAAAGTTGATATTAGGAGCCATCATAACTCCAAAATCATGCCAAGCTATTATTATCATTGTATATGAAACAATCTCCTCAAAGTATGAGTCTCCTTAATGATTACCCATCATCCACACATCGATTGGTCTGTTAATCTACTTGATCCACCAAGAATAATTCATAATCTCATCCCGAGCATATTTCATGAAAGATTCTACAAACCCAAGATTTCATGAATTCATTGCCTAGAGCTGTTTCCATAAACAATGACACCAAGTTGACTAAGCAAATCACACCCAATCCATATTATTCATAATCCCACACAAATGGTTATCGCACAACCATATTTCACAAAAGCATCTACTAAACCACCGAGTACGATTCTCAGTATTATCCACTTAATACATCGAGTATATTTGATAATATCATTGATTAAATCATTGAGTATCACCTATTGTAACCCTTCATATTGTCATTGCTAAATCATCTACATTTTATCCACCAAGAATACGTAATATTATCATTTACTAAACCACCAAACATTTTGGATTATTCACAATTCTCCATAAATGATTATCACATAGTATGCTTGTTAACATCCACCGAAATATAAGTCACCACGTACTCTACTTAATCCACAAGTATGCCTCTCAATATCATTTATTTACTTTTACCGACTATTATTCTTGACATCATACATCTTCCAATATTCTCCCAATCCACACAAATTATATGGATTACCATTCATAGATCAATTCTATAACGACTACCCCCACATTGCTAATATTCACGAAATCTCCAATTTACATTTCATACCATTTGTTCCACCGATCGAGTCTTCCCAATAGTCCTTTTTCCCTAATTAAAGAATATTTTTCCAAAAACATTTTGTCGGGGATTGGCTACCTGGCAAAAGACCACGGTACCCCCGTGAAATTCTGAGCACAACCGACCAGGCAGTACTGAAAGAAGATGCTCGGGAGAATGAAACGAGCATCCCTCCTCTTCCTCCGAGCATACGCGTCCGCACCTTTACTCACGGCAATACCAAACACCCCCCCCACGAGCAAGCATGCTCGTAGAGACCACGACCTACTCAGGTGTTTGGTCGGTGGGCCCGGCGAGCGCTACGAGGAAGGAAGGAGACAACCAATCAGCCGAAGATCTAGGGAAATCTTACCCAAAATTCAAACAGCGCACGGATCAAGGACGACAGATCACAAATATGGATACATGGCGTGATCCCAGGAGGTAGTTACCTTCTTTGTACCTATAGTCGTAGTATTTAAACCCCCTGAAGATCTATAACGGGGGGGAGGCTGAGAGATAGAACACAATACACTAGAGTAGGGCTGTTATCTCGGCAGTGAGAGGCCCGAACCAGAATAAACACCGTGTCCCCCTTCTCCCGACCTAGCATCGCTCGAACGACCTCCTCGGTCCGTACGACGGGGCTCTATTGATCCCCCATTCAACAAGTAAGCTCGACGGGAGCCCGTTCTCCAATCGTCGACAGCTGGCGCCGTCCGTGGGGACGACAGCTTGATTCCCGTGCGGATCAAGATCCTCGAGGATGCCAAACTCAGGGGATACTCGGAATCTTTGTGCCTTCGACGACGTTGAAGACGACGATATGTACTACGCCGGCGACGGCGTGGCCGATCCCATCGGTCACACCGAGTCCGGGAGCTCTTCCCCGGACCCTAGGATGCGAGGGCAGATCCTCCATTCCCCAGACATTACCCTCGGAGACCGCGAGGATGACTATGACGGACTCTACGAGGGCTTGGACATACCAGACGACCTGGAGTTCGACCGAGAGATTGCATCTCAAGGGGATATGATGATGTCTCCGTCGTGTTCATCCCACTCTCGTCGCGTCAACATGGTTGGAAGCCGTGCCGAGCCCGAGGTACGATCCTCGGACGCTGCTAAGCGCGACCACTACGAGGCGGCCAGACTCCACCTAGAGGCGTCTTTGGGAAAGACCCTCGCGAGCATACGCCGCCAAGTGAAAGGGAGGCGGGCTTCCGCGGAAAGGAACTCTCGCGAGTACCGAACCCCCGATCGCGTCCCGGAATGCCGTCATAGCTCATTGCCGCCGGTTCACCAGAACCGAGAACGGCTACAGGCCTTGGCAGCTGTCGTGCGCGACCTACGCAGCTTCCCCGAACAAGTGGACCTAGAGGCCGTGGGCAAGGTCGTGGCCGAAGATCTGGAGAGGCTTGCCGCCGAGCTAAAAGTCTCGGATCCTCCCCATGACCGGGATGCCCGGAGTGTTTCCCGGGACCATCACAGACGCTCCCCCGTGCGCTCGCACAGAGATGAATCTCGGAGCCATGCTCGGAGATCGCCTCAGGCCGCTAACCTGATCCGGGAGAAGCCCCGGAACAGTTCCAGAGCGACCTCGGAACGACACCTCTACAATCGTCCAGATTACGAGCGTTCCGAACGCTCCACAACCGAGCAGTCGTCGGCACGACCTCCGCGTGAAGTCTTCTCTCGACTCAGCCCGCGCGCGGGGCATTGGGTGGAAGACACGCGCGGAGGCCGCTATGACCGAGGGTTTCACCGCGAAACCCCGAGCTTCGATTGCCAGGCTTTCACGAGCTCTCTCCGGAATGTCGCATAGCCGGACAGGTTTAAGCCCGGCCATATCGAGAGGTTCAACGGGACCCAGAACCCGGATGAATTTCTCTCGATATATACCATCGCCATCCTCGCCGCCGGAGGCGATGAAGGGGTGATGGAAAATTATCTGCCAACGGTCTTGGACGGAGCTGCTCGTACTTGGCTCTTCAACCAAAAGGAAGGATCCATACGATCTTGGGGGCAGCTCAGCACCGCGCTTCGAGCAAATTTCCAGAGCTGTTACATTCGCCCGGGAAAGGAGCGCGACCTGGAGCGCTTGATACAGACGGATGGAGAAACCCTGCGACAGTTCGTCCAAAGATTCATCCAAGTCCGAAACTCGATCCCGAACATATCGGACGAGGCCGTCGTCCGAGCTTTCAAGTTCGGGGTACGGGACGTGCGCTTCACGCAGGACCTGAAGATCCATCCGGATCTGACGGCAAACGAGCTCTTCCGAATGGCTGATCGGTATGCCAACGCGGATGAGGCCATCCAGTGGAAGAAAATGCTGGACGAAGGAAAGCTACCGCCTCAGCCCGGGCTAGAAACCTCCGCCAGTAAAAAGGGCTCGAACTCCGTGGATAAGAAGATCAAGAAGAAGAAGAAAAAGCAGCTCCCACCGGGAATGGTTGCCGCGGTGGAACAGCAACAGCCCCGAGCAACCCAGCCGCAGCGCCGGGGGTTTAACGCTCGGGGAAGAGGACAACCACACAGGCCTCGTGACCGAGGTGGCCAGGCAGATCAACGGGGCGACCTCTACTGTCCGCTTCACCAGGCACACGGGCATGACCTACGGAATTGCCGAACGTGGACCTACCGCCTGGAGTAGTTTTACAGTGGCAGGGGTCCCATGCCGTCGCTTCCAGAGTAGGGTGAAAACGGCAAGGGCAAGCAGCCCGTCGAAGAAAACGAAGATGGCATGGAATATCAAGAACCACAGAACCACATCGCGGTTATCTTCGGGGGCTCCTCCGCCTATAAATCTCGTCGGGACTTAAAGGACGCTGCGAGGGAAGTGCACCATGTCACCCAAGGTAAGCCTCCAGTGCAGCAACTCAAGTGGTCTAAGTTGTCCCTCACCTTCTCCAATTCCGATGGTCGTGAGCCCCACCATCAGCAACACTATCGTCGGTGGGGTCCTCATAGACTCTGGGAGCTCTTTGGACCTTATTTCAGCTAAGGTTTTGGACGAGATGCTGATTCCTCGTTCCAAAATCAAAAGTATAGCCGTACCCTTCTTCGGGATAGTCCCGGGCACCTCGATCAAACCTCTGGGGAAGGTCATCCTTCCCGTGACCTTCGGCGGCCCGAGTAACTTCAGAACGGAGCTGATCACCTTCGAGGTGGTAGACTTCGAATCGGCCTACAACGCCATCCTCGGCAGGCCGACCTTGGCCAAGTTCATGGCCGCTTCGCATCACGCGTATCAGTGCCTGAAGGTTCCCGGACCAAACGGGGTCATAACCGTAAAGGGGAACCACAAGTCCGCACTCAATTGCGACGAAAGGGCGTTGGATATGGTCGGTCAGTTACCCACTCGCGGCCCTGACCAAGAGCCAAAGCATTCCCGACCTAAATTTGCCCTCCAACCTGGAGGAGAGACCAAGGCTGTTCCGCTCAACGAGTCGGAACCGGCCAAAGTCGTGCATTTGGGATCTTCCTTAGATCCCAAATAGGAACTCGAGCTCATCACCTTCCTCCGGGCAAGCTCGGATGCGTTCGCCTGGGAACCATCCGACATGCCCGGGGTCCCTAGGGAGGTGATTGAGCACAAAGCTAGCGATTCAACTCGACAAAACCAAAGGCGATGAAACTTAGACGCTTTTCCCCGGAAAAACAGGCGATCATCCGGGAGGATCTCGACAAACTCCTAAAAGCTGGCTTCATTAGGGAGGTCGAACACTCCGAATGGCTAGCCAATCCAGTCTTGGTCAGGAAGAAAGGAGGCAAGTGGCGCATGTGCGTCGATCACACGGGTCTAAACGCGGCATGCCCGAAAGAAAACTATCCGTTGCCTCGCATAGATCAATTGGTCGACACGACGGCGGGATCGCAAACCATGAGCTTCCTAGATGCCTATTCAGGCTATCATCAGATTAGCCTGTCGCGCGAAGACGAAGAAAAAACTTCCTTCATCACCCCGTTCGGTACCTTCTGCTATACGACCATGTCTTTCGGTCTAAGAAATGCGGGAGCAACCTTTCAGCGCCTCATGCAGAAGACCTTCGCGGATCAAGTGGGTCGAAATTTGGAGGTCTATGTCGACGACATAGTTGTAAAAAGCAAGAGCGCTTCGGGTCACGTTGCTGACTTGGAAGAAACATTCTGCAACCTCAATAAGCATCAAATAAAGTTAAATCCAGAAAAATGCGTGTTCGGCGTGAAAGCTGGCAAGGTGCTCGGCTACATGGTCGGACCACAAGGCGTCGGGGCAAACCCAGAGAAAATCGAAGCCATTGAGAACATGAGGTCGCCCACATGCGTGAAGGAAGTGCAAGCTCTGACCGGGAGAATGGCCGCTTTAAGCCGGTTCATTTCCCGGCTGGGGGAGCGAGGACTACCTTTCTTTAAAGCCCTCCGCAAACACAATGGCTTCACATGGACGGAGGAAGCCGATCACTCGTTCAAAAAGCTAAAACAGTACATTTCCAGGCCACCCATCCTCGTCACACCTGCAACGGGGGAAGAATTGCTGCTATACCTAGCGGCAACCCCGCAGGCGGGGAGCGCGGTGTTAGCAACAGAGAGAGATGGTTCCCAACAACCTATCTATTATGTCAGCGAAGTACTCCATGGACCAAAGGAGCGTTACCCCGAGGTCCAGAAACTACTGTACTCGTTGCTGATGGCCTCCAGGAAGTTGCGCTACTACTTTCAAGCACACAAGATCGTGGTACCGACCAGCTTCCCGCTCAGGGAAATCCTGAAAAACCAGGACACCAGTGGTCGCATAGCCAAGTGGGCAATGGAGCTCGCCGAATTCGAGATAATGTTTTCGGCCCGCACGGCGATCAAATCACAAGTTCTGGCTGACTTCGTGGCAGAATGGTCGGCTCCAGCACCACCAGCCAGCGAAACCAACGGTTCAAGGGAAAACTCCTGGACCTTGTATTTCGATGGATCCCGAGCATATGAGCGCTCGGGGGCTGGCGTCGTCTTGGTCTCCCCGGATGGAGAGAAACTTCAGTACGCCATCCAACTACATTTCGCCGCGACCAACAACGCGGCGGAATACGAAGGCCTCTTGGCCGGACTTCGGGCATGTAAATCGCTAGGAGTCCAACGGCTCACTGTGATGGGCGATTCACAGTTGGTCGTGAACCAGGTCAACAAGGAGTATCAGTGTTCCGATACCTCAATGGCGCTGTACCTGGCCGAAGTAAGGAAGATGGAGAAATACTTCAAGAATTTTGAAGTAATCTACATCCCCAGGAAGGATAATTCCCTGGCCGACCAAATGTCTAAGGTCGGTTCCTCTCAAACTACCGCTCCGGCGGGGGTGCTTGTCGAGCACCTATATAAGCCCTCCATTCCCTCTGAAGAGGAGGCACCAGAGACCGACGGTAGGGTCTCCTTCCTCGAGCAAAGTGCAAGTTGGATGACGCCATTTATCCAATACCTTGCGCATGGGACATTGCCCGAGGAAGAAGCCGAGCGTTCCCGGCTAACAAGGCGATCTTCTCAGTACAAACTGATCGAAGGCGACCTATACCGAAAAGGCGCATTAGGAATCCTTTCCAGATGCGTCTCTCAGGAGGAAGGACAATACTTTCTTCGTGATATCCATGAAGGAATGTGCGGAGCTCACTCGTCTTTCAGAACGCTTGTGAGCAAGGCCTTCCGATTGGGTTACTACTGGCCTACGGCCTTGACGGATGCACGGTCAATCGTAACGACTGGCCGAGCATGCCGATTCCATGCTCGCAAAGCCCGTCAACCAAAGATACGCTACGCAAACCATACCGCTGCGTGGCCATTCTCGACCTGGGGCTCGACGCCCTTGGACCTTTTCCTGGGTCGAAAGGTCGCAAGTATTTGCTCGTGGCCATCGACACTTTCACTAAGTGGATAGAGGCCGAGCCGTCTCAACCATCTCGGCCCAGGCGCCAAGAGGTTCCTCTGCAGCAATGTGATAACTCGGTTCGGATACCCAACCGCCTCATCACAGACAAGCGGACCCAGATTCACGATGAACTGCTCCAAAGTTACTGCGAGGAGAGTCGGGACCAAGGTGCTTCGCCTGCGTGGCACATCCACAGAGCAACGGAGCAAAAACGAGCAAATGGGCAGTTAGTTCAGGGCATAAAAAAGAGGGTCTTCAAGAGCCTCAACCAGCACAGGCAGCAGTGGGTGGATGAGCTTCCCGCCGTTCTTTGGTCCGTCCGCACCACGACGAGTCGAGTCACAGGCGAAATGCCCTTCCAACTCGTCTATGGTGCGGAGGCCATTTTGCCTGCCAAAATTGTGCTGGGTTCCCCAAGGGTGCAGCTGATCGATTCCATCGATCAGGAGGGCGAACGCCTCATCGACCTAGACCTCGTCGAAGCAACACGCGAACGGGCGCTGCTCCGGTCTGCGATTTACCTATAAGCTCTTCGTAGGCACGCGGCCAAGTCAGTCCGACCAAGGTCCCTGCAAGTTGGTGATATGGTCTTACGAAGGCTTCAAGACCTGTCGAAAGCCAATAAGCTGACCCCAAGATGGGAGGGACCCTACACGGTCGTGTCCACAGCACGCCCGGTGGCTATTCGTCTCGCGATGGAGGACGGTCGGGAGCTCGCCAGCACCTGGAACATTGATCAACTACGTAAATTTTACGTTTAGACGTGTATCCCTATCTCGCGCCCTTTGCGTTTCTTCCTATAAAACGTTTCCTTTCCTTCTGATTTCTGTCCTCACTTTACCAAACGAGCATCATCGTCTACCAGCACCACAAGTGAGCTTATCCAACAAGTACGTACACACCATTCCCCTTGGCCTCCGGCCGGATGCTCACCCATCCGACCACTTTCCACAGTAGCTCTTCGCTGTATGTGTGGTCGGTCACGAGCATCCATTAAGCCCGGTACAGCGACCACTCGGGTACGGCAACCCTACGTACAGTTGGTTTAAAGCCCGTCTACTCTGCGCACGTAACAATGCTCGCGCTCATATTTCTCTCAACGCAATCGACCTGTTTAAATCGTTCAAAAAGCGTTACGATCAAATTATCCCTCAGCTTTCCCATGAACAAACTTGTGCTCGCAATAGTAGAGGCACGACCTTTGTCCATGGCGGGGGCTCCATATGATAGGAACGTTCCGTCCTTTTTTCAAGGATTCTTTGCTCGTATCCATATTATATGCTCCTATGCAGGGACTTGGTCTTTTCGAGGATTCTTCGCTCGTATCCGTATTATATGTTCTTATACAGGGACTTGGTCTTTTTTCTGCAGAACTGGGTTCGTGCGAGCATACATTGAAAGCGGACTCAAGAGAAACAGGCAAGGTCCCAAACATATGTGATTTTGCTCATTTAACCCAAAAGGTTGTTTCTTTTCTACAGGATTTGCACGAGCTAAAAAGAAAAAAGGAAGAAGAGCTAAGTCCTACGCTCGGCCTGGAGGGCAGCAAGCTCCTCCTTAAGGGAGTCGACCTTTGCCTCCAGGTCCAAAACCTTCCGCCGAGCCGCGCGACCTTCAGCCGCGCTGTCCCGAAGGCGTTGCACCTCCTTGAGTTGAGTTTCTTCGTGCTCCCAGGCTTGCTGAAGGTCGCGGCGCAGGTCGGGGACCTCCTGCCGCAGCTTCACCAGTTCCTCCTCGAGCTCGGCACACTTCCGTTCCGAAGTGCTCTTCGCCGTCTCACTCTCGAAGAGCTGGTCCCGAAGCCCGACGATGAGGCTCCTCGCCGACTCCAGTTCCTTCAGGTCAGCCTCGCGCACCTCGGAGACCCGACGCTCGAGATCAGTGATCTTGGCGTCTTGCTCGCGGTGGTACGTCCAGTACTCCTCTGCTGGAACTACGGAGGCGTCAATATCCTCCATAGCCTTCGCAGCGAACTTCGAGCGAAAAAGGAAGAAAAGTCAAAAAGAACCTCCGGAAGATTGCTCGCCTTATGGAAAAAGATAGAAGCAAAGGACTTACCAAAAGAGCCCTACCGACTTGACCTTGTCTGAAGCGCCAAGGCTTGGTAGCGCCAGCTCGAAAAAAGGGGTTAACCCACGCAGGATCATCCTGATCCCGAGCTGGCGCGTCAAGATCTTGCCCCTCCTAGGCACCCGGTGCTCCTAGGAGGGCAACGGCGTTTCCTCCTTCAACCAACCCCAGGTCGCTGTAACACCCCAATTTTTGCTTTTCATGAAATTAAAATATTATTTTGCACATTTGTGAATTTTTGGAATTTTCTGGGATTTATTTGGATTTATTTGGAATTTATTTGAATTTATTCCATTTTGAAATAATTAAAGAATTAAACTTTGCAAATAAAAAATTGTTGGAAATATTTTATTTGAGTCCAAAATGTCCCAAAATATTTTCAAATTTTTCTCTGGAATTTTTCTGAGTCTTTTGATATTTTTAATGAATTAAATGAATTTCTGGGAATTATTTTAAATATTAAATCGCTGGAAAATCGAGTCGGGTCAAATCTTGTTCATCCGATCGGACCGAGTCCGAGTCCGACTCGAGTCCGACCCGAGCCACGTGACTTGACCGAACCCCATTCGATCCCGACCGTTGGATCGAGATCCAACGGTCCAAATTGGACCGCACCGGTTCGAGCTGAGTCCGGGTCGGATCCGATCGCACCCACGCGATCGTGACCGTCGATCGTGCCACGTGGACGGCCGTGCGTCGTCGTCTCCGCCGAATCCGAGCCGGACTCCGCCGCCGTGTAGCCGCCGCGTCCGGTTAGGTTTCCGTTTTGTGCGCGCATGTCGAGGCTATTTAAGGCGTGGGTCATCGTCCGAGGTTCGCTTCAACCGTGCGCACCTTTTGCCCCACCTCCCGAAACCCTAGCCGCCGCCGTTCGTGCTCGATTGCTCGCCGGAGTTGGTTGGGTCTCCACGGTGGTTTCTGCCAGTCTTCCGCGTGTCGAGAGCCGCTCGGCCGACGCCGAGCCCATATCTCAAAACCCTCGCCGAGACACGCGCCGAGCCGTGCACCCATCTCGCCGGAGGAGCACCGCAACGCCGCTTCAAGGTCGCCTTCCCAGCCTCCGTTCGTCCCCGACCACCGCACCGCCATCACCCTCGCGAAGCTGCGTGCGCCGTCCGATCTTGATCGTGCGGTTGAGGTGAGTTCACGTGTTTCCAAACCCGATTAGATCTCGGACCGTTGGATCAAGATCCAACGGCCCACGATCACCTCAGGCCGTAGCGGCGTTAACATAGGGTTAGATCCGACCGTCCGATCTAGATCGAGCGGCCCCACGATCACCGTGTAGTTTTCAACGTGTTAACCTCGGATCTAATCGCGGCCGTTGATTTTCAAATCAGCGGACACGATCGTGCCACGTAGCCTAGGCGCGCGCACCGTGCGGCGCCGCGTGGGCGGCCCGACATGCGGGCCCGCATGTCAGCCGCAACAAGCCGTGCGCCAGTCCACCGTGGACCGTGCCGCCCGTGGACCCAGTCCATGGACCGGACACATGGCAGCACCTAAGTGATGCCACGTGGCATGATGACGTCATGCTGACGTCATCATGGAGGCCGTTCGATCTTGGCGTCAGCAGTCATGTGGACCAATCACAGGATGACACGTGTCCTCGCTGACGCAATAATTAATTTCCGAAAAAGAAAATGATTTATTAATTCAAAATAATGATTTCAGATTTTGATTCAAACTTCAAACGCTTATAACTTTTGCGTTTCAACTCCGATTTGAGTGATTCAAATTTCTAAATTTGTATAAAATTAAGATATGCCTAATTATGAATTTTATTTAATTTTTGGACTAAAGTTTTCCTCTGTAATATTATTTAATTGATTATTTAAACTTCGAAATGTTATAACTTTTGCATTTAAACTCCAAATTTGACGATTCCAGTTTCTAAAAATTTATAAAATTATGTTCTCTCTGTTTATGGACTTTATTTGGATGTTTGGACACTTTTTGCCTATTGTTTATTCGTGTATTGCTATTTGCACGCCTTACGAGTAGACGTTGAGGTGCCGGAAGGATTCGAAGGAGAGGTGTTGACTCAGGATCCAACTCAAGACCAAGAACAAGTACTTTTTGAAGGCAAGTTGTGCTTTGACCATGTTGATCCTATTTTGAAACCTATTTTGGTTCAAATTATTGCATGCTAGTTCAATTAGAAAATACTTTATTTAAATATGGGAAATTAGATAAATGCCAAATTGCTGTATGACACCTTGATTAATTAAATATGTGCCATGACCCTTGTCACCCTAGTTGTGGTTTACTAGTTGGACATTATTAAATTGCCAACATGGGAAATTAGATCGTTGTAGTATGTTGCTTAGACCTGCTACGTGCTCATGACATGATTTTGGACAATCAAATGTTAATATTGACTTAATGATATATTGAACCTATTTTGGAAAGGTATCATGTGATGTTGATGGCACGTGGTGCATGGTAATCAACTGGGGTTTGATAAATAGTTTTCGGCCGGGGCATGTGGCAAGAATGATCAGGTGGGCCAGTTGTGGCACTAGGGATGTTGATTTGGTTCTTCGGGTAGTCTTGCCCTGGTCACCCTAAGGACTTAACCTTGCAAGCCTTTGAACTGAGTCAATCTTGCAACCACATGTCTGTAATGGGACGGACCTAGTTGATTAAGTTGCTAATAACGTACCTGTGGGACCTCAGGAGGTCAACTACACCCTTTGTGTAAGTTGTACGGGGGAGCGTACCGGGGCTGAGGCAAGGTACCCATCTAACGGTTGATTGGCCTAAACTTCGCCTTAGCTAAGGGAAGGGTTAGTGTGCAATAACCGGGGAGGCTCACTTGTATTGTTAGAAGTTTCCGAAAGACTTTGTTACGGGAACTCGCCTTTGTGGTGTTTGACTGTATCTTGTGGGTAAAGTGCATAACCTCTGCAGAGTGTAGAATCTATTCGAATAGCCGTGTCCGCGGTATTGGACATCGCTCGGGAATTACAGTCAAGGGTTAGATTTTCTTGAAATGACTTGGACTTGAAAGGTTGGGTTTGGTTGAATAATGATGTTGATGGAAATGTGGATTAGGATGGGAAAGATGTTGATTAAACTCCTGGAAAAGTTATTGATACTATACTTGTTTCTATTGCTTTTGAATCTACTTATGCTACTTGTCAAATGCTGTTTTATTGCAAATATACTCTGAGCTATTCCTTTGTATTAAGCCATGCATGTAGTATATTAGCTGCATTCTGTGCATGACTTGCTGAGTACCAAGTACTCACCCTTGCCACAATACAACACCAGTTGAAGAGGAGACTACACCAGCTTTGGAGGAGGAGCTCCAAGGGGAACCGTCTACTTAGGGAGCGAGCCGGTCATTGCCTGTGGTATCTTGGATGGCGCCACGATGATATCTTATTTTCATTGCTATTATTTCTCTCTTAATAAGTTTCGCCCTGCGTGGCGTATATTTGTAACTTGACCATAAGGTCGAGCAACCAGTTTGACTATTTAATTAAAGTACTTTATTAGTATCGAGTGGTATGATTGTGATATTTACCGATGTTAAGACTGTGTGCACTAGCGCGTTCCTGGACTAGTGCTGAATACACAGAGGGTCCGGATTTTCAGATTCGGGTCCGGACAGTCGCCCTGAGGTTGGTCTTCCTCGACAACAGGCGGCTCATGGCCGCCTTCCTCCTGTTCGGCCGCTACGCTCGGGGGCTGGACGCCGACTGCACCCGTCCCTTGCACCTCCGCGGCCAGAGGCGATTGGTGCTCCACGACCGGAGACAATTGGTCGAGGACGACCACCTCTGGCCCGTGGTCCGCGGCTGGAGGCGGCTGGTCGATCACGACCACTTCTCCCTCTTGGTCCGCGGCTGGAGGTGGTTGGTCGATCACGACCACTTCTCCCCCTTGGTCCGCGGCTGGAGGTTGCTGGTCGATCACGACCGCTTCTCCCCCTTGGTCCGCGGCTGGAGGCAGCTGGCCGACAGCGACCGACTCCTCTTCTTGACTCGCGGCCAAGGGCTGTGGGTCGAGAGCCACCAACCTTTGACCATTGGAGCCGGTCGTCTGGGCCTCGCTTACGCTTGCCCCTTCACAGGGGACCAGGGCTAAGGCTTCCTGGTCCTCGGCCCCCTGCAGCTCTTGCTCCTCCGCGGCTGGAATAGGTTCCACATCCGCTGGGGGAAGCTCGGGCTCCGCTAAGGGAAGCTCGGGTTCCTCTGAGGCCGCGGCCGGTGCCGACTCCTCCTCGGTCTCGGCCATCACTTGGTCGAAGACGCGGTCGAGCTCGGCGTCAACTGCAGAGTCGAGAATCTCCTCAGCCATTTGACGAAAGTCCAAGAGCAACATCCGAGCTATCACGCCCACGCCAAACGGAGTGGGGTTAGCCCGGAAAAAATCGCAAGACAAGAACGGAGAACTCAAACAAGAGGACCAAACAGGGCTTACCTTCCGCCCGGCGAGCAGCGTCATCCTCCTCGATCTCCTCGCTTCGGGCCACGGGCGTCCTGCCCGCGGCGGCCTCGTAGGCCTCAGCGACGGCCACAACGCGCCCTTCTGCGGCGTCGCTAGCCCGCGCCATCGCCGGGTCGACGTCATCCATGTCGACCCCTTCCAGCGCCGAGGTTGATCGGGAAGACGACCTCCTGCTCCTTCTAACCAGAGCATAGGTGTCTTCCTCCTCTTCCTCCTCCTCAGGGTCCTCGACCACCTGAGCGAGCTGGTCCTGGAGGGCCTTGATCTTCCTCTCCAGCTGCTCCTTGCTCGGGGGGGACCTAACCTCCTCCTCGGCCTTCCTCGCCTGCTCGGCAAGCTGTTCCAATCGGCCCATCAGCTCTGGCTTCTTTCGCTTGAAGTCAGCATACCAGGTGCGAAGCTCTCTTACCTCCCTCCGGTTGGCGTACTCGAGATGCGGCGCGGAGGGAGCCCTGGTCGAAGCCCGGCGCTTCGACCGCTTGGCGCGGGGAGGCGAGGCGGATGCTTGGTGGCCTCGACCCGCCGACCTCTTGCGGGAACCTCTGGCCGGGGTGTCAGCTTGCGGCAGCGACGCGGTGCTCCACATGACGAGCTCGAGGGCGACCTTCTCCTGCAAACAGAAACAGGGAGAAATGAGCTCGGAAAACATGCCCTCGGGCGGGAGCAAACAGATGTACTTACCGCGTCGCCGCGGTCAAAAATGTTCTTGGGGATCTGACGATTGGGCGTCAGCTCCTTCTCCTTCGGGGCACCGAACATCTCGGCAACCCTCTCATCAACCCAGTCCATCCTCGGAGCTGCAACACGACCAAGGGTTAAAAGAAAAAGTAGCGCCAATCACCAGGAAGCAACAGTGCTCGAGAAAGAGGTCCAAGAACATACCTGCGTTGTCCTCACGGGTGAGGTCATGCCACCCGGTCACTTCGAAGAAAGGGTGCTCGCGGCGCCTCAGGGGAGACACCCGATTGAAGGTAAAATCCCGGGCAATGTCCCGACCAGTGAGCCCCATCTGGGTGAGCTCGCTGATCGTCCTAAGCACCCGCTCCTCCTCAGGCTGCACGGGCGGGCGCGCCGACTCGGTGACGGGGGCAGGCTCCCCGGTATAGATCAATTGGGACCCCTCTACTTTTTTCTGATAGAACCAAAGGTCGGCCCAACCCGACACCGAGTCCTTCAAAGAAACAAGGGGATACTCGTATGGTCGGTTGGGCCGAAAACGAAGGTAAATGCAGCCGGCGGGACCATCCCGATCGGTGCGGAAGGGAGAGTAGAAATGGAAGAAAAGGCTGGCGGTGGGTATCACACCCACGAACGCCTCGTAGAGGTGGGAGAAGACCGCGAGGGCAAGAATGGAGTTGGGGTGGAGATGAGAGATTTCACACCCACAAAAGGCAAGCACGGAGGCGAGGAAGTCGCTCTCGGGCAGGCAGAGCCCGTTGACAGCATACAGCTCGCAGGAGACGATCTCCGCCTCCCGCGGCGCCGGCGCCGCGTCGCTCCCAGGCACTCGACCCGAGCTTGGGTCGATGTACCCCTCGTCCGTGAGCACCTGGAGCCTCCTACGGGTCATCTGGCTAACTTTGAAACGCGCCATGGCCAAAGGAGGAAGGAGAGCGAAAAGGGTTCTTGGGCGCTAGGGCTCCTAGAAGATTTTTGGCCGAAGACGAGCGAAGAAACACGGTGTAACTCCGACCTCTCCCGGTAGAAAGGGTTAAAAAGACAGCGAAGGGACAGGTTAAAAATCGCCGCCTGTCACGTAGCGACACCTGCCCGGTGAAAACGCACTTTCCAAGAAACTGCCGTACCGTTACAGGGAGGCTTCTCAGAGAAGGAACCGCAGAACAACCAAACGATGCGCCCATGCGGAGCGAGCACGCGGCGGGTAAAAAGGTCGCCTCCCGACGTAAAATGGTCGTAGGCCACGACCAAAAGAAATTCAATCCCCCTTCAAGTCTTCTTAGGCTCAAGGGGAAGCCCGAGGGTTCCCCGCTTGAACCTCGGGGGCTAGCTGTCAGGGATTGGCTACCTAGCAAAAGACCACGGTACCCCCGTGAAAAGCTGAGCACCACCGACCAGGCAGTACTGAAAGAAGATGCTCGGGAGAATGAAACGAGCATCTCTCCTCTTCCTCCGAGCATACGCGTCCGCACCTTTACTCACGGCAATACCAAACACCCCCCACGAGCAAGCATGCTCGTAGAGACCACGACCTACTCAGGTGTTTGGTCGGTGGGCCCGGCGAGCGCTACGAGGAAGGAAGGAGACAACCAATCAGCCGAAGATCTAGGGAAATCTTACCCGAAATTCAAACAGCGCACGGATCAAGGGGGGAGACTGAGAGATAGAACACAATACACTGGAGTAGGGCTGTTATCTCGGCAGTGAGAAGCCCGAACCAGGATAAACACCGAGTCCCCCTTCTTCCGACCTAGCATCGCTCGAACGACCTCCTCGGTCCGTACGACGGGGCTCTGTTGATCCCCCATTCAATAAGTAAGCTCGACGGGAGCCCGTTCTCCAATCGTCGACACATTTGTATTGGTGGATTACTATACTAGGGCGACAAAGGATCATGGATAACAATATCAAGGAGGTATGGACAACAGGTATAACTAATTAGCCTAACGTCAACATCATCCTTTATATAAATAGCGATGCAATTTGTAAAACATGGTAAAACATTTAGAAAGCATAGGATCAACATGCGTCAAGGAGACTTGCCTCGGTTACAGCGAGAATGTCGAAGTCTTGAAGTCCGGCGGCGGGGTCGGCGGGATCGGTGGCTACGCGCAAAACAGAGCAACAAATAAATACAAGAAAATAAATAAAATCCAAAAGTTATAAAAGTTATACTGGCAGGAAGATCTTGATTTTAGATGAATTTAGGAATTTGAACGGAATCAATCGGAGTTCGGACGGAGAAGATATGAGCGTCCGAAGTTTGAAAATGCTGGAAAAAGGAAAACGGGGGAATATTCCCGGAATATGCCTTTGTTGACTTTTTTTGAAATTTTGACTTTCACTTGTCTCTATGGAAGGTGGGCTCCACATGTCATAGAGTGAAAGGTTGTCTTCAACCTTGGGCCAAGCCATGGCCATGGATGGAGCTCAAGGGAGCTTGGAAAGGGGGGAGGGGGGCTGGCAGGCTCGCACGGGCGGGCGTGCCGCGACCGGCACGGGCACGGTAGGGCGCGCGGCCGGGCGGGTCACAAGACGCTGGGCTCGGGCGCGCAAGACGGGCGGTGGCGTACGGGCGGCGGCGGCGGGCACACGCTAGCCCCACACGAGCACAGTACCAACCAAAAAAACAGAGAACATTCCCAAACCCAAAATTCCGATTTTTAGCTCATTTTCGCATGGATTTGGACCAAACAAAAGCATGGGATCTCTAGATTACACCCTTAGGGACTCATAGGAGGAAGGAATCGGATTGAATCTCACCGGAGGCGATGAATTTGACGAAGAACGGAGCTCCGGCCGAAACAACAAAAACGCGAAATTCGTCTCCAAATCGCGAGGGATCCTAAAATTGATTGAAATGTTAGCTTCTAGACTTCCTCACGGTCACAAGGAACCAAGTGGCACGAAGAATAACCCACCGTGGAGAGATCTATGGCCAAGAACGTGAAGAACACCGAAAACTCTAACCCGGCGTTGGTTTTCTCGATCTCACGGGCGCAAGAGTGGAAAAGGCTAAAGGAGACTCATACCACCGGGACGAGGGTTCTTATACGGAGAGAATGGAAGTGGAATCGCGCGGAACAGAGTTGAAACGGCCGAGTTATGAGCATTTATGTCCATTTCGGTTTTTGACCGTTCGTGCGAACTCCGGCGAGATTGGCGGGTCATCAAGGTGGGGAATGGCAAGAGGGCGACGATACGGATCCAATGGAACCAGCCGTGATCAATTTGGAGTTACGATGGAGGAGCTATGAACATTTAAAGAGAGAGGCCGCCATTGTTGAGGCTTGAAGCTTCCTCCATGTTCTTCATGGCTAGAGGTAAGAGACAATACTGTAGCGCCACGTGGTAGCACGCGATTGGTCGAGAATTACGTAAATGATTCGCCCTAGAGAAAAATTAGGAAAAATGGTCTAAAAATTCCGGAAAAATTTCTAGGGCCATTTTAGAATATTTGGGACTCAATAAAATTGGTTTTGCGGAATTTGGATGAAATTTGTGGAATTAAATATTCGGGCGCGAATTGCGGGCATTAAACAAAAGCCGCGCGAGATAAAATAGGACCGAAGGTCCAAAAATCCGGGGACTCATTCCAAAAATCATTTTAGAATATTTGGGACATAATTGAAGTGGTTTTGGGAGTTTTAGAGCATTTTTGGACTCGGGCGAAATTTCGGGTACCGGCGGGAATTTGGAAATTCGATTTTTCGAACGGAAGGGAATTGAATCCCAATTTTGGTTGGGAAAGGATGCCAGATTAACATAAACACCAGAGAAACTCCAATTTTTGAAGTTAATTAATTTAAATTAGATTTTTCCCGGAAAGCGAAAACTAGGGCGTTACAGTACTCGTGAACCAGCCCCGTCGATGGCCAAGAACCACATTGGCGTGGCATAGGACCCCCAATCAGAAGTTTCTGCCCACTTGCATGCGTGTACTGTGTGGAGACTAGAGTCCTAATCCTTGTCCTTTACGTAGTCTTCATAGGGGCAACATAAAAAGGGCCTGGGGAGGAGGGCTCCTCTCGGCAGAGGCAGGTTTGAATTAATTGAAGATTTTATTTCAAAAAATACTAGGTGGATGATGCTTTTTATTAGAACATGAGGTCAGTACTATCTTGACTCTTTTAACATTGATATTTGATATGTTCCTAAATTTTGTAAGAAAAAGCACATATTAAAGTTATATAATTGTCTGAAAGTATGCCTTGTTTATAGTACACATGAATTTTTCAAATTTTAGAGACTCAATTTGCATTTCGCTCTGGGGCCCTAAATTTTTGGAGACGGCCCTACGTTTAACCCACGCCGCGATGCATGCAAGTAGAGCCATTCCAGTTATTAGGTTTCGGGAGATTTGATTATCTGCTATAAAGTTGATGTGCGCTTAATGATTTATCACATTATATTTTATGAAATGTGTTTATATGTTTTTCTTTTTAAAGGTTGCACAAATAGTATTAAAGCATGAAAAATGGTAGATTGTGATTACTTACCCTTTCATTTGCTTTAAGGTTTATACAAGTTATATTAAGAAAAAAAGTATAAAAAAACTGTTTATATTTTATTTATATGTAGCTCTAGATCTACATATCAGTTCAGTGAGACTACCGTCCTTGCTTATATAGGGTCGCAGCAGAACCATCAGTTCAACGTCGACAAAAGTAACGTAGGAAACTGTAAATAGTAACGGTAAACAGTAACTATAACTAAGGTTTTCCAGTGTTGGATCACGGCGAAACGACATCATTCCATCCTAGCCACAGGATTCACATAATACCCATTGATAACTTCATGACCACAGGATTGAATATTAATATTAATATTAACTATCCTTATAGCGGAGAAAATAGAGCCCAACCAAGCATACACGTGTCGCCTCTGGCATTTTACGAAAAAACTCTTTCCTGTTCTTTAAATTACAGATAGATTCCTACGAATTACAGAGAGGTTCTTTGCGATTGTTTTGTGAGGGCAAGAAAATCGTTTCTAAATTGCGTTTAGATCCCTGGTTCGTTAATTTGCGGAACCCCCCCACCCCCGGCGCTAAATACAAATCTCGAACGAGCCCTTTTCTAATTTTTCGGAGTAGCGATCAGGTCCAAAAATGTAACAAACAGGTCTCTGTCCCTTGCGTTTAGGTCCTTTCTCCATTTTCCCCGGAAAAAATATTTTCGTCAACACAAATATGTGTACAACTCTATCTCTAGGCTTTTTTCCCCCAACTCGGTATCTGATCTTTAGACTTTTTTCCTCAGCCCGACCTCTAATATTTTTTGAAGCGTGTATTATCACTCGGTGAACATATAGAGTGTTAAACTCGACAAGAGAAGGTTAGCGTCTCTAATATTTTTTGGAACATGTATTACCCGGTTAACGTATATGGTGTTAAACTCGGCATGTATAATTTTTTTTGCAACTCAATCTCTAATATTTTTCAAAACGTGTATTGTTATCTGGCAAATGCATGGGTGTTAAACTCGGCATCTATAATTTTTTTGGCAGCTCATAATCTAATATTTTACGGAACGATCTCTAATATTTTCAAAACATGTATTATTTTTGGCGTCTCTAATATTTTTAGGAACATGTATTACCCGGTTAACGTATATGATGTTAAACTCGGCATGTATAATTTTTTTTTTTGTAACTCAATCTCTAATATTTTTTAAAATGTGTATTGTTACCCGGCGAACGCATAGGGTGTTAAACTCGGCATCTATAATTTTTTTGGCGCTCATAATCTAATATTTTTCGAGATGATCTCTAATATTTTCCAAAACATGTATTATTACCCGGTGAAAGCATAGGGTAGTAAACTCGGCATCTAAATTTTTTTCGCAGCTCGATCTTTAATATTTCCCAAAACATGTATTATTACCCGGTGAACTCATAGGGTGTTAAATTTGGTGTTTATAATTTTTTTGGCAACTCGAAATCTAATATTTTTCGAAACATATACTCGAAGTCTAATATTTTTCGGAACATGTATTATTTATTTTTTTGGCAAAAAACCCCGTTGTTAAGCAAATTCGTCGCCGGTTCGTACCTAGCGTATTTTTTTTCAAAAAAAAATCCAAGCGAACAAAAAAAAGCTTAGATCTTCCTACCTTTTTCCAGAAAAAAATTGGATTAAATTTCGCATGGCGTGGCGAAGCGCGCAAATCTTGCTAGTTAATCCAAAGGGTAGCATGAGATATCCACCGTCCGTTAACTGAACTCAAACTCCCTCCCGCTGTTCTTTGTATTCTTTAGGTTGTGTTTGGTTACTTGTATCAAGTGGTGTGCATATATAAGATAGTTTAAGAAAAAAAAATATTCATGTGTTTGATTGCTTGGATAGAACCATTCCATCCTGGATCAAGTGATACAAATTTGAGGAATATTCTCTATAGATGTTGAACCGTTCCATGCATCCAAAATAATAAAACCAAATAGTATAGAACCTTCCATCCCATTCAACCTCATCTCATCAACCAAGCAATTCACTCGGATCTAGCGTAATTTCCCTCAGTTAATTGGCCGGATTTACTAATTGAATTGCATCCAGTTTATTATTATATTTCTTCCCTCGTTGTGGTCGTGAGCTTCATTACAGGTTGCCGCCTTGCCGGGGTTAGTTTGCATGGTTCACCAGGCCTAATTAGGTCTTTTGGGGTTAGGGCTCACTTGGGAACTAACCCTACTGTAAACCGATAAAAATTGGCCTCAAAACCCCAAGTGTCCGGTTCTAGTTTTCGGCTAAAACCGGATAGAATTGGGGGGGGGGGGGGGGGGGGCAACACACAGAAAAATTGCCATTTCTTCTCTCTTTTTTTCAGGAAAAGAGAGCTTTATTATTTCTCGGAAAGCACGGTACAATCCTGAGCAACTAAATGCTCGACGTAACGAGGGAAACTGTAACGTCACAAGACTCGCAACACTATGCTTCGTGCGTTTCGCCAACTGTGCAAGCTCGCGGGCTTTAGTGTTTTGCTCTCTTCGCATGCCGGATGGGGAACTCCGGTAGATGATCAGCTTCTGCGATTTGTGGACGAGCATTAAGCAATCGGACATTCGGACTCTAGCTCCACCGGCATGCGAACCCATTCCGCTGCTAACGCAAATCCTCCCTACAGGATAGGCAGGCAAAGAAAAAACTCTATGCTCCTAAGCTAGCTCGGCTCGTTAGGAAGCTTGCTCGGGCCCATGCACTTAAGTTTTAAATTTTGTTTTCGGTATATATCTCGGAAGTGGTTGAAATCTAAAATTTCTGTGAGATCTCGAAATTTCGAACAAAATCCAAAAACCAAATTTCAAGTCCGGTTTCTTTTCAACCGGGATTTCCGAGATTTCGGCCTAAATCACTGAGATCTCGGTCAACTTGAAATGACTAAAAAATAGTTAAAAACACATTAAAAAATTTAAATTTTTTTGGATGATTCTTGTGTATTACTAATATTCCCATAAAATTTTGCGAGATTGATCAAGTCTGAGGAGTTTTAAAAAATTATGATAGTGCTAATGTCATGATAAAAGCCTTATATTTATTTTGTTTTTGATTTTTCAAATGTAACAAATAATAGGCCTTGTTTTTTTCTTAAAGTATGCTCTTCGGATTCTCTTTTGAATACCATTCTTCCACTTGTTGGCAAGTATAGTTGCACTGAAAGCAAGAATTGTGAAGCCAAGGCCGCAACCAGTTCCAATTACAATACCTAAAAGAAGGTTTCTTGGTTTAGCCAATTCAATTGCACATCTAAATCATTTACATTTTGTTAATTGCATTGTAGGGATGTTGGTGTTAGTTACCTAAAAGAAGATTGCGTTGCTTAGCCGATATAACGCATCTCTTTTTTGTTTGATCAAAATCTCTACCATATGGATAACTCGTGCAATTATAGCACCCGACGAAATTGTGGCATATTGCTTCTGCCATGGTGGTAGGTTGGGCTTGGAACTATTACTGTGAAGGAATTGAAATTCCTTAGGATTGAACTATCTAAAGATCGCAAATGGATTTGCGTTTTCAATTTTCGGTTCAAGTGATCCATATGAAGTTTTCTGCATTTAAAAATGTTGGTACAAAGTTTTTATTGTGTGGCCTGTGTTTAAAAGGTGTTGCTACCTATCATTAAACACCTTGCAAATTAAAGGTTCAAGGAAGATGTCACAATTTGGTCAAAACAAAACACATATAGATATGTATATAAAACCAATATTAAAGTGACTAAAAAAACATTACAAAAGATTTAGTAGAAGTTTGTACTTGCTTCAAGTATAAAATCAATGCACTAATGTGTACAGGTATGAGCATTTGAACCTCAAATTGTTTCTAATGTCGAGATTTTCATACAACATATGCACCTTAAATTGAACCGATCGAAAAATGATAAAAAACACCTCAAAATTTTTTGAACTTTTTTGTGGATGGTCTTGACCCTAAATCCAATCAAATCCCACCAAAAAAATTAAAATCCGGTCAATATCACCGAGATCTTGTCAAGATTTGAATTTTTTTCAAAAAAAATTATCCAGCCGAGATTTAGAATCTCGGTGGGGGGGGGGTCCGAAATCTAAAATCTTGGCCGAAATTTCGTCGGCATTTGGAACCTTGACTTACACTACTACAAAATGATATAACACTATCTCTTTTTCTGGATCAATTCCTAACTTTTTATATAAAAAAACCAATAGCGATAGATAATTCAGCGTGGGCGCGAAATATGGTGCAAATTATTACTATCGGTTTAACTTCAGAACCAATAGTGATGGATCAATATATAGTGATACCATCATCATCATTATCGGTTCTTAAGTCAGAACCGATAGTAATATTATATGTATCACTATTGGTTATGAAGTTAGAACCGATCGTGACAGTACACATACCAAATACCAAAAGCCTTCCCACGCTTGACCTCTTGCCTTCTTGTCCCAATCCATTCAAATACCAAAATCCTAGGGGCCCACCTCGTGCTTGGCCTCTCAACTTCCCCTCTATTCTATAAAAGAATGAGTTTACTCCTCTCCACTTGCATTGCCGTCCGCCTCTCTACCTGTTCAACACCCGCATCGCCCTTCCGCCTCCCGTGGCCCTTCGGCCTCACCTCACCCGTGTCGCCCCTCGCCCTCCCGTGATGCGCCCAATCCAGACGAAAAGAAAGGTGTCGGCGCGACAGTGGAGCACCAGATCCGACCATCAATGTCGCTGTTGTCACATCCGACCACCACATCGCCCTACCCACCAGCTGCCCTCCTCCCTATTACTTTTATTTCACTGTCTTTGAGCTTGATCATCATATTCAGTATGTAGTTAGATAATCGTTTGATTATTGCTGAATATACTGATTATGATTGCTTGTATTTATTGTCCATAGCATCTAATTAGTTAGTTATTGATATACCTGCTTGGCCAAAATGTTCATAATCTGATTAGTCAGTTGTATTGATGCCAGTTGTGGTCTTGAACTAGAGCTGCTTTGTGTTAATGGTAGAAAATATTGCTTTCACTGTCCATTGTTATGCATTTGCTTAAATACTTGATTATGAGCATGCTTTCTTTGATATAATCAAATATCTTGTTTCAGTAAGTATGTTCATATTTTATTAACAATGATTTGTCATGATTATTTCATATACTTGTAATAATTATTATGATAAATTTGTTAATATCGTAATATTTACGACACGTATCACGCGTGGATCCCTAGCGTGACTTTTGACTTTTCTTTTTTGGTACGTGGGGTTGGGTTGGGACGATCATCTTACGGGATGGAGTTGAATTGCTTGCTGGGAGTGTATAGGTATCATCTGGATGTTTTTGTTTTAGCTAACATCCGAATTTTGGACCGTTGGATACCTCACCCGGATATCACCGGGCCGTTAGATCAAATCATAGGATCGGATGTAATCGATACTCCCGAATCTTAATAATGATCCGATGGTCCTAGATTTGGGTGATTTCAGCAATAAAAACATCCGGATGATGTTTATCAAATTCCTTGCTTCTTTTATTAGTTGTAAGATACAAATTTGGTATTTCATAATTTGATTTACAATGCATGGCTCTTACATGTAAGAAACGTTTTATTTTAAGAATTCATACTGTAGTAAGTTTTCTATCTGCCTGTTAGCTCGTATATTTCGACGATCAGAGCTGTTTTGAGGAGATACTGTTTAAAATATCACTGTATGTTCGGGTGATATTTTTCAGAAGAAAAAGATCAGTAGATCCACAGGTACATCAGAGACGGTGCAAGCCCAACAAAAAATATCACATGCCACACACTACCAGGGCCCAACTAAGGAGGAAGGCACGTGCCATGTCCCAACATCCAGATACATGTAATACAGGGGAAGTGAAGCAGTTGGAGACCAGGATTAAGATAAATCTAGAGCTGGAAGGGGAAGAACCAGAGATCAGACTGGGAGGAAGAACAAGAAGAAGAAGAAGAAGAAGCAGCAGCAGCAGCAGCATTTGATGAGATGTTTATGCAATGAGCAGTGCTTCTCCTCATTGTGTAGTGCTTCAACGACCCATTTGGCCCAAATGCACGACCAGCCCATTGGGGCAACAGCCCACATGCAGCCCGTCGAAGAGAACAAGCCCATGTAATTACAAAGTTGGAGGATACAAGTGATACGCCTTTGTTCTGTTCAATTCCTCGATGCCTCGCTCTGCTGCTTGGTGGTCGCATGGCCCAGAGCCCACAGTGAAGCCCAAGCAACGGTGCAAGGCAGCCCAAGGATAGGCCTCTTGTAACCAGCCCGGCCCAGCCCAGCTCGCCTCTTGTGTTCAGAAATTCCCAAGGCTCGCGAGTCGCGACCGTGGCTCCACAGCCAGATCTTGCCGCCGCCGGCAAAGCTCGCCCCCTCCCCCGGCGGCCGCGGCCACCTCCTCCTCGCCGCCTCCGCGTCGGAGTCCAGCCAGAAGGTGCGTACCCCAACCACCAACCTCTAGCAATGGACTAGACCTCTCGCGTCCGCCCCTCGGTTGGATCGGTCGAGTTGGTCCTCCTCTTCCAGACTTCCACGGCGTCACATCTGGACACCTCAGCGCGATATCTCGCGCTGGCGGCTTCGGCGCGCGCGTCCTGTTGTGTTAGTTGCTGGTGGAGTTCGGTTGTTTCGAGGCCCGTGCGAGAGTTGGTTGTCCAACGACGGAAGAGGTTCTAATAAGGCCCCGTACGTTCGAGAGAGTTTGTGCATGTACAGATTTTATTAGATTACGAAAAAAGTTATTTTTAATTATGGAAGAATCGGATAGGACTGGCTGTGTGTGGATATTTTGGATTATACCAGTGAGAATTAGTAATAATCAGGTTTCACCTGATTTTGATTCTATGTAGAGGGCAGCTTCTGATTGCCGGAGAAGTTATTGAGAATCCTCCTGTTCGATAAACAATCCATTTTTTTTAAGTAGGAGCTATGCATAATTGGTTCCGAATTGGGCCAAGTGTGTTGATTCAGGGTAGTTTCGAGTATATGGTAAGGCTGGTCTTAGTGTGGTTTTTAAAGTTCAGTTTAATGTGACAGAGAGGAGCTAAGATTTGGCCTTTTTTACATATAAATATTTTGGCTCAATTAAGAACCAAACGCAGCGTCGTAAAATTTAAGATATTCATGTAACCACAAATACTATTTATTGGGTGGTTCTAACCTAATAAGTTGTCTAACACTAACTTTGCATTTGCACATTAAAAGGTCAGACTAGTACATAAATTCCGGGTATGTTTGCTTGAAGAGGTTTCCTCATCGAGCTATTAAGGCTAAAGCTTTCCGATACAATGGTCTATAAAAGAGAGTAAACTGCCATTAATATTATGTTTATGAGGATTTTGTTTTCGCCACCATAATAAGGGTCTAACATCACACGGCTGGAATAAAGTTACGTCTAAGTGATGCAACGGTTTTATCATGATCTCTCTATCGCACACCAAAAAAAAGTGTATTAATAGCTTGGCAACAAGAGTTAGTCATGTCTTGCAGGTAAAGCTGTACGCCCCTGCAAAGTGTAAATCCTTTTAAAAGCCTAGTTAGTTTTGAATGTAAGCAAAATTTTGAATTAGAATATAGTTGGTAGCTATGATACAGATGTTATGGCTGGTGTATGCCTAGGAATGGATCGATGATCATGACCAAGGAGCATTATAATTTATTATTATTTATGTTATGTACTTGTTATTTGCATACTTGTTAACTGCTCTTTACAAATTCTGTTTGCAATTACTACTTGTTATTGTTAAATAGATATCATTTTGTGCAAAATTTGAGAACATGATAGAATAGCCAATCCTTTGACATAGACATACATATAAATGCATGTGTGATACACTACAGGTTTTGCTAAGTACACATGTATTCACCCTTGCTTGTTGCTATTTAGAGGATGAAGGAATTGTCATCCCTGACGATTCATATTTTACAGCGGGTTTCGGGGATTACGATGACGATCTCTTCTAGGGCTTAATTAATCTAATCAGTTGCCTGTATATTTTTGGATCGTGGCATACCACTGGACTCTAATAGTTATTTCTCACATTGCGATTTCCATGGATATTTTCTACGGTGAACCAGAGCAACGCACATTATCCAAATATAATAAGTGACCTAACTAAGAAGAAGGTTATAATACTATCATTTCTACACACGTGTCGTGCAAAAGTTTAGAACAACGCATATTACGGAACGGGCGGGAATAGTTCCTGGCCTCTTGCCCTATCATGTACGTTAACGTCACAACCTACTACAGTCGTTGCTATTGCTTCAAGGCAGAACAACCCGGAAACGCAACAACCAATGCATGTTTTTGTTCCCTAACCCTTTGACTAACTGCCTACGAATGAAACCTAACGGGACAATGGCCCTATCGTCTGTGATGCACTGACAAGGACACAATAGAACCTAGCTAGCTGATCGATCCTATATGTACCATGCGTACGTGTGTACTATATATCTCTGCATGCTTAATCAAGCATTGCCGACCAAAATTAGTACAAATCTTACATGCACCCCCCCTTAATTTCCAGTTTGGTGCCGCTGCGATGCAACTAATCAACGACAGAGATCTGCTTGGGCTTTTCTCTCGCGTTCTAGAAGGGCTGGTGCATGTGCGCTCTGAAGTTGATGTAACACGGTTCCTTTTTTTTCCTTCAGCTGCTCGAGCGATCGAAGCGTTAGGTGAAGGGGCACGGCTGACGAGCACAGCAGGTCTCGAGAAAAAAGAAACAGGTAGGCGTACTGCATGCCTACCTCGCATCACTCAACAGTTTTTTTTTTTTTTTTTGACGGCTTTATGTGATGTCAGACGGTTAGCGAGTGAGGTACATGGGAGGAAAATAGTAGAGGTGTTTAGCGCTGCCACGCTTCCTTGTGTTAATTACGACGGACGATCGATCGATGCGGCGTCCTGATCGATGCATGGTTGATGGTGTTTCTAGGGTAATCCAAAACATTTTTTGATGGTAAGGATGGATCACCAACGACAAAGCTACTGCCAAAGTGATAGCCGACAGGATGACGTACGGGTACTTCAAAAAAAGAAGAAGAAAAAGGTATCACCGTCCGCATGCAATATGATCGATCAGCCGTCAGAAAATGTTAGAAATCTAGTGCCTCTCTATTTAAAGTCGGCTGCATTTGCTCGACCAGAGTTTGCACCATCCTTTTTGTAATATTTTAGTTCTTGTTTGAGAAGCTTAAAATTCCGATCTATTCGCATGCATGGATGGATCAGGATTTTAGTTAATTAGCTTTTAGAGTGTGAAAATTGAGACCCTGAAATTAGTCGGTTTTTGCTTCCTAAACCCAGCTAGTTTCTTTGTCCATTTTCAAAGTTTTGGTTTCCATAATTTCTATTTTGGAATGTAATGTGCAAGTAATAAATAGGAGTGCACATCTGTTATGCAAGGAGAACAGATGGAAAACGGATTACATGCGCAATAGTTTTCGTGGGTTTTTCATATAGTGAGTGTGTATGCTCATGTGTCACGGATTTAGGGTGTTTCGTTTGAAGTCAATTTAATCATAACTAATCTTAAGCAAATGTAGCTTGCCACACTTTTCGCGGCAACAAATTTCAGCGGCAAACGTGCAACAAAGTTTGACAAAGAACTCAGTCTATGACGCGTAGGACATATGGCTAATAAAGCATAGCAAGGCATATATAGTTACAGCAGTGAACCAAATATCCGTCTAATAATATGTAGCGCGTCTAAACTTAGGTGTGACAAAATTAACTTCAAACCAAACAACGGCCACTCGTGAGAGTGAGCAATGTATACACGGACTTTGCAAGAGTCCCGTGGATAACCACATCACAGGATCTCTCACAGTTTTAGTCAAGCTCTTTAGAGGTTGTTTGGAAAGGGTTTTCTTTCGAACTCTTAAGGCTAAAATTCGGAAGATCAGGAACTACGTCCCCTTATCAAAAACACCCCTTAGTTGTTGAGAATTACAGACAAGTCCAAATCCCTCCACAAAGAAGTGGCTCCACCAGAATCTTGTGTAACGAAAGAGGCCCCGATCCACAAACTTTTAATTTGTGGTCTGGTAGGTCCTTTTTCATCATTTTAAAAAACCTCTGTTTGGTCACAAAAGCGCTCTAGATTAACGGCCAATTAATCACCTAACGACAGCCATGCACGTTCGCGATTAATAAGGATCAAAACACGCATGACACTTGAAAAAAGAGAGAGATTAGATGGGGATTAATATTGGTACAAACTTCGCCATTCCTAACAGGTCCTACGAAGCATGACACTTGAGAGAGAGAGAGAGAGAGAGATTAGGCAATCCAGCACTAGGGCCACACTTTCTGTATTACTCTGTATCCATTAGCATCTGACACATGAGTTAGATGGGGACAGTCCTTAACCAGGCAATGCATGCACCCATTTCAATGATTCCATCATTGGTAGGGAAGTCACAGGGGTGGGCCCACCTAGCCTTCTAGAAGGTGAGGGCCCCAACAGGGAGAGCACTTTGCAAGACCCATCAAGTTTTGGCCCAAACCTACCGAAAAGGACACTTGAGATCTTCAGAAAGAGGAAAGTAGGTAGGGCTGGCAAAAAAAAAAAAAAATTGTTAGGGCTCGAATCAAAATAATTTTGATTATTGTAGTTAATAAGTTCACGAGGATCGGCTCGACAGTGTCTTGTTAGCCAAAATAATTTTGATTGTAGTAGTTATCAAGTTAACAAGGCTCGGCTCGACATTGACTCGTTAGTTCGAATTTAAACTAACCATTTAAATGATAAATAAAATAATTTTATATCAAACTATATCAATTTTAAAAGAAGCTCAGTAACAGATCGTTAAGCTTGATAACCAGCCCTAAATTTAAGGCAATTGGGCATAAAGAAAAGTAGCAGTCAGGGAGCTCAATCAGAGGAGTACAGAGTGTTAATAACTTTAGTGGTCACACACACACACACACACACACACACACACACACACACACATATATATATATATATATATATATATATATATATATATATATATATATATATATATATATATATATAGGAAGCCTCTTTTCTACTCCCGAGAGTAATTACTCCCTATGCCGTATCTCACAACGTAGGGAGTATTTCGCGCAACGGAGAGTATGTACGTGTAGTATATAAGTATATAAGATCATCTAGGTGGTATTTAC